>OW026523.1:123085673-123685673 GCA_932274085.1 Protocalliphora azurea | reverse complement strand
TCCATTTTGTCATATTAAGTCCGATTTTTGTTTTCATGCTATGATTCTAGTTTTATATATAATTGAACAATCTACATTATTATCCCATTCTACCAGATTATGATTTAATGTTATTATATTATTCTAATTTATTATATTATACTACATTATCATATTATAATTCCATTTTATAATATTATTGTGGCATTCTTCATATTATTATTCCATTTTATCATATTATTATTCTATGTTGGCATACAGTTATCCAATGTTTTCATATTATTATTTCATTTAGTGATATTATTATTCCATTTTATTATATATTAAAATAAAACGCTTTAATTATTATTAGTTTTATAAATTTTTTATTGAAAATAATAGAGAAAGGGGTTCATTAGCCAAAAAAAAAAAAAAATATATACATATTATTTGTTCGTTAATTATATTTATTCGTACCACCATACGTAGTTTAAATATAAGATATATTTTTTTTAACTAAAAACATTTAATGGTGTTTATTCAATATTTTGTATTGCTTGAATCACACAATGAGATTTGCAATGAAGTTGGAAAACAAACATTAAAAACAAACAAGTATTAAATTTTTCTACTAAATTTGTGAAAAGGATAAGTATTATATTTATTTGAAATATTTTATTGTCATGGAAATAATAATATTAATATTGTTTAAAAACAGAATATTGTTAAAGAACAGCAATTTTGAATGGTTGTAAAAAGAATGATATTTTTCATATTAATAAAATTTTGTTTCTGGTAAAAATATATAAAAACATATAATTTTTGCAATCAACCATATTAAAATTTTTATTTAGTGTAAAGATTAAATGACAAAATTTAAACAAAAATGTTATCATGAATACAGAGTTTGTTTTTTCCTGCGCGTATAAACGAAAATTTGTAGGATATTACGACAGTATTCTTTAGAGTAGTATTCCTAATGTATGGTCATTTTAAAGTGACGATTGATATCAATAGTAATACGTCATTGTTAAAGTAGTGCATGTTATTAATGTGTAAACTACTGGGTAACAATCCATATATTTACGTACTTAAATATTTACATACCTATACTTACATATATCGTATGAATATTTCGTACATTTAAATATAACAATTGATACAGATACAAAATTCAGAATTTTCTTACATGAAATATTTAGTATAAAGAGGGCTAATATTCAAAAAAAGATATCTGCAAAATTTCAATTATTCAGGAAAGAATAAAAACTGATTTTTTCACTAGTTTTTCAAAGTTTTGCAATCCGGTGAATTTTTAGCCCCAATACAAGATAAATCTTCATTATCATATGTATATGGAACTATTACACTGAAAGTATCAAGATTTTGTGAGAATAATTTTCTTGTCAAGTTCTACAATTAATATGAAAATGGGTAAGGTAGCTTTGCAAGGTATAGTACCTGCCATACAAGTTGCACTGACTTTTTATTATTGTATATCTGAGAACTATTTAAAAGATTTAGAATTTTTGGCCAAATTCATATTCAGCATGTATATATTAGTTAGAATTGGTATAGGTTACATTTAGATTGTCAAAAAATAAAATATCTGTTTCAATTTTTACTCAGAGAGATAGGCGTTTTGTTTTCACTAAAAATAAAAATAAAATATTTATTTTGTAATATAGAGGGATATAAAAACTTTGACGAAATTGGAAAAACTATTAACTTTCATTTGAAATTTATATTAAAGATGAGCGTTGTTATAGAGAATATAATGGAATCCAAAACGAAATTTTATGCAATTCTGAGATAAAGGGTTCTGAATATAGATCCTCGATAGAGTGTATGAATATTTCATACATTTAAATATAACAATTGAAATAGATACAAAATTAAATATTTTCCTACATTCATGCAATATTTAGTATATCGAGGGCTTATATTCAAAAATGGCTATCTGCAAAACCCCAATTATTCAGTAAAACATAAAAATTGTTTCGATCACTAATTTATATATATATATATATATATATATATGTGCATATTGTCTTCCAACACATTAGCGAAATTGATGTGGTATTAAATGTTTACTATATTAGGCCCGTTCTTTGAAAATTTGTGCTTGAAATTATAAATATTCGTAGCATAATGATGTGACTTATTTTTAAAAATTTCTTAAGAATATATATCACTAAAAAAGGTTTTTAATTAAATATACTTTTATTTGTACTAATAATTCACTAAAATATAACTTTTTCTCTATGAGTATAGATTTTCACAAAAAATTCCAATTTTGACTAAAAATGTTTACTAAGAATTCATATTTTACAAAAATCCAATTTTTTTTATACATAAATTCCAGTTTTCTGAAAATGCAGAAATTTTTATTAAAGATCCAATTTTTTATAAAATTCTACACTTATACTCAAAGTTCAGTTTTTCATTAAAAATTAAAATGTTCATCAAAATTCATTATTTTCAGTAAAATTAAACTTTTCTTTAAAAAAAGGTATTCACTAGAAACTAAGTAAGTTAAAAAATAGCAATACAGCTGTTTCGAAATTTTAAATATTCAGTTATAAACTCTTACTTTGTTCTCTTAATTTTTGCCAAAATTCAGTAAAAACTTTTAGTAAACGAAAACTCAGAAAAACCTTTTACGTAAACGATTGAATTTATTATCCATTATAATTTTCTATTTATATTATTTATAAAACAGTGTTATCAAAATTATAATAATGGTATTTAAGATACAAAGTGACATTTTTTTATAATACATTCTCAAAAACTTAACAACATTGTCATCGTTATGGTTTTACGACAATTTTTTTTTCTGTAGTTAAATTACCGAAAATTATCTTTAACTATCGATTTGTTTAACGACAAAAATCGGTAATTTTATTACTGAATAGCACTGAACAATAATGTCTTTTAACTAACGAATTTTCGTTGCTTAACGACAAATTTTTGTCATTAAAAAGTTACGGAATTGCGGTACAGAATTCAAATTATAAATAAATTTAAACTGATTAAAATTGTAATAAATTTCTTATCTACAACTTAGTTGTGACTAAAACATTTATAAAGTTTCAACGTTACAATCCTTTTAAAATCAATAAAAACATTTTATCTTAAAAAATTGTATGATTTGTAGATAAAAAACAAAAATGCCAAAAAAGTGCGTTTAAATAAATTTTACTTTTACAATTTAATACCACTGATAAAGGAAACAATATAAAAGCATTTGACACCAAAAAAATAATTTTGGAAATGCGCAGATAGCCCTTATTGATTATAACCTCGATATGTATTTTATTACAACTAATTTTTTTCTTTTACTAAAGAAATACTATATGATACATTTCTGAAAATACTACTTTAGGCAACTCCTTAGTTAAACAAAATTGTATGTAGTTGAGTCATTTTGTAATCAGTGCTCTTGTCAATTTATTATTTATCAATCGATTGTGCAATGTCCATAACAGTTAGCAACATTCAAACAGGGACAAAAAGAATAACAGAAATATAAAAAATTTAAATGGTTTTACTCATCCAAACAAGATAACATTATAGCATGCATGTATCATTTTAAAACCAGTCACATGTTTCGTAATTGTATAGAGAATATTTTTCCCCATTATATATTTTAAAAACATACATATTAAAAGCAGAAATGGGATTAATGAGTTACTTTTAAATATAAAATCATTTTTTCGGTACACGTTTGTTAAGCAAATAACTAATAAAAATTAAAATACTTTTATCTTTATTTTTATTAGTTATTGTTGAATTATAAATAGTTTTTGTAGTAGTAGGATAATATTCGAAAATTCAGCGATATCGTCATTTATCTAAAAAATTAAATATTTTGTTTCTTTCTTTTATCTAACTAATTTTTTAACAATATTTAATTCCCTTGTCTGAATTTAAAATATACTAAATTTTATGTATATACATTTATTTCGGCTTTTATGTGTAAGTACATGCTCACACACATTAATACTTGCACATTATAACTGTTAACATTAAAATGTTGCAACTTATGATACTATAAAATTATAATTATTACATGGACATTATTTTTTACATTCAACTCTGATGATTTTTCTCCTTTTTAATTATTTTACTCTAAATAGGTATAAATTCTTTTGCAACATGCTTGTATAACATAAAATTATTGTTTTTAATCCTTTCAGAGATGTAAAATTAATTAATATGAAATTATTTAATTTCTTTTCTTATAAAATTAAATTCTAAGCAATTTAAAATACTTAGTATAGTTTTTACTTTATAAATAGGTATACTTTTAAGATTTGATCGGATTTCAAAGAAAATCCCAAAAAAAAAAAACACACCATGAATGCTGAGGAAGTGTGTTAAGGCACGAAAAATACGTTTTTCATTTTACTGCTTTGTACCGCCAAACAGAGACAACAATGATACCCAGCAGATTTCTTAATGGCAATTGACCCTTTTTTGATGGTAAATTTTACCAGCTAATCTGCCACCAACGAGCATGATGGCAATTGCCATTTTATTGACCCTATGCTAAGCGGAAAGAAGACTAAAAAAAGATAACAAAATTTTTTTACTGACTCATTGTAACCTATAAAATAATTGTGTGAGTACAAAAGTGGCACTTCAGTACCTTTGAGGTGATTATGTGTGCAAGAAAAAGAACCATCTCGTATTCTTGTATTTGGTGATTGCTATTTTAGTGACCCTTTGCTAATTGTGGAAGTGGTTGTGTGTCCAAATGTGTGCCACCATGTAGTTGGAACAAAAATTCAAATTTTCGACTTTTAAATTTTTAGATAGTCGATTTTTCGAATTTCCAACTTTGGAATAGTCAAACTTTTTTGATAATTATCCACATTATGACTTTATTCGATTTTTCGACTTTTACTGACTGCAGATAACCCTCGATTTATGCGACTTGTTGGGACCGGAGAAGTATGTGTAAATCAGTAACGCGTAAAATAAGGTTCAGAATAAATATAAAATTATATTTTGGGATCGGAATTTATATATGTGGAGTAAATAAAAGCACTAGTTAAATGAAAAATTTTAGTTTGGGACCTAAAAATCTCCTTAAATTAAAACACATGAAATTATTTTCATATTTTTTACATTTTTTGATATAGATTTTTATATCATCATTTATTAATTGATTTAAAATGAAATGGAAATGATTCAGTGGCTTTATAATTACCTGATGAAAATTCTCATTGAATTAATCAATTTCTTTAAAACGCCAAAAATTGCTTTTAAGGGATTCGTCATCAAGTTGTTCCAAGCAATCGCAATTTTTAAAATTTTTTCTTAAATTATTTCTTTATATTTTGTTTATATTCTATTTTGCTAAACTGATTATATTTAAATTATATTTATTTTCTATTAAATTGTCTCGAAATTCTCTTGTTTTGGATCCTTTTTTAAGATATTTTCTTAAAATAATCTATTTTTTAATAAACATTTCTGCATATGTTTCAGTTCACAATATTGTATTTCGTGTAATTGGATGTTTATCATTATTGGTTAAACATGTTGTATCGAGTTCGCTTATTTCAAGAAATGGTCACCATTATTGAATTTTATTATAAGGAAATCGCGTAAATGAAATATCGCTTAAATCGAGGGTTACCTATATTTTCAACTTTTCGACTATTTGCGACTTTTTCCGACCTTATAGACTTTTTGATTTTATTTATACGATATTTTCGAGATTTTTCGCCTTTTGACAATAGGAATTAAAAAAAAAAAATATATATAAAATATATAAAACGCAAATATAACGATAAATAAGAGATATGAAAAAATCTGAGAAAATTTATTCTTTTTTATTGAAATGTTGAATTTAAAGTGAAATATCGTTATTTATTTCAAATCAGTTTTATGGTGAAAATATCGTTTTTATTGTAAAGAAAAAAATCGATTATTACTGAAAATTTAAAAGTTTTATTTTCTAAGAAAAACTGAGTTTTTAGTGGAAATATTTATTTATTCATTTATCTATTTTTTATTTATTTATTTATTTATTTTTTTTGGAAAAAGTTTAACTTTTTTGATGTATTCATTTCAAAAAGGCTGTTTTAATCAATTAGAGGAGAGAACTATATAGATCTGTGAAAGAAAAACAAGTCATAATTTACAGTCCTCAATAAACCAAATTTTCAAAAGCATCTATGGTATACTTGCACTTAAATCACAGATACTAATTAAACTAATGGGTTAAATTACGCAGGCATCGTTGTAATTTGAGTGCAAATAGTATTTAACAGAAGTATAATATTTTCAAATAGATATTAGACTGGCACATGATTTATCAAAAGTTAAAAATGGTTTTAATAACAACATATATATATATATATATATATATATATATATATATATATATCTATGTAGATCGATTTGGTACTAAACTTTAACTACATATTTAACTTTACTCATCAAAATTATTCACTTTTTATTTTGTTACTTCATGAGATATTTTTATTATTGTCACCCTATTACTAAAATTTTTATCTACACAAATACATATTTTACTGTTATTGTGGCAGAAGTGACGTTTCCACCTTACTTTAACTTAAATAACTGCAAAATATGCAATTTACATTCACACTTTTATAAATATATTCACATTATGCAAATATTTGCCATAATTTCATTGCTATACTTGTTGTCTATGCAGCAGTATAATACCCAATGTTCAATTGGTAAACCAAACGAAAATTTTTTTAAATTACCGAATTGTGGACAAACTACATGACTAATTATAGAATTTTCTCGTTTTGTTTATACCAAGTGTTTTTTTTTTAAAGATTGAAGAACTACTGACTTTTCAGACTTAAAGTAATGCAGTTGGTGACTAATTATTTGGCTTATTTTTATCTCTCTATTACATTTATTATATGTATAGAGAGAGAGAGAGAAAGTTTAATAATTTCAAAAGCTCTTATAAATGGATTTTAATAAAATCTATTGGAAAAACCTTCGATATATATATATCAAATAAATCTGCGGCTATATACATATATATATATATATATATATAATATATATATATATATATATATATATATATATATAAAACTCTCATTTATGTTTCAAATTATTAAACTTTTCTCTATTTTATGTCTCATATGTTCCGGATAACTCTCTGAATTAAAAGCAGTTCCACTGTTCCTATTTTTTTACAGAAGCAAACTAGATAAGATGTAATGATATAATAACATTGAATTTTTTTCAGAGATTTATAATTTTTATATATATTATAATAAAAATCACAAAAATGAAAAACCCAAAGTAAAAAATAATCGCTTAAGAAAATAATAAGTATAAAATAAATCGCTTAAGAAAATAATAAGTATGAGAAGTCAGCAAAATGAAAAAAACGCTAAAATAAAAATCGCCAAAATAAATGGAAAGAAAAAATCGCTAAAAAACTCCATAATAAAAAATCGCTAAAAACACAAAATAAAAAATCACTTAGAGAAACGCAGAAACGAATAAAAAAAATTAAAACGAAAAACACGACAAAATAAGGAAACATAAAAAAGTAGAATAAATAAAAAAATCGCTAAAATAAAGATATAAAGGGGAAAAATGCTAAAGAAAAACTAAATAAAAAATCGCTTAAGTAAACAAGTTACAAAAAAATAAAAATTGCCAAGACAAAGAAAATCGCCAAAAATGAATAAATTCCCAAACAAAAATATCGCCTAAACGAGTAAAAAACGCCAAACGGAAAAAGTTGTCAAAACGGGAAGAAATATTACATTGAAAAAAACGACAAATAAAAATTTCAAAGAAAAAAGTCTTCAAAAGGCAAAAATGCTTTAAAAATCGTCAAACTAGAACAAATAATTCATAAGAAAAAATCCTCAAAAGGGAAGAGAGTTATTACAATTACTGGGGGTTTTATACGTCATCTCTTTTTTTGTTTTTGTATTTAACTGTTATTTATATATTGATTTTGTTATTTTTCATGAATTTTCACAGTCTTTTTTAATAAAAATCTATAACATTTTAAAATTAGTTAATTTTTTATTAAATTGGGTTATATTTTCTGGAAAATATTTTATACCAAAAATTAGTTTTATTTACAGTAAACTTTTTAACTACAATACGATAGTGGTAGGGGAGCACCCCAAGTTTAATCTAGTATAATATTTATTGTATTTTCTGATAATGAAACTAACTAAAAGCGAAAATAAATCTACGGCTAATTCGGTATTTATTAAAGGCATAAGTTTAAGCTCCATTGCTACGATCAAGATTATTTACTAAGTGAACTGAACGTAAGTGCAAAACCCAGACCTGCAATAAAATCGTCAGTCAAAATTATTTCAAGAAGATTACCAGCCAATCTATAAAATTCTTGAGTTTAACCATTTCGACAACCAGCAGAAAATTCCAATAATATATATATTTTCAAATACAACTATTTTCAAATTAAATACTGGGTTATACAACACATGCAGACATACATACATATATGCATACATGCATACATACATACATACATGCATACATTCATACATTCATAAATGTATTTTTCCAATTCAATCTGTGTGTGGATCTGTGTTTTTTAGCGTACATTGACGGCAACTTATTATGCATGTTACAGTGAAAATATTTGAAAAATGTTTCGTGCTTTATACAGACATGTTGTTGATTATTGCTGTTGATGTCGCTCTTGTAAAATAAATTAATTTATTTGCCACACGCTTTTTTATTTTTTTTTTCATTATTTATTTAAAATATTCATTTAAAATTTCGCTATTCTTCTATTTTTATTTGCAAAAATAAAACCAAATAAAATGTGGAAAATACTTGCATATGATTCTGTTGGCTTTCATATTGAAAAGCTAAGGACAGTTGAAAAAGTCATGTGTGTTTTCGACTGCTATGTAAATATCTATGTGAAAATTTCTCTCGAATAGGTAAAATAAGTATTAAATGTAAAATAAATTCAATGCAAAAAGAAGTTTATGTATGGCAATGAAAAAAAAAAAAGAAACAAAATTAATTTCATTAATGACTTAAAAATTAAATAAAAATTTAAATTTGAATACTTAAATTTTAAGGGAATTTCGTATGAAAAATTATTAATATATGCAAATAATTTTAACAAAATTTTCTATTTATTTTAATAAAAAATAAATATTAAAAAATTGTCTATAACAGTATCATATAACAAACTAATTTTTCCATTTTTTAATTGCTTATGCAATTTATTTTAATAAATTAAAAAAATATTCATAATGAAACTTTTTTCCATAAAAATATTAAAATTTTTTTATGCTTAGCTTTTATAATACAACCAAATTGAATCTCGTGTTTGAAATTTTTTCCGTGCAAACTTAAGTGATCTCCACCAAAGGGCATTCTAAACGAAAAAAACATGAATTTTTGCATAAATTTTCAATGAATTAAATTTCAATTTCTACGTCACTTTATTGCACTAACTTTATTGTAAATTTTTTTTTATTAGCCACTATTTTTATGTTAACCAACATTGCAGCTTAAAAAAAGAAATAAAAATCCAAGGAAATATTGTGGAAAAAAACTTGAAACTAGAGAAATAGCATGAATACTCCTCAATTTACATTTCAACTACAAATCACAATAACGTATGATATTGGAAAAAAAACTTTATTGAGAAAAAAGGAAAAGTGTATAAAATGAATTGTTGTTATATTGGCAAATGGTTAGTTTGTGATAAAAATAGTCGTTATACTGGATGTGATGCAAAATGTATAGAGTAGTGAATCTAACGTTATAATACACAAATAAATTGTATTTAATGTCTGTGGTCACACTGACAAAGAATCTTTAAACAAATTGAAAATTGCTAAAAGTCTCAGGAGTGAAATTTTTCAAGGTTTTCTTTGTATACTTGATTTTTAGGTTATGTAGGTCGTAGAGCAGAGATAAAAAAATTTGTATTATAGGGCTTCTAGGAACATTTAAATGAAGCTGGCTGCAGTTTTTTTTAAATCTTTGAATATAATTGTTGAGAATATTTCTTAAAATTACAATTCTTTTTTTATTATTTTCTTATATTAAGGAAACATAATAACTATTTTCTATAATTTCTTTTATTAGTAACTATTTAGTGAGCAAATTTTTTAAACGCAATTGTTTAAACAATGTTCAGAGTGCCGAATTTTCCGGATGAAATTTAATAGCTTTCAATGTTTAAGAGAAAGTGCCAGATAGCAACACCATGAGTTTTACGTAGCGAATAGTCATGGTAATATTTCGTACGAGTAGTGTTCTTAAATATAATATAAATTTTCAAAAAAATACAGCAGCAGTATTACGTTTTTTTTACTTCGAAGTAAAAGCTGTTTAGTTTTTGGTACTATCCACTAGTTTTGTTTGTATGTCATAGTAATGTGTGGTCATTACATTGCTATGGAAGAAAATTAAATAAGCTTGAGTACTATATTATACTATATACTAACAGGGCTAGTTTTTTAAATAAACTTTTTCGCAAAAGGTACTTAGGAAAAGACAAGTAAAATGGCATTTAACTAATATAGTAAGATGATCCTTTGATGCAATTTTGTTAATAATTTCAGTAAATTTATTCGAAATTCGAATACAATTGTCCGCCATTTCTTGTACAATTTAATGGTGTAAAGTATATTTATGTAAAACATGTGTACATGTAATATTATAGTTTCGTTACCATTTATATGACATTAATTATGGATCGACCGTAATAAAATTTTGCTTTTCTACCCACAAAAAAACTTATTCGCGTAAAATATTTTTGTTATGGTAGCATTTATATGAAACTTATGCACTTTAAAGTGATTCACCGAAGATAGGCTTATGTAGAAGCCATGTTTAGTTTTCTACCGATCTTCGTAATAATTATAAAGTATTTATGAGCATTTATTACTAATATAGTTCTATAAAAATATGAGGACAGAAGCTCTTATTCCATTTTAAGATATTTTCAGCAGCAAAAATTTTGTATATTCTAATTCGAATTTTGTAGCGATACTTTGCATACAGATAGATGCTAATAAATCTTACCACATATCGAAAAAAGGTAAGAAAACTATTAAGTTTTATGATTTTAAAATGTTCTTTATGGTTTATATGCCCTTATACGCATATAAACCATGCTTCAAATGAGCCACAGATATTTATTCAAATTATCTACCTGCAAAAATAATATTGTGAAAAGGTTTTAATGGTTCTTTGCCGATATTTCGGAGGTTTATTAACCGATTTGATTAATTATTAAAATCTGAAAATTTTTGGAGAACCAAGCTAAAAAATAATATATTATACAATGGTGGATATCCAAATAAATACATTTAAAATTTTTGTTTTTCTTTGAAGTATATTCGTTTCTCTTAACCGAAAACAATGTTGTGTTGTTACAATAACTAGCGATATAACGATTCTTTTTTATGTTACCAATATTTGTATCTTGCTTTTGTTGTTTTCTTTAATTTAGGAATCAAAGCATATTGGTGATCATTTCAGTGGAATATTCTTATAAACGCAGTGGAGAAAAATATATCTAAAAGTTATTGCAAAAAAAAAAAAAAAATTAAATTAAAATATTTTAACAGTTTTAGTTGTTTGTTTCACTTAAGGTGATGACAACATCTCTGTTTACTGAAAATATTTTTATTTTAATTGGGAAATTTCATCAGCTTAAAGGATACCCAAAGCACCAGGAAAAAATTCAAGTTAATTTTTTTTCGTGATCAAGGCTATTCTAACAGAGAAATTGGACGAAAAATGAACCGTTCGGAAGGAGTTATTCGAGGCTTCCTTAAGAAAAGGCAGAAATACAGAATGCGAAAACCAACAAAAGGTAATTAAAATATTACAAAAAGGCAAAATAATAAAATAAAAGAAGAAGCCACCCGCAATAAATTAAATCCTACACAAATATTAAATCACTTCCAAATATGTTGCACATATTTTGCGAACAGATGGTAACATAAAATAAAATAAAGAAAATCGTTAAAAATTTGCGCGCAAATACATGACATGGATAGATGAGAGGAATAAAGTAATCTTTTATGATGGAAAGAAATTCAATATGGACCGATTCATATTTTTGTTATTGGCATGATTTGAGGTCGGAAGAAATTCGTATGTCGAAACACAATTTCGTTGGAGGCAGTGTATGGTTTGGGCAGCCTCTTCTGCTGCAGGAAAATCAAAAATATGTTTTGTTCCAACTAAAATTAACAGTGCAATTTATAATAAACTGTTAGAAGATGCTCTTTTCTTATTTATGGATGTAAATGAAGAAGATTTATGGATGTAAAAGATGAAGATTAAATATTTCAACAGAATAATGTTGCAATCCATGTCTCGAACCAATCTAAATCGTGGTTTAATGAACATAGTATTCTATCATTGGCTTAAAAATTAAAAATTAGTCGAATTAGGCCAAATTTTTTAAGTTATTAAAAAAAAAGGTTCATCAGCTTTACTTTGACTTTAATAATGCTAAATTGGTTCATTACTTTAAGTGCGTATAAGAAAATGTCATAAAATATGCCATTAAACTACTAAAATTACAATAAAAAAATTCATGGTACATTTTAAGTTTTTTGTTAATAATATTTTAAGTCAATAGATAATTTAAAAAAATTATTTGTTATATTTATAAATATTTTTTAGCCCCATGTTTGGTATGTTTATTAAAAAAAATTGATATACGTTTATTGGAATATGCACTAGCGTATATAGAGGTACTGTGCTTTGATTTTTAAAACGTCATAATTTTGGACGGGAGCGGTTCCTAATTGTAAAAGTTGATGTTTTGAAAAATTCTCTCAAGAGGCAATATATGTAGTAAGTTTCATTGAAATGGAGATATCAAATATAGTTGTTGTTCGTTTTGACATGGAATCAGCCACATGCTGAATATGAATTTGACCAAAAATTTAAAATCGGCTAAATTGTTTTTATATGGGCAAAATCAGAAAATTTTTAAAATCACTGAAACCAAGCTAATGTTATAATAACTTCGAACATGGTTTTGTTTTTGGCATAATAGCTTACAAGATTGTATTAATAAAACTATAAGCAATCAAATAGCAAAATATTGCAGTCCACGATTTTTATTGTTATTAGTAGGGTTTCTATTCCGAGAATTCCCGGGTCGAATTTCCCGTGAATTTGACCAATTTTTAACTTCCCGATTCTCGGAATTTTTTGTCGAGAATCCCGGGAAAAAATCCATGACCAAGCAAATATATGGTTAGATGATTGCATTGCTTTACCCCAAGTTCTATGTATTTAACCATAAACAGTTTATTAAAACACTAAAAACAAATAATTTCCGAACTAAGAAATACTGAAATGATAGAACTATTTACATAAATAATTGAAAATTCTTTATGTTTTTATTTTGACCTTTTACCATCAAGAATTTTTATATATTAATTTTATGTATTTAAAATTAAAAAAAAAAAAAAATATATATATTTTTATGTTTTGGAGAAATGGCTCGTGGTTCAAAGTAGATTTTCAAAAAATTATTCTCGAAGACGTGTTTATTTATTGTTTCTTAGAACATGTATTGTTGTAATGAACGTTAGCAGGGATTCTTTCTTTATGTTTTATTGTCGATAATGAAAAGTGTTTCCAAAACCCAAGTGAGAAAATGTACTAGAATTTACAAAGCAAAATACTAGAAATTGCCAGAAATAAAAAAGATGATAGAAAAAAGTACTGAAAAAAGCCAAAAGAACATTAAAGAAAATAACAAAAACTCTTTCTGGTCATGATTCTATGAAAATTAAAGATAAAAAATTCAAGCTAAACAAAATCTATGAGGGGATTTTTCAAAATTCTAATTTTATCATGAGTTATCTCAGTATGATTTATCTGAATTATAGTGTTATATGTTATTGCAAATAACATCTAGTTTAAAATTTTGACGAACTTAAATCCGATACTTTTACCGAAAATTTGATTTTTAGAGTCTCATTTATCATCAAAGCTATACAGGATAAGCTCGACAATCCTGATATTTAATTGCATACCTCAATATGAATTGTCGAATTATCCGGGTTATAAATATATATGACTACATGTACCTTATTGTTGCATGATTATTGTTTTTCACAATTGAATCAGGTTTTTTTTTTCTCTCACATAAATATCTACTTATTAATCTATGACAATCCGTTTTTCGTATAATATTTCAAAAAATAAAATAATATTAAAACTAATAAGTTATTTCACCTATCAAAAGTCTCTATTTAAAGTCCCACATGAACAGCAGAGTCTGGTATCTCCAAATCTTGAAAAAATAAATGCGAATTTATAAAAAAGTACAGTTTTTTTGTCAGGCACATCCACAGTACTACTTTTCGAAAATCAGTTTCTTGCGAGAAATGATTTTTTTCCACTTTAACATAGTATTGTCCGAGGGGCCCATTAAAATAATTAAATGCAACAATTTTAAAGACTTTTGGGAAATTTAATATAATTTTCAGATTTTACTTTAGCATTTTTGATTGTCAAAAAAATGTGTTAGAATTCTATGAAACACATTGAAAGACTTGGTGTAGTTTTTTTAATAATTATATTTTTAATCTATCAAAATAAATCAGTTTTGGCAGAAAACGAGATACTTTTATTTCAACACATTTTGCTCCAAGCCAAAGCTACTAAAATATGACTCAATGGCAAAGTTTTGTAAAAATTTATTCTAAAATCAAGGGCGCCGTAAATAATTATGAAGTTTGTATAACTGATGGAAAACAAAGCATTTTCGTAATCACTAATATGACGTCGAATTAAAAAAGGATGCTGAACATTCGTCAAAAAACATTCCAAAAATATCTTAGAGTAAAAATTCCAACAGGGGGTTTTTGGTTGAAAAGTTAACTGTATAAACCAAATTTAGAAAGTAAAAAACCCTGTCGTAATCAAGAACAGAAAAAAAAAAATTATCGTGTCAATTTAAGTTATTCAAAATTATTTCTTGACAAGATTTATGAAAGTGTGCAATTATAATAAAAATAGTTGAACTTTGAAATTTCGGGGATTTTTTAAAATTTTGAACTTTATACCGCGATAAATTTTGGACCTCTTGCGATTCACCCTAAAGGATTTTAAATTTTATAGTATTGCGTTTGGTTTGTTCAGAGCGCTACAAATGTTTTAAGAAAAAATAAAAACCGAAAAAATTTATAAATTTAATTTCAATATTTTTGTGTTTTTGACCATATATATATATATATAAAAATTATACGAGGTTTTTTTTTATTACTAGATAGTGTTGATGAGCATTTTTCGGGTAACACTAATTCGATTGTGTCAAATGAATACATGTTTGTAAGGTAGCATTTGGGGTTACACTTCTGGTGAAGACAGTTCTTCTAAAGTAAAATCAGCACATGCCAAAATTGTTAGTGCATTTTTAATATTTATCGAAATACACTGAAAATAACAATTTTTTATTTAATTTTTTTGCACAATTTCGTAAATGGAAAAAAATTTTTTTGGTTAAAAATCTGCAAAAATAACGGGTAGTAGCAGACGTGGGATATTTTGATGAAAAATCAAATGAGTATTGGCTTGAAAAATATACTCGCTTAAACATTACTACTCATTATAATATTCCTTACAGAAAGGCATTTTTTTAATTGAATTTTCGATAAATTTTAAACATTTGATATTAACCAAATAAAATGCTTTCATTTGACATCATTATTAATGCAATTTATACTTTGCGGTACAAATGATGTTTCTTATTTTTTTTTTTTTTTCATATTATCGACTTTAACCATTAAGATGATTCCTTACAGATACTTTTCGAGGATCTATGACTTATGGTCTTAAAAAAATGCGAAACAAAATTTCAAAATTTGGTGAAAATTTTAAAAAGTGATAAAATGTTTGGATTCAAAAAATTTTTAATGCCCTTTTTGACTCAGAAGTGTCGTTTATTAAAAAATTCTGTTTACGCCATATTTTGGGCAGTTTTTGTAAAAGCAGTATTTGTCAGTGACGAAAGATATACATTTTATAAACATTAAGGCCAATTATATGGAATTTTGTGATAATGGTACCTCATGTCTGGTTTCCTGACTCAGTGAGATACACCTTAAACTCTAGAGAATCACTTAGTCTTTAAATTTCTGTTCTCTAAATTCAATTTCAAGTAAACGCTCAAATTAAAAAAAATAAAAAGTCGTAAATTTTTGGTTTAATATTTTATCACCGTATAATTTTTCACCTGATAACAAAACAGTTACTTGTTATGTTTGAATCTAAAAAATGTAAATTGTCATCTGAAATAAATCAAAAAACCTTCTAAAGTTTAGAACTCAATTTTTCCTTGAGAATTTAGGTGAATAGAAATGTAGGATTTCTTAACTATTTTGTTAGGTCTACCAATATGCATCAATAGTTTTCTTGTTTTTAAAAGAAACTTTAGACTTTCGAAATTTTTTGAAATTCCTCATATTTATTTTCTTTATATACATTAGAGTGGTTCTCATTAGGAAAAGTGAGCAGATTCTTGTTCTCACCAACTAGAAATGTCCAAATAATCTAAAAGCTAAGACAGGCAAAGTTTTGGACTAATTGAAAAAATTTAGATGTGGTTCTAAGCATTCAAAATCTTGAAAATTAAGGCTTTTTTCCTTTCGTTTTTCATAAATAATTTATTTCAACTGAAATTTTCTGGGTTTGTATCTTGTTGAATTCCACAGTTTATGACTGTTCCGAAATGTCAAAAATCAAGAAAATTTAATAACCAATTATATAATAGTTATTAAAATGAAATGATCAAAATATGTAAGTAAATTAAATGCAAAACAACAGATTTTTGTGACCTATGATGGTGCGTATCTGAGGTAGATCACATGTGATTATCGAAAAATGTTGACATGTTGTATAAGACACCAAGACGAAACTATATGCTGAGCTCCATTTCCCTCCCTCAAATTTTGGTAGAAATTTTAATTTTCTGGGGTGTATTCTGTTGAAAATTACCTGTTGTACGTAATTTTATTTTAATAACAATAACATTATTGGTTGCCCAATTTTCTTGATATTGATCATTTTAGAAAGGTAATAAACTGTGGAATTCAAAAATAAGAAAAAACCAAGAAAATTTATGTTGCAATCAATTATTTATGATTGAACAGAATAAAAAAAAATTATAAATTTTAATACTTCATTTGCTTTGAGCCACATCATATAGTATGTATCTTCTCCGACCTCTGTATTAAGAATATGTTTTATACATGAAAATATAGGCAATTGTCCAATCATTTTGCTATCAGTATTATCGGGTTCTCCTGCATACTTTTACGACAGCGACAATGATCAACTCTCAAAATTTTTTATAAAACTTTACTTATACTATTTTTACTATTGTCATCTTAACAAAATATCTAATATTAGCTCGAAATTTAAAAACTAATAATATTAAACTTTGCTCACTTTATTATAAATGCTAAAATTGCATTTCTCTTTTCCCATTTTTCTCTTTTTTATAAGTTGAAATTCATTTTTCTTCTTTTTTGAAGGTGCAAAATAAGCAACTAACTTTGTAAGCACAAAATATGCATAATCAAATTCAGTCAAGTTGCAATAATAAGATTTTTTTTCATCTTTTACTAGTTTATAGTAGTTTTATTGTTCGACTATTCATCAAGTATGAACATAAAAGAACTTAAAGAATTTTTAAATTACTTTTTTTTTCTGTTCTGATTTTGTATTCTAATATAAATGATGAGTTATTATAATTTTTTTTTTGTGTAAGCTTGAACAACAAGCAAATAGCACATTTTAGATAAATGATGTTAAAAAAATATGTTTAAGGTGTTTATGAACTACAAAAGAATTAACCTTTTAAGGTCTCCTGCTAATTACTTATTAAAATTATTAACTTTAAATATTATAACTAGAGCTGATATTTTCATGCACTAAAAAATTGAATATATGCGCTTATAACATGGACCATAAAACAAAAAATATGCATTTGAAACTAAAAATATGAACATCAAAAATATCTTTTTCTAATAATGTTTATTAAAAAAAAAAAAAAAAATAATAAAAACTGTATTCTTCTACAATTATTCAATGAACTTAAGCCGAACATGCAAAAATTCTATAAACAATTATATGAAAAAGTTCAATAATATGAACAGTTCAACACGGCACGGTGTAAAGTGCTAATTGATGACTGCCCTAAGTATTAAGTATTTCTAAAAAAAATAGAAAACAAACAGAAGAGACGAATCAAAAAAAAAAAAAAAAAAAAAAAACAACGACATTGTTCATTGCTACTTAACAAGTGGTTAAATCATACATTGCTGATTTACTACCTGGTAGCTTTAAACATATAAAAACAATAATAATTGAAAAAGGAGAATACAAAATATTTATAAAAAGTTTCATCGTATACCATTCGTCTTACTTAATAACATATAGGGAAAATAAGTTACAGATTCAATTTCCCAAAAAGTTATAAGTTAAATAGACGATGTTTACAGAGAACACTACGGTGGGACGCTGATGAAGGTCGTGGTGGACCAGAAAATTCTGCCAAGTGTCCAATAAAACTTTTACACTGTATTCTTCTACAATTATTCAATAAAATTAAGCCAAACATGCAAAAATTCTATTAAAAAAAATTAACAACAAAACCATCAAAATGTAAACCCATAAATGTTGTAATGGTATCAAAATATGAAAAAAAATCCGTCCATAATTTTGTATCTCGATTTTACGCTCCGTCTGTAGACGAAAATCAATCACAGATATTATTCTCTAAGTCGATATAATTTTTTCGTTAAAGTTACGTGGTTTAGGTCTATGATGTTGCTAATATTAAAAATATTATAAAATGGAAATATGATTAAATAAATTTTTTTACAATTTTAGATTTCTGACGATAATAATATGACAATTATAAATTTAAAAATAAAAAATTTACATTAAAGATAAAAAATACAGAATTTGCAATAATTTAAAATGTTTATTTCATTTCTGACGTTTTAATGGTTGATGTGTCAGGGCTTCAGAAAAACAAAAATTGAGATTATAAAAAAAAAAAAATATTTAAAGAAACATCATTTGTTCTACAAAATGGACACTTATTTTTTGTGTTTGTTAGACATGTCTCAAACGAATTTCACTTGTACTTCACCTTTTTCGAACAGATCCACAGCTTAGTTAATGAGTTCTGCATATAAGGCCTTCAGATAGGAAGAAAGCTTTTCTGTTTTTATTCCACATTCTATATAACTGAAATGGAATGTTCTTTAACACCACCACTATTTTGTAAACAACAATTTACTTTCCGTTTTCGGTGATAAAAATTGCCTTTGTAAGCTAATGTTTTAAGTAAGTTTTAAGTAATCTCGTACAATTATTTTGTATAATAAGATTTTATATTTATTGGATTGATGATAGGTTTCTATATACGTTTACGTAGCTCCTATTAAGCTCCACTGCCTATACAAACACTTTAAAGCGCATAAGTTCCATATATGTAAATACTAGTGTAATCATAATGATGGAAGCTAATAAGTTTTTCCCGTCCATAATTGATCACAGATCCCATATAAATGTCATGAAATTTTAGTAAGTCCAAATCACTTTTATTCACATACAGTTAAAAAATGACTTCTAGAAATTGCTGAAATCAACCGTTTTGAAATTACGCAGTACTTTTGTCAAATAAAAAAACATTGCTACATAATTTTTGGAGGAAAAATATATTATATTTATACTAAAGTCATTAAAAAATTTTTTTTTCTTTGCTTTTCCACCACCGAAATGGCAGGAAAATAATAAGTAACTGTTTTGGAATTTTAATAGACTAATATCGGCTTACATAATAACAAATTTTTGAGTCAATTAAAGTAATAAATTGTAACTATCACAGACTAAAACCCAAACAGTCGCAAGTGAGAATATGAAAAAAAAACTCAATACACATAAAAAAGTTTGTGCATAAATATACGAATTTACTTTCATTGATTTAAGTTCATAATATTTAAGAATAATGTCTTAAATATTAACACTTTTCTACATTTTTTGAAATGAATTAAAAGTCAAGAAGACTTAAAATAAATTGTTTAAATTTTCATTTATATTTTCAATTTGTAAAAAAATGTTTGAAATTTTCTTCGGAAAATTTTTGGTTTTTTAATGATATTTAGCTACATTATGGCAACAGAAGAGAAGCGCTTTTTATCAAAATATTGTGCTACAGAATGCGAGCGAAATTATGCAAATTTCTAAACATCATTTTTTTTAAAGATTTTCCTTGGAATTTTGCCATTTTAAGGCGTTTGTTGCTATTATTTTCATGTATAACTATTTTCATTTACCATTTGCAATCAAATCTAATAAAACTAAATTTAAAAATTTTTTTGCAAAATTGCTAAAATTTTCATTATGATCAATTTAATAATATCTATGAACAAAAATTTATTTTTTATGAAAAAAGTTTGGGAAAAAAGTCATGTTCGATTCATAATATTTATGAAAAAAATTTTTCAAATATAAGAATTTTTTTTCTCTGCGTAGCATTTCTGTCGGAAAGTGACAAAAAACAACATATATAATTGGGGTATTAGTTTATAATCCATTTTCCATGAAAAGTGAGTTAAAAAAGAAAAAATTTAAAAAAAAAAAAATTAATTAAAAGTATTTTCAAATTAAAATTATAAATAATTGGGAACAAATGAATATAACTTGATTTTGTGTTAAATAATTAATATGTGTGTAATAGGGAATATAGAAAATATGTATTAAATTTTGCAAAATATACCGAGAATTAGTTAAGCCTTTCCAGAAATATTCTACATTTCAAATGAAAATAGAATATTTTTAGATTTTTTCATTTGCATTTTTTGTCTTCAATATTTAAATTACTCTCGCTAATAATTCCACCTGGTTTTATTGTATTATGGTCAGAAAGATAAAAAATATTAAATAAAAATCACGAAATATGAAAAAAATTATTTATTTAAAGAAAAATATGCAATATTATGTATTTTACTCAGAATATGCAATAATAAATCCATGTTGCAAATCCTTTAATTCGCAAAAATAGTTGGTCGATATTGATTTTCAGTCGCTCACTAAAAACATGAATTTGTATGAATGTATCAGTCCTGATTATAAAGTGAAGATATTTTGAAGGACTATGGCAGTACTATATATATACATTTGCTTTAAATTTATTACTTCAGGATAATAAAAGCTCCTACCATATTTCGCGAGTTAATAGTGATATTTTTTCTAAAGTGAATTTCTTGTTCATGTATTTTTTTCCCTGTTTTGTTTTTATTTCTTTTGATGCATTGTTCTTATTTACGTTATAATGAGTAACGTAATGTGAAATTTAAGATATCAAAGATAGCAAAAAAAAAAAAACTTAAAATTGAAAGTAAAACATATTTTATATTTTAAATTCCTTATTACAACACAAATATCCATGTTAACACATGTATAACTCAGGCAAGACGCGTGAACGTATGTGACATACACACGATTATTAAAACAGCCCGCCATACATAATACTTGCATCTTCATATTTAATTTCGTGTACATATAATTTGAAAGCACTAAGACTTAACAAAGTTACTTTCATTTCTCTATATTTTCTTTCACTTTTTTTACATGTTGCTTTTTTCAATTGCTATTGTTACTTGTCCCTTCAAATATTTGGAAGACAAATTTGTTGCCAATTTTTCAGAAGTCACTTATTAGAAGATTGTTCGAAATTTATACATTGCTATTACACATTGATCGTCCAGACGACACTTTTTTGCGAATTCCAGATGATTGTCAGAAATGTGTATGAAAATTACAAAAATAAAGTATACTTTATGATCACTTCTGGAAGATAATATAATGATAATTTAAGTTTAACAAGAACAAAATACATACTATTGCGCATTAATCTTCTTATCATGTGTTGGGAAGATGCCAGTTTTTTTCTTTTACAAAAGTAAGCAGCACAATAGAGAAGTAAGTAAAATCATGTATGTTCATCAGTAATCATTTAACTTAGGTATAGTTTCGCTGTAATTTTAAATATAAGAAGAAAACTGTTCCTGATAATTAAGTGTTTTCCCAATAGGCACTCAAAAACTTAAAAATCAAGTAATTGAAATTTTCTTTGAATTAAAATTCAATTTCAGTTTCTTTCCTTTTTAACTTTTGTTTTATGTCAAGTAAATAATAAAATAATAAAATTTTAATTAAATCAGTTCAAATTGGTAAAAAAACATATTTTGTGCGAAAAAGTGCAACAAAGGAAGATAAATAGAAATAGCGTTTAAAATGATAAAATAAATATTACTTTAAATATTTCAGTTTCAATATTCAACAATATAAAAACAAACGAGATATATATTTTATCAAATCAATATTCATTATGAAAGAAACGTTAATTAGGTTTGGGAAAAGCTCAAGAATATGCAGAAAATTTAACGTGAGATAAAAATACATCATGTTATTTATTTAAATTTGTAAAACTATTTTAAAAACTTTAAGTTGCAAAGAAACAAATGATGGTGGCAATTTTCTTGATATCTTGATTTGGGGATACCAAACGGACTTTGTAAACTTTAATTAGATACCAGAAGAGAAATATTTTCTTTTTTTACTTATTTTCCTCTCCTAATGTTTGTTTTTTATTCTTAAAATTTAACATTTTAATATTATTATTTTTTGGATAATAAAAACACAATAAGCACATAAAAACTTACACAAGTCAACAAATTAAAAAAAGTTAAATGGTGCCGAGAAACCGTTAGTGGTTCTGCAATATGCCGACATTGGTAATACTAAAAATGTGAAAAAAAATTTTTCTTGAAACCCTATCGGTAATTTTGTTTAATAAATTAATTTTAATAACATGTTATCGTCCCGAAGAAGTTGTCTCAATGATCCAAACGTGTTTTGTTACATTAGTGGTGATTACACCGTTAAAATGTTTATAAAACCTATAAGGGATTTTAAAAAAGTGCTTATTTTTCTTATTTTAATTTGGAAATTTGATAATAAAAATAAGCCGTGGATTCCTCAAATGGTTTGTAAAATGTGCTGTAAATATTTAAGACAGTGTATGAATGATCAAAAACGTCGTATGAAATTCAGAGTGCCTATGCAGTAGAAAGAACAAAAAAAAAAAAAAAAAAAAAAATCACTTCGATGACTGAATGTGAAAAAAAATATTTATCCAGTCGTAGAATCAGCCAGAAGACGTCTACCATATTCCCAGAAAGTACCTGTTCCAAAATTATGCTCTAAAAATGAACCCTTGTTTGAAGAAATCCTTGAAATGAGTATCGATAGTGATTTTGAAGAAATACCGTCTACAAACCCCAAACCATTTAAACAAGAAGAATTAAATGATATGGTAAGATATCTTGAATTACCTAAGGAATCTGCAGAGGTATTGGCTTCTAGGCTAAAAGAAAGAAACTTGTTGGCATCACATACAAAAGTGACATACTATCGCAAAAGAGAGAGCAAGACTAACTACAATTTTTTTCATTCGGAAGACGATATTGTATTTTGTTCTGATGTGCATGGCCTTATTCTGGCAATGGGTCTTTCCGAATACCAGCCAAATGAATGGCGCATCTTTATAGATAGCTGCAAACGAAGCCTGAAGTATGTACTTTTACACAATGGCAATACATATGGTTCAGTTCCAATTGCCCATTCTACAAGACTAAATGAAGAATACCTAAATATCACACTTGTGTTAGACAAAATCAAATATAGCGAGCACCAATAGATTATTTGTGTTGATCTTAAGATGACTAATATCTTATTAGGACAGCAAAGTGGATTCACTAAATATCCATGTTTTTATTATTTGCACCTACACTGCACATTGCACATTAAACTAGGTCTTATGGAGCAGTTTATCAAAGCCCAGGATAAAAATGGCCACTGTTTCTCTTATATAACGACAAAAGTTCAAGGACTAAGCTTAGAGAAGATAAAAGCGGGAGTTTTTGATGATCCACAAATAAAAATTTTAATTAAAGATTCTAGTTTCCTAAATTCAATGAATGATTTGGAACGGTCTGCTTGGACTTCTTTTGTTGAAGTTATGAAAAACTTTCTTGGAAATTACAAGTCAAGCAACTACCGCGAAAATGTTAACGACATGCTAGATAACTTTAGAAACTTGGGATGCAATATGACTATCAAATTGCACTATCTTCATAGTCATCTCGACCGATTGCCAGATAATCTTAGATCTTGTAGCGATGAGCAAGGAGAGCGGTTTCATCAATATCAAAAAACTATGAAAGAGAAGTACCAATCGGCATATGATGTCTGACTACTGTTGGGGAATGCACTGCACATCATTCACGAAAGTCACGAAAAAGAAAGTTTTTATGTAAATAATAATGCAAAAAATCACTTTTTTCATATATATGCACAAAAGCGAAATACTAGAAAACTACACCTAAGAATTCCAACTTTTTGCTATACTGATTACAAAAGTAAGTCCTATTAAACTTTTATTTAATAATATCGGACTTTTCTCACAAATTTAAATTATATTCGGAAAAGCTCCATCAAACGGACAAGTACATATTTAAAAAATTCCAAAACTTGACTTGTAAAATGGTCTGGTCCCATTATTTGCGCAACAAGTAATCTAAATACAATGTAATTATAAAAATTGTTATTAATTTTCTTTTCCTCTTTTAAAGGTATCGGAATTCACTAAAAGTTTTCCATAAGTATCTTTTCGATTTCTATATATTTCTTCTATTTTTTCTATTTATTTATTTGTTTATTTATTTATTTAAATCGTTTCTTTTGTAATGTGGTATATGGACCATTATGAAATTTTTTTAACCTGGCTGAAACTGACTTTAGTCTTTTATAAGTTTTATGACAATACCATTTTAAATAAATGGGTTACAGATTAAAATTCACAAGACTTGAAACTGACAGACTGCAAAATTTTAGTACCATAGGTCTAATTTTATAATCATGATTGTTGTTCAAAATTCAAAAACTTAGAAAAAGGGCAAAAACTTATTTAACTTTTTCCCATTTTTCTACATCTTTTGTTCGCGCGTTTATACTTTTTCATCTCATGAGATCTCATATAAACTAATCGAATTTTGTGGATAAATTCTACACCTTGTTTGGTGTTGTGCATATTTTCATCAGTTAAATATAGGATAGTCAAATTTGTATAACAAAATTTTTTAATTTTTAAAACTTTTTGGTTTTCTTGGACGGGGTCTATGCGCCCCTCAACGAAATAGAAATTTTGAAATAGAACTTGATACTTCTTGTAATAATGCATACTTTTCGCTATATCTCGTTGATGTGCACGAAATACTCAAGGCAGTAGATAGTTCCAAAATTTGGAAAACAAAAGCGAAGATTATTAAAAAGGGCAGTTTTTTGCGAGGAACATTCACAGTTTCTAATTAAAGCATGAATTACAGCGTTAATGTATTTTTTTTTGTTATTTTACACAAAAAAATCAAAGGAGCTTTAAAAACAAATTTAATAAAAAAATTTTACGAACAAAAATTTAATTTTTTGGTATTGTATCAAAAAAAAAAAAACTAAAAAAATAAAAAATTCACTTGCTTTAAAAAAGGATCATTTTGTAATAATTTCAAATCAAATATATTTTCATATAACAGCGTACAATAGCATTTTTCACACATGAACGAAACCATATATACATGAAAGCGGATACATTTTATGATAGTACTGCGTACTCAGTTTTTCACTTCATGTTTGAAAATCATTTTAAAAGTACTTTTAAATTTAAAAATAATAATTTTTGTTTTAATTATTTTAGAATTTGTAACTTGCTTAATAGTGTCGATATGGGCATCAAATAGGATTTTGAAACTTCAGTCGAATTATTTGTTTAAACTTTTCAGGGTCTTATAATGTCAAAAATGTCCTTCAAGTATTTTATCATAAAATGTCCTTGATATTTTCCAACAAATAATTAATATTACCATAATTTTAAACACATCATAATATGTTTTCTTAATTGCACATGTTGTCCTTTTAACTGCAACAGTTCAAATTTTATAAAATTTAAAAAATGTCCTGTCAGTTTTTATGTACATTTTGTTTTCATTATATATATCGCAAGTTAATTATCATATAATAATTGGTACACTCGTTTTTTTTTTGGACCTAATTATGAAGCTTATAGAGACTGGTTCGGTATCGGTCCATATATTATTTATTATTTTGTATGGGAGCAACTATACAAATGTTTCCCATAAAATCTCTTTAGTGTTCATAATTATTTTAAATATTTTATGAAAATCGGAAGGGGAATGTTTTCTTTCGGCATTATTCGTATATTAAAATTTCAAGGCCCTCTCCCCAAAAATACTTTAGCGTATATAAATACCATAAAAATGTTAGTATCGAAATAAAATTTGGCACGATTATTTTGTATTTAAATATAAATCATGCTATTAAAATTCGCAGAGATCGGTCACTAATTGACCATATCTTCCATACAACACCAATTCCACATTGTCAGTTTTAGACTCTTAAATGGCATATAAATAATTTATTTTATGACTTTTTTATAACAATTAAAATTTATACACTTCCTGCCACTTGAATAAGGAATTACATATTTTTAACTTTAATTAAGTATATCTCCTAAACTAAAGTTCAGAAAAAAATATTTTTTTCGCAACCAAATTTCAAAGCGTTGGCTTTAGTTTCCTGAAGAAATAAAAAAATATACATATTTTGTTCTACTAAAATTATGCATTTATTTAAAGACATGTATTTCTGTGATACTTTTTCGTGTGTCACTTGAATAAGGAATTCTTTTAATATTAATCAGGAAGGCTACAATTTGAATTTCTTTCAATATAAACGACTGGAGAATTTTTAATTTGATAGTTTTTAAATAGTTTTTATTCAAAATGGGACGTGGCTCTTAATAACTCTGAAAAAGAAAAAAATCAGATTTTGTAATCTCAGGATCAGAATCCGGTCCAAATGGTCAAAAACATTAATAGAGGAAAGACAGTTGTGTACAGTTATTTAAATAACGTGGAAAGATATGGAAAAAACATGAAAGAGCGGAAGAAAATGGCAACAACTCCAAAAGAAAGACGAAAAATTCTTAGAATTGAATAAAATTCTGCCATGTCGGTATCAAAAATACGTGAGAAAGGTGGAGTCAGTGCCTTTCTAAGATGCATCGTATTTTAAAGTCGTGCCCATACATAGTCCGACGAAAACTGCAAAAAAAAACCAACACTTAATGAAAAACGCAAATCATAACGTCTACAATTTGCCAAAAATACAATGACTTGGTCCGACAAATGGTTTAAAGTTGTATTTTCCGATGAAAAAAAGTTCAATATTGATGTTCTCGACGGGTATAACTATTACTTCCATGACCTAAATAAGGAGGAATTATTTTTGAGCCGTAGACACAGCCGAGAGGGCGAAATAATGGTATGGGGTGCCATTTCGTATTATGGTACCATAGAATTGGTTTTTGTGTCCAACAAAATGACTGCGGCATTCTGGAGTAAGCCTCTCCAAAATATAATGATTTCTTTGGACTCATACCTTGGACGTACCAATACGACAACACACCGATCTATACTGCCAGAGCAGTAAAACAATGAATTAATCAATAAGGTGTTCAATTTTTGGATTGGCCCCCATATTCACCAGACCTGAATCCAACGGAAAACGGGGTTGGCTTGTAAGAAAAGTTTATGAAGGAGGAAAACAATTTGAGAAGATAGAATCCTTAAAAAAGTCATTATACAAGTCGATGCCAACTAGCATTTTTGAGGTTATTTATAAAAATGGTGGCAGTTCTCATTACTAATTGAAAGCTAGAAGATAATAACTTTCATTTTTATAACCTAAAATTTAAAAATAAATTACAGTTTGCTTAGTTTTAAAATATTCCTTATTCAAGTGACACACGAAAAAGTACCACAGAAATACATATCTTTAAATAAATGCATAATTTTAGTATAACAAAATATGTATATTTTTTTTATTTCTTCAGGAAACTAAAGCCAACACTTTGAAATTTGGTTGCGCAAAAAATTATTTTTTTCTGAACTATAGTTTAGCAGATATACTTAATTAAAGTTAAAAAAATGTGATTCCTTATTCAAGTGGCGGGAAGTGTATAGCTTTAAATGATATTACCAAATTTCAAGATCACTTTAAAGCGCATAAATTTCATAAAAATGCTAGATTTTAAACTAAATTTGGCATAAATAAGTTTTGTATAACTGTATAAACCACAGTATAAATTTTAACAAGGATCAATCCATATATGATCATAGTCTCCATATAAGGACATCTCCCGAAAACAACTTAATCGCGCAAATATGATGATTACTTGCAAAGTGGTATTAATTATAATATAAAAATCACAGCCTAATATATTTTCGCAGATTAAAATTATAAATAATGAAATGAAAGTTAAACAAATAAAAGTATTGAAATTACCGTCATTTTAACTCTCAAATATATTTTAAAGTCATCCAAATTATGTTTTCATGTTACACATAGAGTAAAAATTGCTTAAAATTTAATAGTATGACTTCAAAAATGGCTATATTGGTTTTGCATGCTTCATGTTTCAATAAAGTGAAAATTAAATTTGCAAATTTGTTTTTAGGAATCACTTTTAAATTTGGTACTTGAAACTGGATATTAGCATCTTTAACATTTATTATTTTGGAAATTATTTGTGTTTAACTTTCTAGGATATTGAAGGATGAAATAGTAGAAGATTTTTTTTTCAACTTTTATTTGGACTATTTTACCAAAAGTTTATACGTTATAATGCCAAAATTCTCCTCTTTCATTTGATATCCATATAACTATATAACATTAATTATAAAGTAGTAGAATTAAAAATTAACCTCGTGCATCTTTAGAAACTTTAAAGTACTCTAAAAAGAAAAAAACGAACACGAAATGAAAAACTGAAAACTCAATTATACTACTTTAAGTCTATATTTTCACACGTATATGGAATTTATCATGTGTGAGACAAATTTTTGATTTTTGTAAACTTTTCACAAAATTTTTAAAATTGCGATTTTTAAATATATTGAAAGTTTTTTTTTAATTTTACTAGGAAAACCTAAAATGGTGGCACTAATACCATCAAACACTCAACACTCTTTTAGGACACTTCTAGAAGTATCTTCTTCGAGTTCTCTGAAAGACACTTTCCCTAGGAACAGTTTTTCCCGACGGAATATGATTTTTATGATCCTTTCAACTTTTGGAAGACTTTTCTTAGTGTTTTCTCATAATAGAAAATGTTTGCAGGGGTAGCTTATGTTGTGTTTTTATGTGTGTATGTGCTTTTTATAAACTATTTTTTTGCAGCAAATAATAATAAAAAAAACTATACGAACAATTGTTAAAACTTGAAGTTGAAGTAGAAAATGTTGAAACAATGGAAGAAAAATGTTAAGATCTAGACAAAGAATGACGGCAGAAGGAAGTGAACTCTCAACTTATTTAACTACAAGAAGTATGTATGTATGTATGTGCGCATATATGTTTCTATGTATGTATGTATGTATATATGCATGTACTCTTATACATATAAATAAGAAAACAATCTTTAGGCAAAAATTAAAGAAGTGAAGTGTGCATTCTCATTTTGCTTATAAAGAAAACAAATCTTAATGTTGAAGATATTATATAAATTATTTTTTTGTATTTTTCGATGCTGGCTCCTTTTTCTAATGCACCATTTCCTTTGGAAAATAAGAGTTTAATAAAGTTACCAGAAATTTGAGTATTTTCTTTGTTACAAAAATATCTTTAAAAATGTTGTTACATTTTTGCCTTTTACAAACCGGTGGTTTAAGTAAACCGGTGTTTTTTTGCAGTAATAAGAAGTCAGTGCAACTTGCTTTTTATTCTAAATACAGCTCTTTATTTACGCTTTAAAACACACACGTTATACTACACAACTAAACCGCAACGACTGTTAAACTATGACAAATAAATGGCAACTTAACGATAGACTGACTACACAAACTTTAACTACTTGTATGCTAGTAACTTAGTCAATAATTACTCTCTATAAACTTCTAGTAACATCGAGAACCATATAACAGCTTACTGAGTAGCTAATTCACCAACATATACGTGATAATTTATAACAATCTATGTAATACAAGTTTCTCACTAGAATTATCTTAATAATTAAGATTAATCGAAATATTAAAGTCTCTTAATTTTTAAATTTAATCAGATTTAAATAAACAGACATTACAAACTATGTTATACTTATAAATACAATTTTCGTTACAATATTTATATTTACATTACAATACTACCGTTTGGTGAATCTTTCATAACATTGCACAGTCAATATAGCCCATATAAAAAGACAACTGAGAAAAATAGAAGGTCATACAAATTTGAATTTATATGTAAATTTGTCCCCTAATTTTAAATAATAAAATAAATTTCTAAATGTCCACATAACTAATATTTTCTAAAATTTTTGTATAGTTAATAATTACTGAAGGTTTTTAAAATAATTAACAGTAATCACATATAGCAATGTTGTCTTATAAGTGAAATAAATTAACTACCTGTTTTTATAACACGAGCGTAAAAACGACTCGTCTAACTTACTTTTAAAACAAAAAAAAAAAAAAAAATCAAAACTTGTTTTTGTTTTAAATACATATAAAAAAAGGTAAAAACAGGCAGTAAATTTATATTATTACTATTTTATAGAAAAAAATAAAAAATACAAATAATAAAATTTACTATTTTATTGAAAAAAAAAAAAAAAAAAAATTTAAACTCTTCTTCAGTATTTATTACTTTCTTCATATAAGTTTCAGCGCAAGGTTTAACATATAAAAAGTTCTTACTTTTGACGTCCAAGAATTGTCGAAATAATGATATATTTAGTTACACCAGTATCTTGACATCTATGTTTTTATACTCACTATCAAAACGATGGGAAATATTTATCTTATATAAGGTTTGTTTGGTTTTGAAAATTAGGGAAAATAGATTAATAAAAAAAGTTATCGGCCAAATATTAGTAACACAGGGTGTCCTTTGTAACTTCAGTTCATTTTTTTCCGCGGATATCTCGTAAACAAAAAACGACAACGAAATTTTGTACAGATAGTTCGAGGATCGAAGTAAACTCGGAAGCACAAATGGGCGTGGTCTGCCAACTTTAGTTCTCTCCATCCATTTAAGATGAAATTTTAAAAATCGTTTAAAAACCAAAACAATATAGGTCAAATACTACAAACACAGGTGTCCCTTGTAACTTCATTTCATACTTTTCGGCTGATATCTCTTAAACAAAAGAATGTGCGACACAGAAATTTTGTATAGATAGCTCGAGTATTGATATAAAATCGGAAACAAAAATTACCGCCCACCTCCCATAAGAGATGAAATTTTAAAAGTGTTGCAGATGGTGGATATAAAGATTTGGCCAAGCCGAAATTATAAATTCTGAACCACGGATTTAGAAACATATTTGCAATTCTAGAGCCGACAATCTTAGATTACACAAAGACTGTAAACAAGGGAATATTTGCGAAAAAAAATTGTATGAGAGTTTGGTATTTGTATGCGTAAGTTTATTTAGACATACAAAATGCAATGAAAATTAGAATGTAAAAAAACATATTCAGATCAATTTTCATTGCTCATATCTGATCCTTTCAAATAAAAGTGCAAAGATTTTTTTGTACAAAAATCTTAAATAAATGTTTCATAAATTATGAGTTTTTATGGTGATAAAAATTAAGACTTTAAAAAATATCATACAATATATATATATATATATATATATATATATATATATATATATATATAAATGGATACTTTTAAAATTTGCAAATTGATATGGATGCCATTGTGATGACATTAGAGGATAATATATTCAAAAAGAATTAAAATCCAATAATATTTTTTGTTTTTTTTTTTGCAATACTGAAAAACTCCACAAAATTTTTAAGAAAACTCTATTTTTATACTCAAATTTTTAATTGTTGTTTCAGATCCATTTTTGTCAATATTTTAAATTAGTAAATACACCATACTATGGTAGATAATATTTCATCAATATACCGGATCTACGAGTAAAGGCGTAATTTTGGGGAATTTTTTCTTGCATAATAAATTTCAGGTTCGTAAGTTTAAAACTACTGCAATGCACACTGGTAAAAAATAATTTTTTTTGGCAGAAATTCTAAAATAATAGTAAGAGATCAAGTAATCAAGAACGAATATTTAAAAATAGAATGTGGTAACCTTGACGGTCTGACAAGGCATTAAGGTAAGTAGTTTAGTATTATTTTGAAAATTTTTCTTGATAAGAATTAGAATTATAAAAGCTGTATCTCATTACCAGAAAAAATATATAACAATATTGTATAATATGGATTCCAGCCTAGGGGATACATTTTAAGGCCTTTATTTTAATTTTTATATAGGTAGTGCGTTTGTCGTTATTTTTGAGTTTTGTGTTCATGTGCGTTTTTATATCAATATAACCTACAATTTTGAAGGACGAAAAGTCATGTTTTGGGCATGAAGGTGTGTGAATGTAAAACATGAAAGTGTTCGCCAAAGTGTCTATTTTATATAACAATTCAGATCATGCGACAAACTCTTACAGTACACAGTGGGGCAGAATCGAAATTTTTTGGAAATAAATCTGTAACTTCTGATCGGCTGGTTGGTTTTTCATGAAATTTGGTATAGACATAGCAGAGGAGCGTACAATTTTAAGCTTCGAAGGGGGCGCAGCAAACCCCTTAGGCTCAAAGTTAGGTACCTCTGACATAAAAAATTTTTAATCACTTGCCAAATTTTTATTTCTCGTCCGATTTCAAATATTTTTATATATTGTTGTAGGGCCTGATAAGAAATATAAAGGACATGCTTACATATTCTAATTATCTCTTATAGTTTTCGAGTTATTTGTGTTTGAATTTTTAAGCACCATAATTTTGCATGTTCTTTGTCCAGTTTTTTTTTTTTTAATATATATCCTAGTATTTCCAACCGATTTTACTAATTTTTTTCTTAACTAGTTATCTATTGAATAAAAAGAAATTTGAAGTCGATATCTTTACCGAGTCCAAAAATAAACGATTTTGAATTTGAAAATTGCAAAAAAGACGACTTTTTGTGTTTTTTAGCCGAAAAAGTATTTACATTCTTTTTTATCTAAAATAAAATTTTCTCTAGCAACATATAATAATTTTGCACTTTTCTGAAAGATAGCTTCAGAGAAATAACTTTAAGATAAAAAAAGTCCAATAACTCAATTGGTCATGGTACACATCCTCCCGAATTCGACCCATTTTATATGAAAGTTTTGATTTTAGACCATATTTTCTCAAATCCCAAAGCACGAATCGACAATCGGAATATACTTTAAGAATCTCCAATATGTTGTTAAAAGTTTTAAATTAAAATAAAATGTAAAAAATCACATTTTGTGGGAATTTTCATTGGTTTTTTTGAGAATTCAGGAAACTCCTATCCCTGATTGAAACATGGTTAACCTGCTTTTATTTATATTAATAAGGTCCACATTTCCTGCAGATTTCATTAAGATATCTTTATAAACAAATATGTTATTGAAATTAAAAAATTTGTATTTTCTCCAAAAACACCAAATTGGGCCTTTTGTTTGGTTTAAAATAGACATTTTTTGTTTGTATTGTTATTTTAAATTCATTAATAGAAATATATGAATGCTTAGAAAAGGATAAAGATTTACTTAAATTTGGGAAATATGGCAACCCTATTCAAAATAAAAAATATTTATTAATTATTTTTATAAAAATATTTTGTGTATAGATATTATTAAAAGTGTACAGAAATATTCATAATTTTCTAAGTAATTATTCACGCAAAGCTAAAGCCAAAAGTTGCAAGTTTGTAAAAATATAGTCATATATACAATAAATTGGAAATATAAAAGTTTAAAGGCGCATATTTCTGAAATGAGGCATGATATTGACTTGAATCTTTTTGTAAAAAATAGGAAATTATACATGCTAAAGGATAAGCTTAATTTAGAATAAATATTTATAAAATTTCTTTCGCTATTTAGAAATAAACCAAACAAAAGGCCCAATTTGGTGTTTTTGGAGAAAATACAAATTTTTTAATTGTAATAACATATTTGTTTATAAAGATGTCTTAATGAAATTTGCAAGAAGTGTGGATCTTATCAATATAAATAAAAGCAGGTTAACCATGTTTCAATCAGGGATAGGGTTTTCCTGAATTCTCAAAAAAAAAAAAAAAAAAAAAAAAACAGTGAAAATTCCCAAAAATGGTATTTTTTACATTTTTGGCTATAGAATCCACATTTTTTCGAAGTCCCGCAGAGTTTGATTTAAAACTTTTAACAACATATTACGGATTCTGAAAATATATTCCGATTGTCGATTTGTGCTTTGGGATTTGAGAAAATATGGTCTAAAATCAAAACTTTCATATAAAATGGGTCGAATTCGGGAGGGTGTGTACCATGACCAATTGAGTTATTGGACTTGTTTTTTTATCTTAAAGTTATCTCTGTGAAGTTATCTTTCAGAAAAGTGCAAAATTATTATATGTTGCTAGAGAAAATTTTATTTTAGATAAAAAAGAATGTAAATACTTTTTCGGCTAAAAAACACAAAAAGTCGTCTTTTTTGCAATATATAAAAATATTTGAAATCGGACGAGAAATAAAAATTTGGCAAGTGATTAAAAATTTTTTATGTCAGAGGTACCTAACTTTGAGCCTTCTTAGCTCCGCCCCTAAGGGGTTTGCTGCGCCCCCTTCCAAGAAAAAGGAAATAATAAATACAAATATGTATATCTACTGTACATTTAAAATGTACATTTAAAATTGGTTTTGTTAAATATTATGTTTATTATTATTAATTTTAGATAAAGTGACTTGGATACCACTCGAAAAAGGCATTAACCATGCCTTTTGAATTTATGCCAGAAAAAGTGAATTTTTGACCAGTGTGTAATGGTAAAAATATTGAAAACAAAAGTATATATTTAAAATATAAAAACTCTTGTCTTTCTATTGATATATATTTGACAAAAATATCTTAAGGTAAAAGCAATAATATTTTTTACTCTGGAAGGTTCACTGTGGGTTGGTTTCAATAAAATCCGATAAGTAAATAAAATTGAAATAAGTATTTCTCGGTATTAAAAAATGTCAAATAGTAACTATATTCCGATATGAAAGCATAATTCAAATCGATTTTTAATTAAATTTTATTGGGACTATTTAGTCAATTATGATGATAATCATACCTATGCAGACAAAATCGTAGTTAATGTGAAACAGAATGAATGGTCAAGGATATTGATTTATTTTAAGTTTTAAAATATTGAAAATAGTTTATTTATTTCTTTTAAACTGAAATGATATTGCTCTTCTTTGTTGTTTTGAAATTTGTAATTTGTTTTTGAAATTTTAATTTTTTTTTAAATTATTTTGAAAACTGGATTTTTTTTTTTTGGAAAATGTATGTATTTTGTAAAATGAGTGCTTTTTCGAAAAATTTTCTTTTTCTTTTTAAATGAATACCAATATTTTTTGATTAATTAATCTTGGTACATTTGCATGTAAGGGTAATGTAAATTTTATAATGATGTTACAGGCTAAAGTTGCAATTGCTAATTGGAAATTTCGCGCTCATAATCTAAAGAATTGTTCATGTACAATTTGTACACACTGTAACTTGCATAACAATGCTCATATCGCAGGTAAAACCAAGTTATTAAAATATAATATATTCAACACACGCACCATTATAGCGTGAATTTTTTACGTTATTTGAGGCAAAACTGTAAGAAAAAAAAAGCTTTTATTAAAAATAAAACGCTAAGTTATTAAAAATGTATAAAAGTAACGCATGTTATTTACTTACGCGATACAATGAAACGGGAGCGTTAGGGAAATGAGAATAAAACTCTTCCTTCTATATAAAAAATTTTTATCCTTTGGAAGGAGATGGCAAAAAATATAAAGTAGCTAATAACACCACCAACAAATTTCATGAATCTAAGAGCTTAAATTCCCATTTTATAATTAAGTAAAAAAACAAAATAATCTTGCAAAAAATGAGCTCAAAAACTATATAATGGGGTATTAACTAAATTTAAAGTCCTCATATTAATGGAGGAAGAAACATAAATACAATTGGATTTTAAAAAATTTCCAAGAAGAAACTGCGAATTAATTATGAAGCGTGAAATGTCTGTCTAAATGTACTAAAACATTAATAAGAATGAGTATATATCATTTAGTGGTTAAAAGGATATTTATTGCTCTTTGTTTAACGACATGAAAATCCTATGAATTTTTCACCAGACGTCACTTCATGAACTTAATAAAATGCAACAACGTTGTAAAATAATGAAAAAGGGTTGATTTTATGCCAAAATACCAGATTTTCTAGTGCCCTATTACAAAATATTGGGCAAATGTAAGATACAAATTAAAGAATAGTGTACGTATAATGAGAATTAGGACGAATTATCGCCTTAAAGTGAAGGAGAAAGTTATGGGATTAATTAAAAATAAATCCGTTTATTTCTGTATAGTACGTTTGTGTTTTCTATTTATGAAACCTAAATAAAAATGTTTCAACTTAATGTCCAAAATCAACCAAGTGGACTTTAATTACAAAACCGTAATCAATTTTTTGTGTAAAAATTATAAGTGAATCATGTTTTAGTATATTGGTTACTTCACGAACCACTCGAGACGGTACAATATGAGGACGACCCACCGAAATAGCTGCATAACATCGAAAATTAAACGTTTGAAATATGGTAATTTTAACGTGTTTCTCAAAATATGTTTAATGATATTAAATGTTATTGTTAAATCAGGATAAATTGTTATTTGAATTAATTTTTGAATCTATGTATCAGTTTTAGCACTTTTTGTATTTTACATACCACAAATGTATTTCAAATAAAAATTTTGAAATACATTTGAAAATCAGATTTTAAATATTCGGATAATAAATTCAAACGACATTAAATTGACTCAATTACGAATATTATAAAAATATGGATTTTTTCTAAAATAAAAATTATTTGGCATTAATTTAAGACCAAGCTTTTTTTTAATCAGACAACCAGATAAAGTGACGTATGGAATTAAAATTTGAATGACGCTCAGTGGCTCAGAATCATTTTTCATCATCCGAAACTCAGTAACTTTCGAAGCGATAGCGATGTTTTAGACTTCTTATTTTGATGAAGAGATATTTTTTGGAATTTTTCTCCAGTTTTATTTTCATTAAAATCGGTTTAGCAGTTGTTGAGAAATTTAAAGCTAAAATTTAACTTTTATTTTTTTATAGCATTGCGGATATTTTGTTTTGGGGATATTTTGTTTTTTTGAATCAGTTTTACTTATAAAAAAGTTATAAGCAGATAAAGAAAAAAACATTTTAATATTAACCAGAATAATTTTGTGAACATGTTCGCAGTTTATTAATTCTAGAACAGGTTCCACTAGAATCGATTGTTTTTGGACAAAAAATGACGATTTGCTGAATGTTTATTTTGTTTTTTATTTAAATAACATTACGGACAAAAATTTTTATTTTTTATAATAATTAAGAGTTTTTTAATGTTTATTTTATTTTTTACTTAAATAACAACAAAAGAAAATTACAATTACTATTCATTCAGTTGGATAGTGGCCTGCAAATATTCCATATTTAGTTCTGTATTATATCTATTCTTTAGCAGCCCTTTTGCTTCTTCACCTAAGTCCCGATATTCTACTTTCCATTGATTTCGAATGCTAGAGATGAGCGGATCTGACGTTGCCAGTAATATATTAAATGGATCATCATTTGTAGAATTTCATGATATTTTTTAGTATTGAGCTCTCTACAAAATCTGTAATGCTTATTCCTTTCACCGTGGATAGATCACCATAACAGAAGATTTTGTGAACTGTTGCAGACATATTTCTCCATTGGAATTAGGTTGTTTTTTTTCACATATTTATTTCTGTTATTTCATATGCACTATCGGGATCTGAAAATATCCTTCTTGCTGTGTTTCTATCAATCCTTATTTTGGTTGATCTATTATCAATCCATATTTGAGAAATTTATCCAGAATATGTTTCTTTTTTAAACTTCTTAACTCCTTATTGATACTATAGGTTTAAAATCCAAATCATAACTGATTTTTAGTATGTGTTCATGAACAAATTTTAATTCAAATGGAAAAAGTGTTCTACAAACGGATCCATACTGGTACAAAAGTATATATGGTATTAAAGATGACACTTTCATCTTTCTGGTAGTAAAATTTGTGTCCCCTTTTTAACTCTCAAAAGTTCTATTCCACTAAAATTAAATTTTGACTAAAATATAGTACCTGAAAAAATCATTTAATAACGCAGCAGGTATAAACGGTACAGTTACACATCATACCATTTCTTAAAGACTATTATACTACCAACATAACAAAAAATAATTGACTTCTGATCAAATTTACATAAACCACATTTTTTATAAAATAATATCAAATATTTATTTTTAACAGTATGCGACGCCGACAATTACCAATATTTTGATCTAATTTTTTGGCCACTTTAGTTTCAATATGTTTATTATTCAATGTCACTAAAATTTTGGAAATTGGTGTTAACAAAAAAGGAGCGCTTCCTATAACTCCACCGAAAGTCTGATTTGTTCTAATGAACTTGTTACCGGTGGATCTTATGGCCAAACAGATTGTCAGTATAACGGCGATAAGACTCAGGACTTAAGGTGCATGGGACGATAGCAGTTTCCGCAATGCGCCCATTTTGGGATTCCTTGATAGCATTCCTAGCAATATCGATTATTGTATAACAACACCCTTTCTTGGCAGAGACCTCTCAATATCAATATCAACTACTCCAGAATTAATAGCTGGTTCAGTTGAGATTTATACTGACAGGTCCAAATCTGCGGAAGGGGTTACGGGAGGGGCTGTCAATATTCTCGTTTATAGGAAAAACATTTCCTTTAAATTGCCAGACCACTCCAGCATTCTTCAAACAGAGATCTCGGCCATAATGAGGGCGGTGAACTGGTTAATGTTCTATAGCGTATTCGAAGCGAATATCCAAATCTGTACGGATAGTCAAGCTGCGATCAAATCGCTCTCAGCTGTCTTTTCGATATCCAGATGGTACATGAATGCCGGACATCCCTGAATAAGATGGCGAGACATTCAAACTTTATTGCGGATGCACTAGCCAGAGATGGATAATTTTATTGCGGATGCACTAGCCAGAGATGGATCACTTCTTCGAGATGAAGATACGGACCAACTCGTTGGAGTACCGCTTTCGGCCTGCAGGTCAATAATTTTGCAGAATTTATTGAGGATTGCACAAGATAGATGAACAAATGAATCCACATGTTCAACCTCGAGGCATATATGGCCCCATTATGATGAATAAGATCTAACTTCATCATTGAACTATCGAGGCATCGGCTAAGAATACTGGTAGCCGTGGTGACAGGGCACTGGATTACTTGTGCGCATGCTAGGAGACTAGTGCTCCCTTTTAACGACTTTTGTAGAACGGTGGAGCATCTTTTATGCCACTGTCCCACTTATCTTATTGACTAGACAGCTGCCCTAAGAACCTAACCTAACAAAAAATTGGATTTTTGGCCAATGAAATTAATATCAGAGCCACCGTGCGACGAAAAATCGGAACTACATAAGTATTTCGGTTTAACAATTTTGGAGAAACTTTAATTTTTTATTTATCTTCAATATTTATCCGAAGCGGAATTGATGTGGTGTGAGGGGTCCAATTAAAAAATAAAGGTTAATTGTAATTGTGTGTAATAGATTTCTTAATGATTTTATTTACTTATATCGATCAATTTATAGATTTGATCGTTACTAACAAATAATAAAATACAACGGAAAACGGTGTATTCATAAAAAATAAGAAAAATGAAGATAATAATACAACTACTGCACTATATGTGATATTACGTCTACATTCATTATATACATGTTTGTATGTTTATTTAGACAATTTCCTTGAAATGAAGAGCAGCATTTTTTTTCGGTTGACATTTATGTGGAGTAGAAAAGTAGGTCACAACATTGATGATGTTTAAATAAAATGAAGCCTGATGGAAACAGCCACTAAACTTTTGTTTATGGGAAACTTTAGATATAGATACACATTACATACGTATATACAAATATGTGTCTATACAGTAATACACATGTAGTTAATAGCAGTAAAAAGAATATTTTACAAATGATTTTCAATACACTGTAAAAGTTTAACAGTATATTTGTGAGTATTTGTGCGTTTGTGTGTCGAGGTATATGTGTTAGTTAGTGGTGTAGTAATAAAATGTGGTAAACCATAGTTTTACGGTAAATTTTGTTGTTGCTTAAAATACATATAAGTAGTAACCTTATAGGTAAAGTTCTTTATTTTATAGTCATGACAATATATGCACACAATTTTTGTATAAAAGCAATTGGAGTAAAGTAAAACTTTTCAAATTGAGAAATAGTTTGCAATCTTTTAACAATGACAACCCATTACTTGGTAAATTATTAAGTAATGAGGGAATATTATATTTCGATTTAAATAAATTTATAAAAATTTCTAGAACATTTATTCTCAGGAAAATTCAGATCTTAAACCAAAAGCTTTGAAATTCAACAATCTTTCTATTTTTTTAAATCTGATACTTTTTACGCAGCTTTGGTATTTTTTTTATACTTTGTCTTGTTTTCTGATAAAAATATGTAATAAATTGAAAACTTACTTATTTTTTTCACAACCATGTATTAAATTTTTATTGTCCATTAGAAGGGGTATTTACTGTTTGATGCTATAAAATAATTCCCGAACAAAGTCTAGGCACACAATTACAAATTCTCTTTCTTCCTTTCTTGAGCTTAATTTAAGTTCATAAATAACAATGATGGTAACAAACAAACAGACACATAGACAGACGGACAGTGAAAAAAGCAATGTGGTAAAAACTATGAAAAAAATAAACACAAACAACAGCAATAACTAAGTAATGCATATTAAAATCAAAACTTGTAACTAAAAAAGTTTACGACACTCATATACCCGCGTTTTTGTAATATTCATATAACAGAGTGTTGTACAACATAAAAACAACAACGAAAAAGAAAAAATGAAAAAAAAAAAAAATAATAATAATAGTAAAATCATAAATACAAACATGAATTGATATGCATGTTCGATGTAAATGTTTATATAATACACATGCATATAATACACTCATATACATAAGCTTATGTATTTGTATACGTAATAAGTGTTCATAAGTATATTGTATATATGTATGTATATTTGTAAATGTTATAAAGTTTAATTATTTCTATCAAATATTTGTAATGGAATTATGTGACACTGTAAAATTGTTATGCTGCACGTTCATAGTTTGTACAGAGTTTTACCACAATATCCGTTTTTAACCCAACAGGAAACAAGGTCATTTCCTGTTTTAGCATTTGTGTTGTAACCACAAGGGATAAAATTGATTTCGTATGTATTTGATGTTTTCCTCTAATTATTTTTTTCAAATTCAAATATATAGAAAAATAGAAAATTTCTCATTGGTTTCACAATACTCGTAACAATGATAATAAAAAAAAATATGTAGCTTGCTTAAGGTTCGAAAAGGTTTAGTTGCGTTTGAAATAAAGTTAATTAAAAATTGTTACTATTTGATATAAATACATAACTATTGACATAAATACATATATACCTGAGGACTTAGTGAGGGTAGTCTTTGCATATAACAATAATAACATAACATTTGGAATACTTTAAGTAAATTATATAACATTTTTGGGAAAACAGTAAATTTTCGATAATGTATAAATAAATATTTAAACATTGCCGACGAGATCCATTGTGTAACAATTTTCGATTTTTTTTATTGCATCATTTCAAACCTTTATTGGTCTTATATGTGATGATTGGTTTATAAGTTAGCAAAATCAGTTATGTATTAGTCATATATAAAATGTTCCAACAAAATAACTTATTTGTATAACTTTTCAATTATCCATATCCAATTCCTGCTGCAACCAAAATTAGATAAATCGATGGTACTGAGAGCTGCACAGAATAAAATATTCTGATAAATGTGGACCTGACGGTGTTCTAAGCTGTGTTCTTATAAAATGTTTACATTCTCTTATATCCCCAATAATCTACTTATTCAACATATCAATATTTAGTGGTTATTTTCGTGAGCTTTGGAGGAAATCTTATATTATACCTTTGTTTAAATCCGGAAGCAGATCCAACATTTCCAATTATAGAGGTATTGCTAAATTAAGTGTTATTCCAAAACTTTTCAAAAATAGTTACTGAAATCCTTTCGCATCAAATTGTTTGTTACCTTTCGCCATTTCAGCATGGATTTAGAAAAGGATGTTCCACTACTACTAACCTTTTGGAGTTCACAACCTCAGTTATAACTGCATTTGATTCCGGCTTACAGACAGACGCAATATACACAGATTTCAGTAAAGCTTTCGATAAAGTAAATCACGATCTCCTATTGTTCAAATCGAATTTTCTCCTGTTTTCCTTAAATGGATTTCTACATGTCTTAAAATTAGATGCCAATGTGTATTATTAGATAATGTATATCGAAAACCATTCCTGTTTTATCCGGTGTTCCGCATGGTAGTCATCTCGGCCCTTATTATTCCTAATATCTATAAATTATTTACCAACTTGCATTAAGAATTCTAGAATATTAATGTATGCCGATGATATAAAGCTGTTCCATAGCTTTAACTATTGCTATCAATGTTCCTTACTCCAATCAGATCTTGGCAATCTTTATGATTGGTGTATGATGAAACTAATTGATCTGAAAGTGTTAAGAAAGTGTAAACACATGATGCTCTACAAAAGAAGTCCGGTACTCTGTAGATACACAATAAATGAATATCAACTTGATCTAGTCGAAGAATTTCTTGGTCTGGGTATGTTGCTTGATTGTAAACTATCCTTTAATTCCCAATTTTCGCAAATTGTTAATAAGGTTTCCCAAGCATTGGGGAAGAGAGTCTAATGATCCTTACGTTTGCAAGTAATTATTCATATATCTCGTAAGACCAATCCTGGAAGATGCTTCCGTAGTCTGGGATCCTCAATACGAAGTTCATGTAAAGAAAATTGAATCGGTCCAGAAACAATTTCTCTTATTTTGTCTTCATAATCTTCTATGGAATCCTAATATTAATTTACCATCATTTGAAAGTAGGAGAAAATATATGAATATTTCATTTGTAATTAATTTAGTAAACGGTTTAATTAATTCTGAGTTTCTGCTTCGTAAGATCGAATTCGTAATCCTAAATCGTCCTCCTTTAAAAATCTAATATTTTCGAACCAATTATGCCAACTTTGATCCCATGAGACGTATATGCAATCAATTCAGCAGTTTTTATCCATATAATGATTTCTCAGTAAATCCAATTCGCATTAGGAGGAGTATTTTTAACTTAGCTAAATAATAAGAATTTGTATTTAAACGATTATGGAAAACATTTTTACTGTAAATAGCTTTGAGAATAATGTTTTTCATAAATGTTTTTGGTTTTTTTTTTTGCAAATTTTCTTTAACTTTTTTTTTCAAAATTTTATTCGAATATAAAAACATTCATAAAACATTTCTCGTACTAGTCAATAATTACGTTAAACTGAAAAAGGTATTTACAGATTTTATCAAAGCGGACAGAAAACATCCATTTTCCATATAAACTTTTAGGCTCTGAGCCTTTTTCGGTTAAAAAATTTGGCGTTTTGAAAATTGAAAAAATGCTAAGAAAGTTTTACTTATTTAATTGCTAGTAATTTCTAAAATATAGATTTTAGTTTCATATTATAGAGAAAGATATTAATTTTCCAACGGTATTTATAAAGTTTATTTTTCTCAAAAGTTCAAAGGTCAAAGTAAAAATTAAACCATTATGTCAGAAAAAGAAGTATTTTTAAGTTTTAAAAAATTGTATAATGTTGGCATACATAGCTCTCCTCCGTGCTCTTGTAGAACTTCATGGTGGACACTCATTTAGGTTAGAAGTTATGGACCAAAATATAATCTAATTACAATAAGAAAGATCAGCCACAATAAGTATAATAATACTACTCAAATTTCAATTCAGTAAAACTTGGTAAAAGTTCTGGAAAACGCAATGTGAACAGTATAACACAAAATGTTGTATGTACAAGATTAGACACCCAGACGACTGAAGACTATTATCACAAAAAATAAATAAAACAAGTTAGTGCGCTAGTTTTAATATTTTTTATATTTATACTTTAAAAAATTATTCACACTTTTGTCCCACAAGCAACGCTTACTTAAGAAAAAGCAACAACAAGGTATTAGCATGCATATATTTATATGTTTTTGTATGTATATACAAATTGACTGCATATACAAAAAACAACAACACACTAATAACCATTATAAACTGCTCTTGTCAACTAAACAGCTTGCTTATACACAAAACAACAACAAAAACAGTAATAGCTTAATATAAATGTTGTGTGTGTATATCATTAAGAGATATTTTCAGTTTTTGGCCCATGACCCGGTTGTTTATAAACCAAATTGGTTGATTTAAAAAGCCGAAGTATTTAGTTCATTTCTTTAGCATAAAAATTCAGAAAAAGGTTTCCGAATCTTCTTGAAAACTACGAAGTCCCCAGCTTATATAGAAACTTCATTATATCGAAAACGGGTTTAAAAACCCGATTTTTTCACATATTTATGAATCGATATTGCTGAATTTTAATGGCAAAATTCTCGAAAGTATTTCCGATCGTTTGACATATATATTATATATGGCACTTATCGGTGGGCTTTATAAATGCCATTTCAACCGACTAACGAATAGACGGATATCGTCCTAAGGACATCATTTCTTACAAGGATACAGAAAATATAATCTTTTTTTACTCTCCGATGAAAATTGTGGAAATTACAAACAAACATCTGCAATGAAGGATATAAAAACTTCTCAAAGTAAAATTGGGTCTCTGTATGTTGCAAAACCCAAAAAAGAGTTATAAAAATTTAACAGCTTACATTCTTAAAAAAATATATATGAATAAAGATTTCAATGCAATTTATAAAAATATGAATCACTTATTTATTAATTTTTAATTAAAATTTATTAACTTAAAAAAAATTTATAAATTATTAAATTTTTATATTATAATTTTCTAATTTATATACATATTAGTACCTTTAATAAAAAAATAAAAAACAAAATCGTCGACTTTTATTCAACAATTTACATTTCAGTTGATTATATTATCCTTAAAATAGTCTTAAAGTCCGAGAATTAAAAACACACCCACTGTTTTGTACCAAAATACCCAAAATACCAACCCAGAAAAAGAAAAATTAAAATGTGTTCCCTTATAAAATCATTCCATTTCCCAGGTCATCTTTAAAGTATGCTAATATTTTACTAATAATATTCTAACAAGATTCACTTTCTTATGTACGTTTTTCTACTTATTCTTCTTTTATATGAGCAAAAAAAAAAATCCTTGTTCCGTTACAATTGCAATGCAGCGAGAGCGTTATTTGCGATTCTGGAATGGTAAGTATCAGCAAACATACAAACAAACTTAAACAAAATTTACGTAAAATGGAAACAAACAAATATTTGAAAAGAAAGGAAAAATAGGGAGAGAGAAAAAAATAAATAAATTGAAAAATCTTACACATATCTTTGTGTTCAAAGTGTATGTATATGTGTGTGAATGTATGAGTAAATACATAGGACATGCATTTCTTCCTTGTGGCATAAAGCAAACACACCTGAGGAATAAAAACTGTCTCATGCATACTGACATACTGAATACTATATATATTTACATATATACATTTTAAAAAGCATCGAAATACATACCGTAATACATATATGTGTGTATAGTATGTACATAGAAAATAAAGGAAAAGGAATATTTGAATTTTAAAATCATTTCTTTTACTCGTTTAACACTAAATTATTTCAAAGTGCGTTTTTTTAACAGTACTTTTTTGGTGACACAAATGCATGGCAAACTGTACATATGTATGGGTAAATATTAAGGTCAACGTAATATCAACAGTTTAAGTTTAAGTTTTTTTTTTTTTTTTTTTTTTTGTATAAAAATGCAGACAGAAAAATAACTACAGGGGAGAAAAGAAATAATAATACTATTTACATATTTATCCAATTTTCGTAAACTATGTAGCAGTTGCTTTTGCATTGCCACATACATATTTTTTTAATAGTGGCGCATTGGCATTGGAAAGAGTTTTGCAAATAAATCAAATAATTTTCAAGAGAATTTTTAAATATAATACAAGCTGGTTTTCCGTATAATTCAATTAAAAACGCATCTTTAAAATCAAAAGGAAATTAAAATTTAAACAAAAAAGTAATTAACTATCGAAACGTGTTCATTAGGGTGACTTTAATATTGATGGATTTTTGTTGCACTTGGAAAGATAACAAATTTTTTTTGCAATGATCATTAATTTTAAAAAGCGTGTTCTTCGAAGTAGGCTTTACTCTACATTGAAGAACAGTAAAATCGTCTTCAAATTGTTGGGTTAAAAAAGGAGTTTACAAAGTCAATGAATTTTAATCATATTAAGAATTTTATACAAAATAATTTTTGCTCCAACTAATCTCTGAAATTAGCTGAGACTCTCTTCGATTGCTTACAAATGAAGCTGGTCTAATATGCACATAAACAATTTCTTCATCTTCGTTTCCAAGTTGCAAATGTTTACATGTATCCTTAACTGTTATATATAAAAATCCCTCAATATGTGTGTGTATGTTAAAATAAAAAATTAAAAACAATTTTATTTAACAAACAGCAAATATCCACATTGATCAAAGGATTAATTCAAAAATGTTTTTCTCATTTCTTATTTTTATTTCTGTTGCCATGTTTTATTTTTCTACCTTTGAAACATGTCTCTTTTAATACGACACACGTACGAAAACATACATATACAAACAAACAGATGGCATATTGTGTATCAAAAGCTTAAAGCAACAAAAACTTGGTCAATTTTATGTACAGTATGTAAATTTTATATGCAAATCAAAAGACATATAAACACACACACACGCATAGATAGAGCTTTAACCAACAGTTACAAAATTAAAAAATAAAGGAAAAAAACTATGAGAATGAAATGAAACAGTAAACAACAATATCATCACCATACACATATTATAGAATCTATAAAGTACAATCGTATGTATGCACAAAAGATACATTTTAGTATAAAATGGTCAAACAGTGACATGCAATTAAGTTTTATTTTAAAGTTGAGTCCAGAAGGAAAATGCTTGTTGACAAAATATATAATTATCTTGTTAGTATTTACTTATTTTTTCTAATACTTCTGTAATTTACAGATTTTTATTATGTTATCATTTAAAACCACTGGTTTAAATAATATTACTTGCGATGTGTTTTTTTTAATAATTTATTTTATAATTTCCCAGAACTTTAATTTTTAAAACTAATATATATATATATATATATATATATATATATATATATATATATATATATATATATATATATACATATATATATATTTAAATTGTATATAATTTTGAATTAATTCGTTTTTATTTTCATGTAGAATGTACGTATGCATATTTTTAATATCAATATCCCACTGTTACATTTTTGGCCTCAAATTTAAATTTTTTATAGAAATATTTAAATGATATGTTTGTATGGAAACTGGATTTTAAAAAACCATTGTTAAAAATTGTATTTTTGAATTACTTTTATAAACTAGAATGCTTATGGCATTTATATACACACGAGGGCTGTCCACTAACAGCTATATTGTAATTACTTAAGTATTTTTTTATTTTTATTAGACCTTCTTCCTTTTTAATAACTTTTCTAAGAAATGGGGTTTTTAAATCACTCAATCGAAATGAATAATTAAAGTATGAATCTGATCTAAATAAGAAAATTCTATATAGATACTATTAAAATGAATGAATGAGATATTATTAAAATTAAATTGAATAAAGTTCTTTTGGCTGAGCTTCACCATGATGTCAATGACATTGAGGAAATTATTAAAGTTTAATGAACACTCTCATTCACTAGAGAAAACATTGAGGGAAAGCTTAGTTTAATTAGACATGTTGAGGCAGAATAAAGCGGAATTAAAATATTTTGAAAATAAATCTGTAGTTCCTTACCAGCTGGTTCAGTTTTTATAAATATTGGCACTAGCGTAGTAGAAGATTATTTGAGAATATGTTTTGAATGTGGAGGGCACAGATCCCGCAAGAGCGGAGCTATGAGATTTCAAAATAGATCCCCTCTATCCATTGCCCTAGCTAGACAATGTTTCTTGGGGGCTATAGTTCTAAACAAAAAATTTTGTTGACGAGTTTCATTAGTGCTATAAATTTTTTAATTATAATTTAATATTATTAAAAAAAAAAAATTTAGCAAAAAGCATGGAAATTTCGATACAAACTAGTAAAATATTGATTAGGTGTTTTAACTTTTTTAATTGTTAGTATTAAACTCAATAAAAAAAAATATCCAAAGAAGGGAAAAAGATCCTCATTCTGTGATCCGGAAGTTATATAAATTCGGATCTATTTACATGCATTCAAAGTAACCTTGTCATTGGAAGGTGTCCTCTTTTTGATATCATGTTAAAAATATTTTTGATGCTCTTTTTAATCATTTTTGGATGCTTCTGACATCAATTTTTAGAAGAAGAAAATACTTATTTCTTTCCGCAGGACTTTGATATTGAAAAATACTTATAAGTTTTCGTTTCTGTATATCATGTACTCCAAGAAAAATCGATGAAAGAATTACAATATTTTATTTTATGTCCTCCGATTTTCTTGAAATTTACGTTAGGGAGTAAAATTTATATAATCATTTTTATTTTTCTAAATTTCGAAAACTTTGCGATTTTTGTTTAGAGAAAACGGTCAAACATATACGAAGTATCAAGGTATAAATATTCATAAATTTTTAAGTTGCAATCCGATATCCGATTTATTGCTTAAACAATTCAATTTAGGTTTTTTTTAGTAACGGAAATGTGTACTATTTTTAAACATTTTTAGTGAAATATACCATCACTTTTTCCCATACAAAATATTATATTATTTTAATATTTAAGCTTTTAAACATTTTACTCAAAGAGTATGCAACTATAAATATATAAAACTCAGTATATAAATGTCCTATTTTATTGATTTAAAAACACTTAAACTATGCATTTATACACTTTAAGCTAAGTTAGTCAGTCAAGAATGCAAGTTTTGTTAGAAATTGCATTAGATGCATTAATGATTTTGTAGAATTTCTTTATCGAAAAACTTTACAAAAAAGATATGGTATTAAAATTTGATATTTTTTCTAATTACTCCAAAAATAACCTTTACAAATTTTATATATTTTAAGTCATAACAACATTTTTTTTAATAAATGAATTTTTGTATGGAAAAATTTTTTTTGGCGTTTTTCTTAAAAAATCATTAAAAATAGTAAAACTTTGCATCACATAAAAACTTAAACTGAATTATTCAGTCAATTTATCGACTTTTAAGTTTGTTTGAAAAAATAAAAAAATTCAAGGAGTGCATTGAAAAAATGCATCTGTATTGGATATGCAATTTTCTAAAAACTAATTTTTCTATTATTATGACATTTAAAGAGGACTATGTTTCCTTCCTAATGCCGTCAAAATTAATAAAATCGGATTTCAACCTCCAAAGGTATGGATTATTAAAAATACGACTTTGTGAAATATTTATATTTTTTGATAGAATTAGAATAGTGAATAAAGACGGGAATTTTCGTTCATAAAAAAAATTAAAATAAAACATATTTTTTTTTGTGGTATAAAAAGGTGTATGCTAAATATGAACTAAATTGCAAGACTAATGGTCATTTCGTTTTTGATGTCTCACGGAATTTATAATATTCAGGTATATGATGTGATGTAAAACGATTTCGAACCAAAACGATTTAAAAACGAAAAAAGTTGTGATGCGCATATATTTTACGATTTAATTTTCGTTTTATTGTAAAAACGAACTCGATTTCATTTTCCATTTTGCTCTTTGGAAACCACAATAATTTAGGTTGTTATAAAAAATAAAATTAACATGATTTTATCGTTTTCAAATCGAACAAATTTTGGTACTCGTTTTAAAATCGAATTTTTTTAAAATTGTTACAAAAATGTTATTGAGAATTTATCGCATTAATCATTTCACTAAAGCATAAAGAACTATATTCTCGGAAGAAAAAGAGCACACATATGATAAAAAATAATTCAGATTTTTATGGAAGCTTTAGTATCAAAATTAAGAACTCTGTAAATCCTATTATTTAAATTTTTAAATGTGTCATATACAAGTGTTTTGTACTTGTGCTAAAGTCGTACACGTTTTAATGTTTCCGTCGCTTCGGTAACGATTTTTTAAAGACATGATGGATTCGTTCAATTACCAGACGTAAAGTCGTATTCGGTCTTACAAATTAAAAAAAAAAAATTTAAGTTTCTGAATGTGGTTAAGCTTATTATTATTCAGGAATATCTTTGCGCTCGCCCAACTTCAAACATTTACAAAACGGTTTATCTATACCACCTAAGTGAACTTAAAGAAATAAGAGACTTCAGTATTTGATATACCATAATGTATAACTTTACCGGCAAAAGGTTTGCTGTTTACTTTTTAATTTTAATAATCATAGCATCAACTGCCAGTAGTACCACGGAATTGAATCGCCAAAAGTATGTTATCCCTTAACAAAGTATTACTTTAATGAGCACACTGATTCTCATTTCTCTTTTGTGAGGCAAATTCATCCAGAAACTTGGAAATTAATTATCCACTTATTGTTTTTTTTTTTAAATTATATTTAAACAAATTTTAAATAAATTTCATATAAATTAAAGTATGCGTTTTGTAATTATTGAAACGTTATAAAATGACTAGTTTTTGCACTATGACAAAACTGATGATACCTAGTTAAAGATGATTATCAATAATTCTGACCCAAATAAAAATTAATGTTTGGTCTTTATCCACTTTGGAATAATTTATGATTTGGTATCATAACCTTACATTTTAATTTGGACACATACTAATATATGTGCTACAGAGGTTTTCAGTTAATTTCAAAATGTTTGTACACTATTTTTAAGTATCGGAGATCTACTAAACTCTTATTTATTAAATGGGGTTTAAAAGGTTTTATTATAGCGAAAACATATCTCAACATCTTTAGTATCAAAACTACACTAATTAAAATTTGGGAACGTATAACCTACTGATCGCCAGACTTAGTCAAATAAATTAAGTATTTAAGCCTTTAATGCAATACAATTGAGGGTAATATCTTTAAATAGAATCATTTAGAAATTATACGTAACATACCAGGAAATAATTAAGCGAAAGGATACTTTTCAAGTAATTTAAAAAGAGTGATGCCTAAATATATCCTAAGGCTTGAGTAGCTCTAAATAACAAAAAAAAAAAAAAAAAAAAAAAAATGGGATATCAATCTCAAAATAATTTCTTTATACCAGGTTTTATAATACCTTATAATTTAGAAATTATTAAGACTACTTATTATTATACAAACGTATACAGTTTTTAAGATAATTCACTCTTATATGTATTATAGTGACCCTGTGATTATGGTTCGGTCCAATTTTGTTCAAAACTATGTATTTTACAACTCTTAATTTCCTAACAATATTAGTGAAAAAATATAAGAAATTCGACATAAAGTCAAATATACAAATATCTAGAAATTAACTACTTTTTCCATTTAATAGCAAAATTTGTTGCAAATTTAAAATATAAAATTCTTTCTCTCAGGTAAGAGTTATAATTGGCTCCATTTTAAATTAAAAAAATAATTTTTACTCAAAATGTCCTAAATTTTGTTTCTCCTCTTATTCCATTTTTATAATAAATTAGTAAGACTCCGACCAGTGTCAGATTTCAGTTAGATTGCGAAAGAATTACGAGAATATATTTATTAGTTCCCGAGTTATGACATTTTGAAAAGCACTTCGGACCATCCTCTATGTTAGAATAAAGTAAATTAAATTTTATTTATTTAATTTACATACAGCGAATTTCTAAATAAATTTGTTTTGATTTGATAAAAAAACACGTTGAACAGAAACAAAATTTAGAAAATGAAAACGATCGAAATTCATCACAATCTGATCGATTTATATATTCAATTTACTTTTAAAATTGATCGAATTTCATCACATACCTGATCATTGAGAATACAAATTGCATGTACATTACGTAGAAAGTAGAAAAACTTAAAACCATCATAGAATAGAATAATATTTTGGATAAATGTTATAAAATATTTTTACAGCTAAAAGTTTAAAAATATTAATTAGTGTATTCAAAAACCGACATTTTGAGAAAACCGGTTTTTGAGTTATTCGAATAAAAGCCTTTTTTAAAAAACCGTTTATCTTGTTTTTAATAAAAAAATACAAATATATTAAAAATGATTCTTATTTTTACTATATGAAGTTAATTTATAATCAGTGTTGCCAGAAGATGGAAAACAAAGATACTAAATTGAACTTTAAAAAAAGGTCAAAATGCTAAATGCCAAAAAAAAAACAATAAATAAATAGGACCAGAAAACAGAATTTGTTTTTTTTTTAAATTTAGAAACAGTGTTTTTTGTTCTTATTATAGTTCTTGATATTTTTCTAAAGAAATTGTAATAAATTTGCAAATAGCACCTAGTAAAATTACTCAGTGAAAAATCGACTAAAAAATTTCCATAAAAATTTGGTTTATACTTCATATGAAAAATTATGAAAATGTTTTGAAGTGATTTTGCGTCATTTTTTAATTATAATTCCTTTTTGATTAAGTGTTTTTAAAAGGTTTTTTTAAATTATTTTCACAAAAAATATTAAAAAGTAATTATAATAATCGACTTAGTAACGCCATAAAATGAGTTAAGGCACTTCGGAAAATGAAACGCCGCGATAGAAATTTCTTACTAAATATAAATCATCGCGATTTTTTATGCGAATAATTACGCAGAAATGCTTAAACGGGTGATTCTGTAAAAATAAAATTAGTACTGGAAAATAATAAATTATTTACCTCGTTGTTGAATACTAACATTTTAGCCTTTTAAAGGTAATTTCAAGAGCAAAAAAAGGCCAGAGCTTGAATCTAAAACAAAAATTTTTTACCTAAAAGCAAAATAAAAAGGATTTAGGCCAATCTGGCAACACTGCTTACAATACATATCATTTGTAATGACAAGTAATATAAAAATAAAAAGACATATTACTCTTCTGTAGCTAAAGGATAATGCTCAAATTTTATTTTTTAACTGAATTCTGATAAAGCTTCCTCCGATCCAACTCGACCCATGTACCTATTTATTGAAATTCACCTTATTCTTATGACAAACGATAAAACTAAAATTGAATTCTTACCTAGATTGTGTTAATAAAAATTAGCTTAAACTCAAATCTGAAATTAGAAATTAAAAAAATTTAGACTTAAGGCTATATTAGTTCATAATGAAAATGAAAAATACCATCAGATAATTAAGGAAAAAAAGAAAAGAATTATTTAAAAATAAAATCTATGCGAAAACTACTCAAAAAATTTTTAATTTTTATACAAATGTAATTTTTAAACAATTTGATACTTTTAAAGCATCAGGCCATAAATAAGGTTCAATTAGAAAATATAAAAATAAAATAAGAAGTATAGGTTAACCGACAGAAAAAACCGGCCTGTCGAATTACTCAAAAATAAAAATTATTCGAAACCGGTTGGTTTTCAAAAAGTAAAAACCGGTTAACCGGTTTCCGGTTTCGGTTTTGGAATACACTAGTAGTAACCAAATCATACAATTTCAATTTCCTACAACAACATTTCTCTCTCCTCACATTCAAGTTCTATGTAAATTTAATACACTTGTAAGAGAGAAAAAAACACAAAATAAACAAAACTTTATTTTAAAATTTAAGGAAAATTACACTTACGACACATTTCTTCAGTAGCACACAAAATTTTTATTATTTTTTCAGAACATTCATTGCATTTTAACTCCCGTACAATGAGTATTTTCGACAAACCGAAAAGAAGTATATTTTTTTATTTTATATTTTTATATTCCTTTTTTCTTATGTTGAAATATAAATTGGACGAACAAAGTTGTTACGTTTGGTATTAAAAAGAAAACAGAATTCAAAATAATTATACAATACACCATCATATGTGCTTGGGGTATTATGCGTTTGTGCCAATATTTGTAATGCACAGAAAAAATCATCAATCTAACACCCATCTTGAAGTATACCAATAAGCTTAAAATCACATTTTGAGTCGATCTCACGAGGTCCATCCGTCCGTCTAGCTAGCTGGCTGGCTGTCCATGGAGACTTTGTGCACAAAGTACAGGTCGCAATTTTGAAGATAATGGGTGATTCAAGTAGAGATACATTTTTCAATAGCCTTTTTTTTGACAGATCACGTGTGAGTCGTGTAATGCTGTGATGTTATTTTTGTTTAGTATTTTATTCATAATGGAAAGACTTACGCCTGAACAACGTTTACAAATCGTTCAAGTTTATTACGAAAATTCACGTTCTGTGAGGAATGTGTTTCGTGCACTTCGCTCAACTTATGGTTAACATAATCGGCCTACTGAGCGTACTATTCGCAACACCATCACCCATTTTGAGACCCAGCATTCATTATTGGACAATATTCGACCAAATAGACCACGTCCAGCACGCTGTGAAAAAATATAGCGGCCGTAGCTGAGAGTGTACACGAAGACCGTGGAGAGTCGATTCGGCGCCGTTCGCAGCAACTCGGACTGACGTATGGAACGACTTGGCGCATTTTACGTCGAGATCTTAAATTGGAAGCGTACAAAATACAGCTTGTGCAACAACTGAAGCCGCTCGACCTTCCCAAACGACGTCGCTTCTCTCTATGGGCTCTTGAAAAGTTCCAAGAAGATCCGATGTTTTCGAGGCAAATTTTGTTCAGCGATGAGGCCCATTTTTGGCTCAATGGGTATGTAAACAAACAAAATTGCCACACATGGGACGAAGAGCAACCTGGAGAGATTCAAGAACTGCCACTTCATCCAGAAAAAAATAACAGTTTGGTATGGTTTGTGGGCCGGTGGAATCATCGGTCCATATTTCTTCAAAAATGATGCCGGTGCGAACGTAACCGTCAATGGCGACCGTTATCGTGTCATGATAACCGACCATTTGATGCCTGAAATTGAAGCTCGTGATCTCGGCGACATTTGGTTTCAGCAAGACGGTGCCACTGCCCACATATCGCATCAATCAATGGATTTATTGAGAGAACACTTCGGTGAGCACATAATTTCACGTTTTGGGCCGGTCGTTTGGGCACCAAGATCGTATGATATCACACCGTTAGAATTTTTCCTGTGGCGATATGTAAAGTCATTTCAGGCCTTGGAGGAAAACATCACGCGTGTCATTCGCCAGTTACCAGTCGAAATGCTCGAACGTGTCATCGAAAATTTGACTCAACAGATGGACCATCTGCGACGTAGCAACGGCCAACATTTGATAGACGTAATCTTCAAAAAATAAATGCCAAAGAATGTTCTTTCAAATGATAATAAACATTCTCCATTAAATTTGAATTTTCTGTGTTTTTTTTTTCTTTAAAAAAGTATGGAACCTCGAAAAGGATCACGCTTTAATTCAATGAAATTTGGCACGTATAACTTTCATTACACAAGGAAGATCAGTCCATTATTTCACCTAGCTCCCTTAAAAATGTCCTACCAGAATAGAAGTTAACGATCATAAATGCCTTAAGTATAGCAATATTTTAATAAAATTCGGTGTAAGAAAGTTTTGTGTCAATCTTTGTGCCAAATTTCTTGAAGATCAGTCCACAATCGACCATAGCTCCTATATAAAATCCTCTTCTGAAAATCACTTTAACGTTCATAAATCACATAAATCACATAGTATCAAGTTTATATTCGACACAAATAAGTAGAAATCACAGTGAAATATGACATATGAGCATCCATAATTTACTATAGCTCCCATATAAGCCCACTTTCAGGAGTCACACTAAGTGCATAAATTCATATAAATGTTCGTATTAACGTAATATTCTGTATTTATTTATATATTTTATTTCACACAATTTTCCACATGTCTAATATAAGACCCCTCCACGAATTTTGATGGACATACACAATGGTGGGTGTTATCATATGGTCGGGCTTGACCGACTATATCTTTCTTACTTGTTTTAAATTATTTTCATATTCATCAACAAAAAAGCCAAAAAATATAATTATATTTATATTTCAAAATATGAACATTTATGAAAATCTGAGAACATAATTGCAGTGAATTATATTTAATAATTTTTTAATACTGTTTTGACCAACTATGTGTGCTTAATATGTGTGGTGAAAGTGGTTTCGACACGAATACATATAAACAAAATTTGACTAATCAATCTTAAAGTCGGGTGGTTTTGAAAACGGAGTTAGGATTTTTTTGACAAGTCTTCCATTCTTTGTGTTCTTTGGTGGTAACTTTTTAAATTAATATTTTTGACATATTTTTTCTATTTTTTTCTTCAAAATTCTGTGAGGAGGCCGGTTTATCTATACCAATGCGTCTATCAAGCTAACGCTTGCCAAATTTTTTTTCTGATTTCCAAGATTTTTATGTATATTATTTAGAATTAAAGTTTTATTGTCATAATATTGAAAATATTAAATTTTATATTTGATTTTTTGAAAAAAACAGAAAAAAATGAAATAAAAAAATTTTATAATTTTCTGAAAGAAATTTTAACAGAGGTGATTTTAACGAAAACAAAAAAAATACAATTTGTTGAGAGCAATAAGTCCATTTATAAACAAATTTTAAATTTAACCCATGTGTTTTAAAATCTGTAAAGTTTTCTTCTTTAAAAACTTTAATGTCTTCTTAAATTTTTTAAATGGTTTTTCTTTACTATAACTAAAATAAATAGAGATTTTTCTCAGAACTAAAACTACTCCACTTAGAAAAGGTTAACTGCTATATCAGCATGAAGTTTTGTTTATTTCAAATATTTTTCAGTATTTTTCTATTTGGTATCAGTGACCGAAGAATTCATACAGGCTCAGCTTGGCACGGTGATATGAATTCCATATGAAATCGGTTTGAAATATTGCCCTTACTTGATAGAGGTTTAAATATTAAGATGACACCACCTATTTTGAAGAAAATATAAATTTTAATCAGACTCTTCACTGACAGGTTAAATATTGTCACATAATTGTCATTCCGCTCATTTAAATGAATATACCATTTAAGCTAAGCAGCTTAAATGAATTTGATATGTTAATGGCCTTTGCTATTTAAGATGACATGTGAAGCTATGTGGCGATTACAACTGAAATGTTATCAAGAAAGCAAACAGCTTTTCACTTCATTTTCTTCTCTCTCTCTTTCTCTCTCTCTCTGGGTGCTCAGAAAGTAGCTTAAAAATATCCACTGGAGAATTTATACAATCGCTTTTGATTTAGTTTATAAATTTAAAGGTTCATTTTCTATGTATTGGAATATATTAATGGATCATTTACCATACAGATGATATTAAAATTCAGCAGGACGATCCATAACAGATCAGTTGATTAGTAAACGTCGGAAAGTTTATACAGAGTGTTAGTCTTGGATTTTACCATTTGACTCTATTACTTTGTAACTAAGCTATAAAATAAGCCATATAATGATTTTATTCACAATTAACTAAATGTAATATAGTAAAAACTCTACGCTGTGAACTCATACATAATATTCAATATGTACTATATATACGTACATATTTTATATAACTTTTTTTGTAAATAAAATTATTATTTATTCATCAATTTTCCTGACATATTACTGGCTTATTTTAGTCCTATTTAGTCGTACATTTATGACGAAATATTAAAAAATTACCACCGAAAATATTGAGCGCATAGTAAAATAATGTCGGGATAACTTGAAGTTAATTTTGGTTGTCATTTTTGGAGTTTCATTTAACTGAATTGGACAAACCATTCTAAAGTTAAGCTAAAGTAACCGCCTAAAGGGGGGAAATATGATTAATTTCACTTTCAAAAAAATCAGAAAGTAAATTATACCATAATAAAGAAGTTTCCTTGGTGACCTATTCTAAAATATGAGATAGTTTCTACACTTCGACTGTGATACTTCTTGGAAAAGTTTGCGATATTATAAAACCCTAAAATTAAATTTTTTATTTTAATTAAAATTTTTTTTCTTTTTTTATATTTTGTAATACAAACTAGTTTTTATCAAGTTCTTTGTTTGTTTTTTATATTTTGCATGTATAAAAAAATTTTATTAAATATCTTTTAAAATAAATCACAACAAAAATTTTCTTTGCTGTTACTATCAGATTTTTTCTTTAATAAAAGTCCATATAAACTTAAATAGCTTAAGAGACTTTATGACTTTAGATCTTTAAAAATGAATACAGTAAACTTAATTGATGCCTCTGGTTAAGGATTCTGGCATTTTTTTACAAGCCTACGTTCCTAGAAAAATATTTTACACAAAACTGTATACAGCATACACATAAATACAAATGAAAACCTAATAAAAATAGATACATACATATAAAAATGAATGTGAATATACATATGTATGTATGTGTGTGACATTATCTATGAATGTTTGGTCTTAAATTGGTTTTGGGCTGGGTAACCAATTAAATTCTAACAATACTTTTGTTGTATGTTGCAATAAAAATTTTTTAAAATGTCAGCCTCTATCTTTCCATACATGTTTACATATACACATAAATACTTACTTATTCAGAAATAAAATGCATAAGTAAGTGTGCAAATATGTATTTACAAGCATTTTTCGATAACGAATTTGGAAACATTGTATACATATATATGAATGTATAATACTGTTTTGTTGAGAAATTTTAAAAATATTGTTGCTTTAAATTTTATGGCTTTATCTGTATTTAGTAAGTAATTTCTATTCAGTACAATGAAATGTTCAAAAATTAACTAAATTGAAATGTGTGCAACTGAGTAGATGAACGAACATTAAAAAGACTATCAACAGATTTCGATTAATACTTAAATGCTCTAGACATTTTTACATTTAAAAACAAATAAATCTAATCAAAAAAAAAAAAAAAAAAGACAGTTACATAATTGGGCTAAAATACCTGTTACATAATTTTCACGTTGTCAATTTTATCATTTCTATTTATTTTCTAGATCATTTTGGTTAGTCATATACATTTATTTTTAATTATTTAAAAAGCATTTTCTATAATTGCCTGGATCAATTAGTATATTATTAAATTGCTGTGAAAATATACCAACAATAGAGTCAACAATGAAAATGGTATGTAATTTTTGAGTTAGGGAATAAGTAGGAAATGATGTAGGAAATATTGTAAACTATAGAATAAAAAGGGTACGAGGTAATTATTTGGTGCAATACTAAAAGCTATCATAAACTTTGTAAAGTGTGTAAAGAGGTAAAAAGGCAGAGAAAGAGAACCTAGCAATGAGTGGCCATTGTGGCGGAAGCAAATAAACAAAAGTATATCAAATAATTATTACCATTAGTTAAATTGCTAATGTTTTTCAGTGCGGAAATGTAAAAGTTTGTTGACATTTCCTAAACCAGAAAAACAAATAAATTGTATTCGTAATAATAGTAATATGAGTATATGACTGTAATATTATATGAAACATTTATATGTTTACACAGAATTTGCAAATATTATACGAATGACATAAAAAAATAATATTTTATGTAATAATTGATATAAAATAAATAAGGGTGAATATTTTTATATACATATAAATTAAAGTGCCTTGATTTGTATGAAGATAAAAAATATTGCAAATGTACTCACCTAAAATTAAAGACAGATATGTTTTAAGCTAATCCCCTAGATATTTCGGTTTAATCATTTCGTTTACAGGAGTTGGACCATTTTTCAATTACCTCCGAAAATATGCTTTTCGATCAACAGTGTACATAATTTTTAACTTTTTGTAAAAAAAAAAAAATTATAACGTATGACAGACAAATGCCGTTTAAAACATAATGAGTAAATAATGTTTTAAAATTAGTTTTCATTCTCGTGAAATTAAAATATTGAGTAATTCCATTTTAAATTTAAAAAATTTTCACTCTTGGTTACCGATTCAGATAAAATTTGCTGCATTAATAGAGTAGGATACATAGACATGTAAAATGAATTTTTTCATTTTTATTTTGAGATCTGGACAGCCCTATAGATTTGAAAGTGACCAACGTATTTATTTAAATGTTAAGGCCATTTTCTTATATGAAAGATATCAAAATATTTTTTTTTTGCGATGAATTTCCTAAAGATTGTATTTTAAGATGCCATATAAAGGTTTTGAAAATATTATTATTAACATATTTTTCTGTAAGAATTTTCTTTAGTGACGTGTATCTAAAAAAGCCCACCTTTAATTTCTTTATATTTTTTTGTTAGGAAATACTTGCTACCGAGAAAATTTCAAAAGAGGTCAAAATGTTTAAATTTAAAATGGAATTATTCTATTAGTAAAATTTTTTGATATTTAATTTTAAATACTTTTTTATTAAAGTTTGAATATTTTAGACATTTTTCAGAGAAATTTATATTTTGGGGCATCTTTAAAAAGATCTCATTAAATACTATTACCTATATATATTATTATATTATATTATATATATTATGTATATATATGTATTCATTTAACCCTTTAGTTACACAAGTAATACTTTGGGGTTTCTGGTCCATAATGTGTTAAGTTAATTTTTATGTCAAATAAATGGTTAGTTAATGAAATAAATGTCACCAAAAGCATTTATTTATCATAAAAACTATAAATTCGTGTAAAAATAGTATCTAAATTTCAAAAATGTCTTTAATATGATTATTATCGAGGTTTTAATTTTCATAAATTCATATATATTTATGTATAATAAATACTTCATGTCACTTACTTGCAAAAATTACTAATTTAACCTTTTGGAAACAAAATGCATAAAATTGACCCTGTTGCTGTTAAAGGTTTATTTATGTGTAATCTTCAATAGTATGAGGATAGACCATTCCAATGGTACATTAAGCCCCAATATATGTATGTGGAAAAATGTCCGAAATATATAAAATTATATGTTTGAATAAGGAAAATATGACAAAAAAAAAAAAAAAAAAAAAACCGTAGTAAAATTTTAATACTCAGCAACTGAAAAGAGACATAACAATTATTTAAATGAATATTGCAGGCCTAAGTTTGCCTCTATTAAAATTTGAAGCTAATTTTCTTTTAAAGAAAATTTTGATAATGATATTGAAAGAAATACTCGTACATAAGTATTTTTAGAGATGTTTTGAAAACGGTTCAGCTCACGTAAATTTAAACATTCAGATATAATATTTTGGAAATCATATAAGAACAGACCAATCTTCATTTATAGGGGGTTACATTTGTAACTTTTTTTTCATTAGGCTCTTTAATATACATAAGGGTGGCCACAAAATAATAGGTATCGATATTCCTTGATCAAATTAAAATATAATTCAATTCGATATAAAGCTTCTAAAAATTCCATTTGAGCTGGGAACATCAATACATGTAATTTGAGCCCCAGTTTAATCTATCTATATAACTAATAGGCAAATACTTTCCCCTTAATTCCTCTTATGCTCACAATATTTGATTTTTATGAAGAATATACCAGTAGAAAGATGTTATTTGTTTTACTATTTTATTAAAATCCTTATTAGTATTTTAGAAGTTATAAGCGCTAAAAGTTTCTATTATTATATGGCATGAATTCCATGAGACATCAAATATGAAATGATCATTGATCTGAATTGGTCTATATATTTACATACACATACTTTATATCACCAAAAACATAGCAGTTTTATATTTTTTAAATTATGAAAATTTGCGATTAAAATTCTATAAAAAATCAAAATATTTCACAAAGTAGTATTTTTTATTGATCCTTCTCTTTTGAGGCTGAAATCCGATTTCATTAATTTTGAAGGCATCAGAAAGGAAACTTAGTTCTCTATAAATAATAGAAATATTAAGCTTCTAGAAAAAAACATATCCAATGTTTTTGAATTTTTTCGATGCACTTTTGAAAATATTCTCCCTCTGCGATTTTTTTTTTATTTTTTTTAATTAACTTAAAAATTGGTAATTGACTGAATGATTCGGTTTAAGTTCTTAAGTGACGAAAAACTCTAGTACTTTTAATACTTCTTTTTATAAAAAACGCCAACAAATTTTTACATACAAAAACTTATTTATTTAAAAAAAATGTGTTTTTATGACTTAAAATATAAAAATTTTGTATAGGTTATTTTTTGGTTTATTTCTAAAAAATGGAGGAAATATGTGCCGAAATGCCAATATATGAGTAGTTAGTAAAACTATCAAATTTTAAAACCATATTTTTTAAAATTTTTTGAAGATGAAATTGTAAAAAATACATTTAAAAACATGCAAATGCATTAATGCATTTAATGCAATTTCTATCAAATCTTGCATTTTTACTGACTTTGTTGAAAGTGTATTTTATTAATCAATAAAAGCGGACATGTACGTATTGAATTTGATATGTATATAGTTGCACACTCTTTGCGTAAAACGCTTAAATATTTAAAAAGTATAATATTTTGTATGGAAAAAGTGATGGTATTTTTTAAGAAACATTTTAAAAAAATGGCAAACACGTCACAAAAAAACTAAATTGAATTGTTTAACCAAAATCACTTTTTAAGATGAAATAAAAAATTAAAAATCGAAGGCGATAACGTTTTCAAATGCAGTTGCATTATAAAGTATATTTCTTGAAGAGTATTACTTTTTAAATTATGGGATTTAAAGACGACATAATTTCTTTTCTGTTCTAAGAATTGAAAAAAACAGTGCAACCTCGGTATTCTCGACTACACATTATCGCGGCGGCCAGGTTATCGTGACGGCTTGATTTTTAAAATTTCAAGTTCTGTAATCGCGGCAATTATTATTGTGATTACAATGTCTATAACCAAAAAAACGGAAATCCCCGTCTTTTGGTATATTAACGTTTTTTGATGATTTTGATATTCAATTTTGTCAGTCATTAGTTGTGTAATCTCCTAATATGGGAAAAGTTCAATATATTTCAAAGCGAACGATTTCTCAAAAATTAGAAATTTAAAAAAAAATTTAAATTGGAGATAACTTAAATTAAATTCAATTGTTACGGAAAATCTTTTCAAGAATGCTGACATAAACAAGAAGAAAAATTTCATGTGGAAAGTAATGAGGAGCAAATGGAATTATCAGATACGGAATCGAAGGATTTATACGATAGTGGTCATGAAGAAAACAAAATTAAAGTGGACGATTGTATAACATCGATAACCATATGCATACAATGGGCTTTGTAAAATGATAAGCCGACAACAGCACTATATGAACTATATGATTCAGCTGTTATTTAAAAAAAATCTCTAATTTCTTTAAAAATGTTTATAATGTAAATATATCAATAAAAAAAATTCTAATTTTAAAAATTACATAAAATTTTTCAATAAAGTTTTGGGTTCAGTTATCATGAAAATTCAGTTTTCATGACAGGTCTGGTTTTTAATTAGTCGCAAAAATCGAGAAAATAACATAAATTATTCTATAAGAAAAAAAATCTTTCCACAGTAAGCTAAGCTATATTTTAAAAGATCGTTGCTAATACTTTGTGGTTTTTTAAGTTTGTACTATTTTAGGTAAACTTATATTCATGACACTTGTTTGGGAATAACCACTAAATGAAAGTTAAAAATCGCTAGAACAAATGTTCTGCGCGCTTTACCTTAAAATAAAGAATAGAAAAAAAAAAAATCTAACAAAAAATCTTAAAAAAGTGAAAAATGTGAAAATTAATATGCATTATTAAAAAAGTATGTATTTTTGACTAAATATACAAAAATATGCACTAACAAATCGATGTCATTTTTTATTAAAATGTCTGATTCGGATACATAAGATAGTTTTTTAATTCTCCAGAAATTAAAATCCGCCTCCTATTTAGAATACAAAAATAATATTATTCTTTTTTAGATAAGAATTAAATATAAACTTTGTAATATTTTAGTAACAGGAAAAATTCGTATTGAAACTTTTAATAAATTCATTCCCATTTTTGTATAAATTATTTCAAATAAAACAAATTTAAACTTACTGAGACGAATAACAAAAAAAAAAAAAAATAAAAAAAAATATAATGATAATAATAATAATAATAATAATAATAAACAAAGTAAATAAAACTCCCAGTCTTTTAAGACATACAAAAGTATTCCTTTATAAATATTTTATAAATTTACACATTTATACTTCTCCTGTAAGTATTCACACCCAATTTCAATGGAATCTTTCTCCTACTCATCTTTATATTTTAAACATATATTTGTCTCATTTTTGTATTCTTTATACAAAATTAATTTTGGTTTTCATTGCAAATGATAAACTTTTGCACAACGAATTATGAAATGTTGTTATTTTTCATGATGTCCCAAAACCTTTGTAATAGCAGCAGAGTAGTTCATCAAAAGGACACTCTGACATAAAGAATAAACATGAAAATGAAGAAGGAAATCACCAGCAAGAAAAAAAAGATAAACTATGCCATTACAATGAAAGAAATAAACTACAATGCGTTTAAGATTTATTACAACACACAATAAGGCTACATTGGTTGACAATATTTTTGCCTTGCTCGACAACAATTAAGGGATTTGTCAAAATCACAAAAAGGCTTATATATGTCTAATATGGCTAGAAAAATATATAAACTTAAATAATAAAATGTAGCACAATCTTAAGAAATCTCATAGTGGTTGTGGGAATGAAAATAAAACGAACCAAAACATCTAAGATGCTGACAAATAAGCATTTTGCTAACGATGCTTACGGTAGACCAAGAAAGAAAATTTAGCAAAATGAAAAATAAACCGAAACAAATTTTATTTTAAGGAAAGTGGCGATAGGGTGGGGGGAGGGTTTTAATATATATATATATATATATAAATATATATATATATATATATATATATATATATATATATATATATATATAAAGTGGCATAGGTAATTGGTTACTGGTAGCAGGAAATATAAGATATATACATAAGTTGTGGAAGTTTATTTTTTTCTACAGTTAAAACGAATTCTTCACACTCTTCATCAAAGAAAAATCATAAGCTAATGAAGAACATTGTCTGTGATTTCAGAAAATTTTTACTTACCCTAAATTTTTTATTTCAATACGATGTAATAATTATATTATTATGTTCATAATTATGCTATTGAAAATAATGAAAATCGCTCCATGTATGGTAAACATATAGATTTTTCAATTTCGTTTTATATATTTTATTCGTTGAAGAAAACAACGAAATTAGTCCAAAATTTTGTTGTTCTTTTTTGATTGGCACTGTTGGAACAAAAACAACAAATATATATATAATTTGGTACTTCCAATTTTATATCCATCACTACAGGTGTAGGGGGTATATAATATAATAGATTGAGCCAAAAATATGTGGAATTTGTAAACGTTATATTTTTATGGCTCCACAAGGCCGCTTCTATTATATTCATCAAAACAAATGCGTACACAAAAGATTGGACCAATTGGGTAATATTTAGGGATCGCTAAAATTTGCGACTTTTTCCTATAAAATATTTTATGAAGTTGGTATATGATACCAAATTACGGTTTTGTTAACATTAAATTTTTTTTTTGAAAACGTACATATACTTTTACAGTTATAAATTTTATATATACACTGCCTGCCACTTGAATAAGGAATCACATTTTTTTTTAACTTTAATTAAGTATATCTCCTAAACTAAAGTTCAGAAAAAAATAATTTTTTGCGCAACCAAATCTCAAAGTGTTGGCTTTAGTTTTCTGAAGAAATAAAAAATATACATATTTTGTTATACTAAAATTATGCATTTATTTAAAGACATGTATTTTTGTGGTGCTATTTCGTCTGCCACTTGAATAAGGAATTCTTTTAATATTAATCAGATCAGACTATGATTTGAATTTCTTTCAATATAAACGGCTAGAGAATTTTTAATTCGATAGTTTTTAAACAGTTTTTATTCAAAATAGGACGTGGTAAGGTTCTTAATAACTCTGAAAAGAAAAAATTCTGATTTTGAAATCTCAGGGTCAGAATCCGGTCCAAATAGCCAAAAAAAATTTAAATAAAAGATATGGAAAAAACATGAAAGGGCGGAAGAAAATGGCAACAACTCCAAAAGAAAGAAGAAAAATTCTTAGAATTGCATAAAATTTTGCCATGTCGGTATCAAAAATACGTGAGAAAGGTGGAGTCAGTGCCTTTCTAAGAACAGTGCCCCGTATATAAGTCGTGCCCATATATAGTCCCGCGAAAACTGCAAATACCACCACTTAATGAAAAACGCAAATCACAGCGTCTACAGTTTGTCAAAAATACAATGACATGGTCCGACAAATGGTTTAAACTTGTATTTTCCGATGAAAAGAAGTTTAATATAGATAGTCCCGACGGGTATAACTATTACTTCCATGACCTAAATAAGGAGGAATTATTTTTGAGCCGCAGACACAGCCGAGAGGGCGGAATAATGGTATGGGGTGCCATTTCGTATTATGGTACCATAGAATTGGTTTTTGTATCCAAAAAATGACTGCAGCGACTTACAAAAAAATTCTGGAGGAAGCATTTCCAAAATTTAATGATTTCTTTGGATTCATACCTTGGATGTACCAAGACGACAACGCTCCGATTCATACCGCCAGAGCAATAAAACAATGGGTTAATCAAAAAGGTGTTCAACTTTTGGATTGGCCCCCATATTCACCAGACCTGAATCCAATGGAAAATGTCTGGGGTTGGCTTGCAAGAAAAGTTTATGAAGGAGGAAAACAATTTGAGACGATAGAATCCTTAAAGGATGCAATAACGGAAGCAATGAGTTCAATTTCGCTAAATTATTTAGAGTCATTATACAAGTCGATGCCAAATCGCATTTTTGAGGTTATTTCTAAAAATGGTGGCAGTACTCATTGCTAATTGAATCCTAGAAGATAATAACTTTCATTTTTATAACATAAATTTTAAAAATAAATTACAGTTTGTTTAGTTTTAAAATATTCCTTATTCAAGTGTCACACGAAAAAGTACCACAGAAATACATGTCTTTAAATAAATGCATAATTTTAGTATAACAAAATATGTATATTTTTTATTTCTTTAGGAAACTAAAGCCAACACTTTGGAATTTGGTTGCGCAAAAAATAATTTTTTTCTGAGCTTTAGTTTAGGAGATATACTTAATTAAAGTTAAAAAAAAAATGTGATTCCTTATTCAAGTGGCAGGCAGTGTATATATAAAATTTATAACTGTAAAAGTATATGTACGTTTTCAAAAAAAAAAATTTAATGTTAACAAAACCGTAATTTGGCAGTGCACAAAAAAAAAAAAAATAAATATTTTTTTCGATTTCTATGTGAACTTGGGCAAATCGTCTGAAATTTGCAACATTTATTTCTTTTGTCGAATGGAACACGGCAGCCTTGTGGAGTTCATATTTTTAACGTTTTTGTAAATTGGACCAATCTAGTATATAAGTTTGTCATTACGTTTGCAATTTGTATATTACACCCGGAACCCCATAAGGGTGTCATGTTATGGGTCATATTGTGATAACATCACTAATAATTTTTTAATATCGTTTTTATACAAAAATCTTACGCAACAAAAGCAATTTCTAAAACATTACAGAATTTTATTTATTTTTTTTCTTAATTTTTAATTTTAAAATAAAAAAATAAAATGGTTTTAATATTTTGTTTAATACTACGGTTTGTTTAATACTAGATCGGCTAGAAATTTATTTTATTTTTTTTTATTTTATTATTTTGCTAAAAACCCAACCAAATCGGTCCATAAAAAATTTAAATATGGGCAAAGTGAAAATCGTGTTTTTTTCTTAATGATTTTTATTGGTTTTTGCAACACCAAATAGTTTTTTTTCTACGGGCACCTTTTATCATTGTTTTTGTAGTTAGATGATAGCGTCACATGGGAAAATTAAAAAAAAAACGCCAATACGAAAAAAAAACGGATAAAAGCGCCAAATTTTACATAATACTTCACTATACATCTCAGCAATGGTAGAAGGTATGTAAGATTTGACTTTATTGTTATTGTTTACCTCTTATGTATATTTTTTGTCAGGCGATCACAAAATTTTAAAAAAAGTAATGCACAATAAAAATATTCCTCGGATTATATCAAAAAGTTAGTTGCAAATTTAAAAAAAAAACGCCATATAAAAAATATCAATAAGTTACCAAAAATAAAAAAAATCCCCAAATTAAAAATCTTAATACAAAAAATCTGATATTAAAAAAATAATCTCCAAAATATCATAACATATATCACAATGACTTCAGCATTTCATAAAATTGTAATCCCTTATATTAAAATTAAATATATTTAGCATAATATGTATCATAGCTATTCATTGTAAATATTTTAATTCAAAATATTTGTTAAAAATAAATTATTTTTATATTGAAATTATAGTTTATAGTTTCAAAATTATTCTCTACCCTTTATAATAAAATTTTCAGTTACTTGAAATTAATTTGGAATAAAATTATTTAAATATTTGTTACCAAGTCAAATTAGAAAAAATTTCAACAATTTAAATCAAATTCCAAAGTCGTCAACTAATTTCGAAATATATTTTATTTCTTTAGCTTGAATGTAATTACTCTTTATTCCATTTGGATTTTTTTTGTTTAAAAAAATATTAAAATATTTATTTGAAAATATTCTATTTGTTTGTAATTTTTGTTGAACTTTTCATAGAGTTTTTTAGAATTTTTGCATTCTGGCTTAAGTTTATTGAATAATTGTAAAAGAGTACATTGTAAAAGTTTCATTTGATACTGGGCAGAATGGAATGCATTTTGTACACAGACACGATCGTCATCTGCACCGTCGTGTTCTCTGTAAACATCATCTATTTAATTTTCTTTTCTCTATATGTTATTAAGTTAGACGAATGGTTTACGCTAAAGCTTTTTACAATAATTTTGTGTTCTCCTTTTTCAATTATTATTGTTTGTATGCTTAAAGCTATGAAAGATATTGTCGGTCTAGTCCGATCATACGATACCCTACACCATTCTGTATATGTATCAAAATTTGGGAAATGGTCTTAAATAGAACCTGTGGCCTATTGTTGACCGATACTTGTATTAAGAGTATTATATATGAATATTATATGAAACATACATATGTATTATATTATGTTATTTATGCACTTTAGTATCATTCCCTGAAATAAGCCTTACATGGGAGATATTGTTATTTATAGACCGATTCTCACAAATCAATTATGCACCAATTGATACATAGATTTGTACCTATATAGAACTTATAACTGCAAAATTTCAATTAAATATTTTCATGTTAAAGGCATTTATAATCGTTAAACCGCTATTTAGGGGGAGGATTTGTATAGTATCTAGATGAAATAACCACTTTCAATTGGCTTCGTCCATAATGAAATTCAAATTTCATTGAGTTATTTTAAAAATTGCGACTTGTAGTTTGATTACAAGGTTCACATGGACAGGCAGTCGGACGAACATCTTTAAATTGACTCAGAAAGTGATTCTAAGCCGATTGGTATATATTGGACTTTGACAAATAATTTTGGGTCTTATAAACATCAGCAGCGCATAATATCATCTCCATTTATGGTGGTGTAGGGTATAAAAATAGACAAGCTTATGTGTTTTCTTATATAAATAGGCATAAATATTAATTTTCTGCTAGTTTTAGATTTTTTATAAAAGAATAAAAATAACAAAAACAATTATTTACGAGCTATTAAAAACTTACAAAATAATTTATACTAATCAGTTAAAAAGTTATTAAAAATAGCGTTTTTGTTAAAAAAAAGAAAAATTTTTGTTCATTATATGCAGATTTATACAAAGATTTGAAAAAAGGCATTTTCTGTAAAATATATATAAAAAAATATAAAATATGCAAATGCTTATTTCACAAGCGTAAAGCTTGAAAAACTTGTCCTGGTCATCATAGTTGACTACAATTAAAAATGTTTATCTCTTATACTGCATCATGTAAACGAAAATCTCATTATAGCAGTTATTTTGTGTGATTTATTTTTTATAACTTAAAAAAGTTGCAATTTATAAGATTTTAGGAACCAGAAGACATTATCGATTTTGCTATTATGGACAATATTGATGCAGAGCAACACCTCTACTTAGTTATCATTAGATTAGTTTCGCTATAGAGAATAATATTTTTGCTGTTGCTATAACTACACAAGTAAAAGCCATATGCTTCCAGACCTTAGGTCCCACAAAAATTACTTCTTTTGTTTCAAGGGTGATAATTTTGAAAAAAAATCTTTATCCAGCTTATTTCCATCAGGGACCTGATAGAGAGTTATAGTTTTTAATGTATTATTTTTTAAATTCTTAAATTTTTAAAATTAAAATTTTATAAAAATTGTTTCTTAGATACCAAGATGTTACAAATCAACTATTAGACTAGCTACACCAACTCTCTCACATTTTTTTTTTTTTTAAGAAACCATTACTTAAAAAAAAGGAAAAGAAGAAAATAAACTTAGGCAATTACCATGCTTCGTTAGGTGTCTGAGAGGTAAAAATATTTTTGGTAGTAATTTTTTTTTAAATCTGTGCACCCCTCATACTATTCAAATACTTCGTAAAAAGAGTATAGTTGTAGTTTTGTTGTAAAGCGATTTCTCATTTTGAGGGTTTCCTTTGAAAATAGGTGTATGACTGAATAAATAAACGATTGAATGAATGAATAGTAGAAATTGTTTGTATACAATTTATAGTAGACTTTTACACATAGAAAAAAAAATTGGTTGGAAAACGGCTTCAGTTATTAAATCTTTACAGAAATAACAAATATTTTATTTCAGCTAAGACAATTATCTTAATTCAATAGATTTTCTATATTTTTAGCTCAACAAACATAATTATGATGGAAATTTAATTTCTGCAATAGCTAATAAATCAACGTGTTCTTTTTCAAATCAATTTTGAAAAGAGGCAATCGAATAAAAACCAAGATAAAAAGGTGATGTAACTAACATTAGAGGTTGTAAATATAAGTTTATCATAAAATTAGATTGGGATACAAATTAAACTTAATTCGGGTATCCTAACCGAAAGTTTAGTGCAATAATTAAATTAGGGGCTTCTAACTAAATCAGCATTATATTTTTTCAGTCATTTAAAAATAAATTAATAAGTAATATAAAACGAAACAGCCGTGTAAATTTTTCGAAAATAATATAAAAAAAGAGATACAAAAATAACTATCATTAATACATTTTTGTAAATTTATAAAGACACTTGTGGAACATTCTCTAATTGTGATTAATGTAAGCAGTATCGGTTTTTGGAAATTGAATATGGAATTAAGAAAACACTTAAGTTTTTATTCTACTTATTTTTCTGGGATATTACTCTATCTGTCAAAGTTTTCTAAAAAGAACGTACATAACTTTTGACTTGCTTTATTATAAAATATTCAAAAAATTTTTAAGTAAGTAAAGTTCTTTAAAGGTCAGCACGTTGTTAGTTTGCATTCAGATTTGCAAAGAGTTGTATAAAAGGTCAAAACGATTGAGATCAAGGCCTTTATATGTATTTGAAAAAGTAAAGTGAAGCAGGAAAAGGACGTTTGTATCTGTATCGTATGTTAATGTATTGTGTTACTATTAATTTAAAATAAAAAAAAACATATGTAAAGGAAAATGTCAAAAAAAAAAAAAAAAATAATAACAAATATTTATTTTTAATTCACAATAGAGTTTTACTTTATTATCAAACTTTTACTGAATTATATTTTCGAATCAGTTGTATGTGCCATATTCATACCGTATTTACAATTGATGGCCAAATTTGGTAAGTTCAAACGAATCTTCGTTTTCGTTTGTGATTGAAGCATAAATGAAACCAACTCTTATTTTATAAAACGATACAGTGTTTTCATTTGACGTCAACTTCATATCGTAATAAGTAAACGAAACAAATAACTTTTTTATGAAATGTCGTTTGAAAACAAAAATATAATGCCGAATTTTATATACCCCTCGCTCGTGTTGAGATATTTTATATGAAAATGAAATACATTATATTGGATGTAATTACAAATATACTTACCTACCCAGCTAAAAACGATCATATATTATTATATATGGTTCATGTACGAATATATATGGATATATATGGTTCCAAGTATGAAAAAGTATGCGCTCGTATATGAAAATATCTGCAGCATAGGGGCTCATATATAAAAACATATATGAAGAATATGACCATATATGGAAGCTTATATGGAACCTTGGAGTCATATATGATGTCATATATATACAAATGGTCCATACATGAAAGCATATACCCATGTAGCGGATACAAAACACATATTCGATAAGATGAGACTTCAATATAAAACGTTATACTAATATATTTTTAGATCCTTTTTGAAAACGATATCTATGGTGATGTTATTATTATTAATGAATATTTTCAATAAACTTGATTACAACTTCGAGCGTTTTTAAATATTTTATTTATTTAGCAAATTTAACAAGAACCAAGTAAAGGAAAATGATTTATTTGAAGTTTTCCACAGCGAGTTATAGTCATCTTATTAACTCTGTTTAAATATTATACAATATTTAATTCATACCAAAAAGGTTTCAATACTGAATAAATTGGTTTGTGTTTTAAAGAAATATTTCTTGACATTAAAAAAATATAAATAATAATTTTATAAAAAAAAATTAAAAAGTCATGCGAAACTAAAATTTTATAAAAACATTTAAAACAAAAGCTGTTCTTTATAATTCAACTTCTTCATTTGCATTAAATATGGAGCCTCCAGTTAATCATAAGGATAAAGAAATAGTAAGTATGTGAATGTTATACCAGAATTTTATCTTACTTAAATTTGATATATATTTTTTTTAATCCAGCTAAGAAAAGTTTTTCGGTATGAAATAAAAAAGCTAAAAGAATTTTCCCCTAACTTATTCTTTAAAATGAAATCATTTATTATTTAATGGATTAATATCATTTACAGATAAGTGCTCAAAGAAAATTACTTCTTTTCCGAAAGATTCCATTGCTGGTTGCCAGATCTATTGCTATATATATATATACAATTTGAAGGATGTTGGAATGGAATAACATTTGTATGTATAAGTTGTATAGAAATTCATTGTTTTTCCATAGGCATTGAATATTAAAATATTTTTACTGTAGATTTTCTTTTGTCTACATTAAATAGTATTAAAAAAAAAAAATTAATGAAAATATTCTTAATATAATTCACAATAGCGCGTTACATTTGGCTACAAATAATATATATGACCATATACCTCCACATACCCTCAATTTTCCAAAAAATATATGGTACTCCATATACGTTATATATATGTATCATATATTATAGTTTTAGCTGGGTATACTTTATCTATGTAAACACTAAAAACTTTAAATAATTTGCATTTTCATATAATCAAAATTTTATAGATTCTTATATTCTTATGCACATATACAATAAGAATTAGGTGTAAGTTTGTTTGTGTAGCAATCACGTCTAAACTGCTAAACCGATTTTCAGGAAATTTGATACACAGATAGTACAAGTGTCAGAGGTGGTTATAGGTTTTGTAAGATCTCGATTTGAAACCTCTTTCACATTTTACGCCAACTTTTAAAAAAATTTTTTTCTTTTTTCAATTTTTCATGTTATTAATGAAACATGACGTATAGATAATTCTTGCACTTTGGAATGTTATAGGATATGTTGGATCTTGATCGGATGCCACTATTGCAATGAGAGACATCGAATTTCTTGGGAATCTTTATGCTATCATATTCTATTGATGACGGATAGGTCCAAGGGGAAAGATAGTTCCCATACAAAGAAAATATAAATTTTCTCATCTAAAGGACTATTGCGGTGAAAGTTCTAAGTAATTTTCATATTAAATGTCGAATTTGATTAATGGCTAAATTTGTATGTGCAATTTTTTTAAATTAAAATGATGTTTGTATGGTGCATTTATATGGGAAATATACTACTTTTATTATTTTTATTAAAAATTTAATAGTTAAATGTGAGTTTTTAAGATTTCCGATTCAGCAAATGGATCAAGATCTTGCAAAATTGAAATAATTAAAAAATATTAAACGTAAAAATTTTAAAAGTAAATAACTGGAAAACTATTCGAATGATTAACAAATGTCTATGTCAGAGGTACCCTAATTTGAGCCCTTATAATTTAGCTCTAGAGGGATTTTTAGTTCCCCTTCCAAACATAAACTCACAATGCCCTTATCAAACCTCACGTAAATCTAGCAAGCCGCTTCGAAGTTGCTTATTTATTTTTACAGATTTTCGATTATGTAATGGAAATTTTGGATCAAAATTGTAGATTTGTCATATTATATGTATGTAAAATAAAAATTTCTAAAAAAAAGCTGTATAAATCTATTAATTTATTTAATTTCAGTAATATTTTACAAAGTTAATTAAAGGAATAAACCATATTATTTGGCTAACACCTCTAATACATCTGCTATCCTTATAGTAGTGCCAGCGAATTTTTTAACAACCGCCAACATTTCTCCTTGAGTACTTGCTTGTTCTCTTAAAATATTTAGGCTTTCGCCTCAGTGACCACAGCCTCATCGTTTAGTAGTGAATTCTGGCGTTCCAAGCTCTTTAATATCCACTCCAAAATCTTGCTACCATAGATATATATGTTCAATAAGGAATCACAAACCTGCTCTATAGAGCATAATGTTGTCTGACAGATTAAATAATACCTTTTTACACTCTTTGGAATCTCGCTGTGGGGGGTCCGATAGAATTCAATTTTTTTGTCATTTCTTCCAGTGAATCATATATTTCTTTTTCATTGCTCCCAAACACCGGAACCCCTCTCGCTAAATTTGGGTTTTGGTACGTATGATCCAAAATCATATCCCATTGTTGACTTGTAGGTTTTTTTTTTTTACTATATAATGGAATATGTTATTAATTTTAAAATATGATATTATAATTTTAATTTACTTACCATTATTGTAAGAAAATTCTCAAAATTAATACAGTTTCAATATTTATAACGGATGGAAAATATTAAACGTTTGAATTTGACATTTAAGTCGTTTTAAAAAATTTTCATTGTGTTTTAAAAAATACAAGTTTTTTGCGTAAAACGAATGATGCGTTTTCGAAAAAAAATAAACAAATTTAAAAAAATTATGCCATAAAATATACGATAGTACTTGGGGTCGACTAAATTCGATTGGCAATAAATTCGGTTGCCACAAAGAATCTGTTTTCTCTGTGTACAAGTGATGTTGAAGCAGTATGTAGAATTTTGTGTAAGAGAGAGAGAGAGAGAGAATTTATACGAATCTGGAGCAGTGTAATTGTTGATGAAGAAGTACTAATAGATGATTTTAGCTTAAAGTTGATTGAATATAAAAAATATATTTATTTATAAAGACAAAAAAACATGCTAAAAAATAAAAGTACACAGAAAAAATCATTGCGTAAGAATTTTCAATTAATACTGTTTTTTGATTTTATATTAAAATTGGTTGAAAATATTTAGAGAAAATAAACATAAATGTTGACGTTTGTTTTATAATTTTAAATCAAATACAAAAAATAGAAAATAAAAAATTACATTTCTGTTTACGAGTCACATTTTTGTGCTTTGTTCGATTTTTCCAATGATTGTGGAGCAAAAGGATAGTAACGGCAGATAGGTTTGTAAACCTATGTATAATTTCATATACTATCTATTGTTATCTAATTCCATGTCTTCTTAGGTGTAAATATAAAGAATAATAAGTATAATCTTGGTGGCTGACAGAAGTTAACAAATGAAAGACTTGCAAGTAAGAAATACCAGTGGAAAAAAGTACTCCAAAACTAAATATAGTGTTGTCCAATAGATATATACATTTAAACTCAAGTTGTAATATATTACATGTTAACAAGTATTCTAGTTCTATTTTTCGTGAAATCATCTGAACATCTAAACACAGAACAGCTCATTCTTTGGACACCAATAACCAAAAGGATGCCGTTTCAAATGTACTGAACTCTGCAAATGAGTAACTGGTAAGAATGAATAGAACTGATGGAGATGTCAAATTCGATAAAAGAAGCCAAAATAATAATTTTAATAAAACAATTTAAGATAATGACATATGTAAATATATTAACAAATGAAAAGAAAATATATTTGAAGAAAATAAATATATAAATAAATATAATATAATAATAATATAAATATCAGCTTGATTGATTTGATTAAAATATTGTTTTTTTTTTCAATTAACATATTGATTAATTCAATCAACACATTATTGAAAATTTTATATTTTTTTAATTATTTTTCAATTAAGATTTTAAATATGTTTTTAATTGGATTTTTTTTGCGTCTTTTACAATTTTTAGTAATCAATATAATCATTTCGGTGAAAGATGCAAATTCAAACATTGTTTTGATCAAATGAATTATTTTGGTGTTTAAAATCGTGTTTTACTTTTTCTGTGTAAAGATATTTTTGAATTATTTTTCAATTAAGATTTTAAATATGTTTTTAATTGGATTTTTTTTTCTTTTGCGTCTTTTACAATTTTTAGTAATTAATATAATCATTTTGGTGAAAGATGCAAATTCAAACAGTGTTTTGATCAAATGAATTATTTTGGTGTTTAAAATCGTGTTTTACTTTTTTCTGTGTAAAGATTTTTTTAAACTTCTTTACGTTTTCTTTGATTTTCTCTTTTCCCAGAATCTGATAGAGCATTTTATTTTCGTTTTCAAATTCTTTAAGTTAATGGTTGAATTGTGTATGTTTAAATGTGTGTTGTTAGTATTTATGTCGAATTAAATTATTGGTATCAAAGTGTTTAAGCATTTAAACCTAGAATACTAATATACGTAAATTTTACCTATAAATTTTTTTTCAATTCCTTATTACACATATATGTGAAAACCTAACGGTATGAAATTACGGAAGTTCTTTCATCAAGTGTTTTTAAAGATATATTAAAAAGAAAATAATAAATTTTTAGATGTGTAGAAGTTAAAGTTACTACGTATTAAGAGTATATATTCTATACGTAAATTTTACGCATCGTTAGTGTTAACGGTAAAAATTTGAATATAAATTTAGAAATATGATTTTAAATGGCAGAGTGAAAGTTGAAATATTTGCCGGTAAATCTTAATTTGGTGGTTGTAGTAGTCAGTTCTAACTTTTGTATGAAAATAATGTAATAACTGAAAGAAAAATATGAGCTTCTGGTATTACCCTTATACTAAGAATTTTCTACATAAAAGTGAGCGAACGTGTTGAAAATTTAGTCATTATGATAAAGAATGAAATGTTATAACATATTGTCATGTCTGATAAAACTCTCAAGTTTCTGGTGAATACCACATCATAATCTACTATGACTTTTCGTGAATAAAATCTTGGTATAATTTTAAGAGTTTTTTGAAGATTTATCGTTATTTATTGAATTTGTTTTTTCACTTTAAGCCTTTTTAAAGGCAAAGAGATAATAAAAAATCACTTAGCAAATAAAACAAAAACAAAGAAAGTGTTTTGGAGCAACACCCATGTGAACGTAAAATCTACGTACGTTAGTACTAACATATAAAAAATAATCGTTAGTATTCTAGGATTAAGTACGAATGACTGAATTGTTGTTATTTTGATTGTACAATTGTCAAAATCCACTTAATCTGGCATAAATTCAAAAAGTATTTTTAGTGCCTGTTTGAGTTATGTCGAAGTCATTTCATCTAAAATTAACACTGATATTTATTAATAATGATTTTAAGTATGTTTGCTTAAATCTCTATGTATAATTTCACAGTAGATTTATTTCTTAAATGTGACATTTAATTTTTTGTAAGCTTTTATATTTTAATTGATTAGTGAAATTACGCAAGAGATTAGAACATAATATTTCTTCCCACTTATTTATAAAAACCAAGAAATTTGTGCTCAGTTTTAGCAAACTTTAACAGAAAGAAACTAAAGGATTGCAAGAGTTTGCCGAAAATGCTGTCAGTTTATAAATTGCTACATAAAGTAGATTTTTTTGGAGAACACTTTTACGTTTTTACATTCGTGTAAGTTCATGTCGAATGAACTTTTAGTCCTTCAAATTTATGACTTATCTTCATAAACAACTCTATGACGACAAAACTCAAAAATAATGACAAATACACGACTTATATACAATTTAAAATAAAGGTCTTAAAATATATCTCTTAGCTGCAATTTAAATTATACAACATTGTTGTATATTTTTCGGGTAATGAGATATAGCTTTTATAACTCTAACTCCATTTAAATAAAATTGTTAAAAATAATTTTAAACTACCAACTTGAATGCCTCGCCAGACTGTCAATGTTGCCATATTAAATTTTTTAATATATGTTCTTGATTAATTGGTCTGTTATAAATTATAAAATATATTCACTTTTTATAATTTCTTACATTATTATTTTGCAAATTCTGCAAGAAAAAAAAAATTGGCCAATGTGGATTGGTAAAAATATATGAACGATAAATTCATAGAATAAAACTAGAATTTTATGTGAGAGACACTTCGAACTAAATTTTCAAAGAAAGTAATTTTCTTTTTTTCAAAAACAAAAGATATGTGACTACATGTATGAATTTTGTTGTTGTGTGAATTAGTTTTTTGACAATTGAATCAGGTTTTTTTTCTCTCATATAAATATCTACTTATTAATGTATGGATAAAGTTTTGCTATACTGTTTTCTTTTTTTTTTGTTGCTCGACATTGAAATTGTTTGACAATAAAACTAAAATCCTTAAAAGAAGTTTAATGCCAAGAATTTATATTTTTATAAGAAAATCTATCGAATTGAAATTATTTCATATAAGTACTTTCTTAGTTACAGACAGACGGATATCAGTAGTCAAATGAGAACACTGTAGAAATTACAAGTGTAGTGAAAAGTGTATAAATAGAACTATGATGCCACTAACAGACCACAATCTGTAATAAATAATATAACACTGTGTGATAAATTCTGGATCATCAAATATTTCCTCACTGATTCCAACGCGAAATGAAAGAAAACAAAAGGTTTCTTAAAGTTAGTTCGAATTTCAACTTTATGGACTTTTAAACTTTGAATATTTTGGAGTACTTTTTTCATTTTGTCTATAATGCTATGTTCATATATAGATTTTTTTTTTTGAAAAACGAGTCGTTTTCTCAAAAACCACAAACAAATTGATTGTTTTTTCATATATTTTAAAGCCAAAAACATCTCGATTCGAGTTGTTTAATTATTTAACATACAAAAAGCATACTAAATTTCCATTCAGGGAACAAATTTTTATTATTTTTAGTACATAGAAATTTGTTGGAAAAGGGATTTTGGTAAAATTGTCAAACAGTTTAACAGCAAAAAATTAAAAAATTTATATTTGTTCATAAATTATATATATTTAAAAATTGTATTTTTTTAATTAAAAAGTATTTGTGTGTGAAATTTTTATTTGAACCAAAAATTCATGAAAATATTTTGGCAAACGAAAAACAGGCCAAAAGAAAAAAACACCATAAAATGATATGTGAACGGTGATGTTTAAACTCATTGTGTTTTTCAAAAAAACAAGTCAAAAACTAATGTGTTTGAACATAAAAAAAAAAAATAAAAAAACATTTAAGTCAGTAAATTTCAATGTATTTATGAAAATTTATTGTTTTATGGACTACAAAACACAGAATACAAAGAAAAGAAATTGTATCAACTTCCTACACAACAAAATTTCTCTCTTCTCACATACAAGTACTGTGTTAATACAATACACTTCTGAGAGAGAAAAACAATATAAAATAATCAAAACTTTTCTTTAAAATTTAAGGAAAATTACACTTTCGACAAATTTTTTCACGAACACACAATGTTTTTATTATTTTTGCACGCACATTTATGGTATTTTAACTTCCGTAACACGAATATTTTCCAGAAGCCGAAAAAACAAAATTTTTATATTTTTTAACATTAATTTTTTCTATATTGAAATTTAAATTGAACGAACAAAGTTGCTACTTGTGGTAGTAAAAATAAAACATAATTTTAAATTATTTTCATATTTACCAACAAAGAGCAAAAAAAAAAAAAAAAAAATGTAATTATATTTATATTTGTGTATGTATGTAATCCGAATTAAAAGATGAAAATTTATGGAAAACTGCGAATATAATTGTGATGAATTATGTTTAATAATTTTTGAATACTATTTTTAGCAACTATGTGCGCTTATGATGTGTGGTGAAAGTGGTTTCAGCACTAATACATATAAATACTATTTGACTAACACAATCTTAGAGTCAGATTTTTTTTTTTTTTTAAAGAGTTAGGTTTTTTTTGATAAGCCTTCCATTCTTTATATTCTTTGGTACAAAGTTTCTCTTAAATATTGTATTAGATATTTACGAACACTTTTAGTAATAGAACTCCCACTTTTAATAATAGTATTGTATGCAATATGTGAGCAGTGACATAATTCAATCGATTTGACTGATATTTTGCACATATTGTAACGTGGAAATAGTGCACTTGACATTACTATTTTTCCATACATATTCCTTAATGCATATATTCATTTATGAAATTACTAGCCTTTTTCCATTTTCTTTACTATTTATTTATGTATTTGTAATTAATATCATTTTTCATACAAATATATTCAATACCTTATTAGTAACAGATAATTATATTGCACGCCCCTACTGTAAATACTACATATTTTTTTTTTTTTTTTTGTTTATTTATTTATAAAGAAGATATTAATTTATTTGACTTAAATAAACAAAAAGTTTGATTATAATTCTAAAGTATAATAGTCTCTAAACGAGCATCTCAAATACAATTATTAACGCTGATTTCATACATATAATTTTTTATACATATATTTGGGAATACTTGATATAATATAATAATATTATTTTAATTTGTTTACATGCCATGAAAAAATTAAAAAAAAACATTACTTAAATATTTATATGTGAATGCAAAGTCAAGAAGGTAAAAATTACGAGATGATTTAATATTCTGCGAGCCACCAGAATTTGTTTACAGAGTTTTCTTTATCTTTAACAGAAATAGCAGTACTAAATCGACTATTGTCGTATGTTAATTGATTCTCGTAAATCATTTTATTATTTGCGCGTCCATATATATGATATAGTATCGGAGTAGCATTTCTATTTTGAATAAATCCTTTTCTATCGAGGTATGGAAAAGCCTCAGGTGGAACATATCCATTTATTAAACATGTGACTATATAATTGTCATCCGCATAGTATGGTGCTAATATTAAATTGTTTGTATCGCAATCAGTAGATTTTGCAATGTGTTTCCTTATTAATTGAATTATAAAATTATCTATTCGATGTATTTTTGCACTATCGTATAATCTCTGGTTTGATACGTATTTAATATAATTGCTGTTGGTTGATCTAAAAAGTAGTAAGCATGCTCTAATGCATTTTCTTTCAAATTTTCTGTATTTTTCCATATATGATGGTGATATGTTGAACCATATTGGGCAACCGAATGTTAGAACCGGTCTAATAAGGGTTTGATATAACATTATTTTTGTTTTTGGTAATATGTATTTGGAATAGAATAGTCTTTTGTAAACGAAAAATGTATTCTTAGCTTTTATTAGTTGTAGCTCAATATGTTTATTAAAATATAGAAATTTGTCCAGGTTTACACCAAGATATTTCACTACCTCTTTATTTGGGATTGAAATATTAGTATTGGATTTAATGCTAAATTGTTTCCATCGCATTCTAATATTATAATTACATTTGTTGACAGGTGGCCGAAATAATATTGTTTCGCATTTGTCTATATTAATTTTAAGTTTCCAATCTATAGAATATTTTTCAACAATTCTAAAATTATTCTGTAAATTGTTATTAATTTTCTCTATAGTAGTATCTGTGTAATAAATTAATAAATCGTCCGCAAATGCAATTATATTATCCATTTTACACATAAGATCATGAAGGTATAGGTTGAAAAGTAATGGAGAGTTTACCATTCCCTGTTGCAATCCATTAAAAATAAAGAATGAGTTTGTACTTATCTTACCCCTATTATATATTTTAAATGTTTTTCCGGTTAACATATTGTAAATAAGAATTCTGAAGTATAGAGGCATGTTATATTTTTCTAATTTGTAACAAAGACCAGGTATCTATACATTATCAAATGCTTTTTCGAAGTCTATTAGACATACTCCTGTATATTGAGATCTGTTCCAGTTCCAGTAAATTTTGGAGACTAGTAAATGAATAGCATGAGTTGTGGAATTCTTAAATTTGAAACCAAATTGTTTTTCATTATAAAGTTTTTGTTTATTATAAAATTTTGTTAAATTTATGCTAACACAGACTTCAAAAACTTTGCTTATATTGGGTAAAAGGCTTATTGGTCTTAGATTTTCTAATATTCTTTGGTCTTTGTTCTTTTTTGGAATAACTACAACCTTTGAGGTATTCCACGATTGTGGGAAATAAGAATTATTTAATATGTTATTAAAAAGAGTGCAATAATCGCGTATTAATGCGATGGGAATATGTTTCAACACAATATTTGGAATTCTATCGATTCCACAAGACAATTTATTCTTAAGTTTATTGAAAATATTGCATAAGGACTCAAGCGTTATGAAGTAATTGTCTGTCTGTAGATCGTTCAATTCATTTGCTTTTTTCTCGTAGCTAAAATTAGTTATTGATAAGTGATTCTCTTCATACTCAGCTTTTGTGTCTATGAGTCTGTTGAAAGAATCATTTATCTTTATGTGTAGTTCATTGTTTGGATCAATATTCTTCTTAGAATGAACTTGTTCGAGATACGAACCGACTAAATTAAGAATGTGATCCTCATCCTTTACAATGTATTCATTGCCCACTAATTCCAATTCATTCTTATCAATGTTTGCGTTTCTAAGTAAAAAGTCTTCATTTTGATTAATTTTAATTGTGTTAATATTCGTCGGAGTCGTTTTAAACATTTTCCTAATTTCCCTAAACATAAATTCTGAGTTTTTTGTACTATAGTTTGACATTTTATTGATAATATGTTTGTTAACTTCAATAGTGAAGTTATCGTTTATCATTTTCTTTAATAATTTTAATTTTACTTTAAGAAGATTTAGGGTGTTAGGAGTTAGATGAACCTGCATTCTATTGTGCTTTTTAATTATAGATAGAATTTTGCTTTTTTCCTGTTGTAATTTTTTTATGGTGGAATTTGTAAAAATTTTAATATTATTATGTTTCTCGAACTTTGGGACTATTTTATCAATATAAGTCGATAAACAATTATTTATTCTTTGTAAATAATAGTCTATTTCCGAGTTGGAAAGGTTCCTATTGTTAGGTACTGGTTCTAATTTATTGTACTCCCTGGTAATAATGTTATTAAATTTTTTCCAATTTGTCTTTCTAAAATTATATTTGTGATCCGACACCCTACTAAAGAATGTAATAAGGTGGTCTGCCTTATCCAAAGTTGCAGTAATCACAATTGCGTTATGATCGCTATCATATTAAATTGTTTTAAGGCAGTTAATGGTGTCGTTTTCTCTTTCGATATTTAAACGTGCATCGAACATGCATAAATCAATATAAGAATTACCTCGTGGGAATGAGGGAAAGTTTGAGGCGTATAATTTGCATTTGAAGTCTATTTCATTGTTAGCCATCCAGTCTTTTAAAATATTACCCTTCGTATTTTCATTCTCATTTCCCCAGATCCTATGTTTACTATTTAGATCACCAGCAATTATATAGTAATTATCTACGCTCTGAAAATTGAATGACACAAATAATTGGTGTATTTCATTTCCAAAAAAGTCATTATTATTACCTGATGGGTAATAAACTGATATTATAAATAGAGTTATATTTGAAGGTAGAGGTATGGATATTATACAACATTCTAAGCATTTAAAGTTATTTATTGTTTTGTTTCTGTAAGTTTTATATTCAATTCCGCTTTTTAAAAGAATGGCCGTTCCACCCCCTCTAATAGAATTTACTCTGTCACTCCGAATCATCTCATAATTTTTAAACAAGATTTTATGTTTTGGACTTAATTTTGTTTCATTAATAAGTACACAGTCTGGATTATGTTGTTCTATGAAATTAAAAAGATCGTATCTTTTGCTTAATCTTATTAAGGAATTTACATTTATATGAATAATTTTAAAATTTTTAAAACATTTTTCATCCATGGTGTTGAATTATATATCTAAAATGGAGTAAATGGTGTCGATACGGGCACCTTGAAGTTGGATTTGTTTTTGTAGATTTGATAGCTGTATAGAAACATTCTGTATTGTGTTGTTTAGATCTTCTAATAACTTGTTAATTGGTGTTTCGTTACTTTCAGTAGGTGAAGTTGTACTGTTTATTTGGCTAATATTGTTAGATTTTAGCATATTTGCAAAACTAATATTGTTGTTTATAAACTCTTTAGATTTTTCGACTCTAATTTGTTTGAGCATTTCTTTTTTATTTTGCATTTTCTTTTTTAGTTCTTTATATTTTTTGCAACCTTTGTAGGATGCGGGATGACCGTACTTTTTACAAAGTACACAAAACAGTTTCTCCCGTTCATTTATAGGAATTTTTAACGCGCATACAGTACTCTCGTGGTTTTGATCACATTTGACACATCTCGGTGGCATGTAGCAGTTGGCTGCACTATGAAAAAAGTTTTGACATCGACGACATTGCGGAATTTGTGGTTTTCTTATAGGTTCCCACTGAACACATCTATGCAGAAGTGCTTTTATTGATTTGAGCTCACTTATTTTGCTATCTCCAGTTATTTGGATTATATATATTGGAAGATCTACATCGTTTTGACTTGACTTTCTTGTTGTAAATTGTGTAACTTTTACAAATTTTAGATTGTCATTTTCAAAATGAACTAATTCATTATAGATTTCATTAGGATCCATACTAGCACTTAGGCCTTTTAATAAAAATGTTTTTGTTTTTTCTATTTTTGGTGTAAAGGTAAAGAAATTAACTTTGGTTTTTTGCAAGTATTCTTTCACTTTATCATAGTCTGTCAGTGACGTCATAAATAAAGACAGTTTTTTTATGTTGCTTTTGGTATATTCTTTTATTTTGAAATCATTAATTTTTAATCCCTCTTTTATGAATTTGATGAGCTCTTCAGCGTCAATATTACAAATATTTAACGGTGGAATTCTTTTGTTTTTTATTACTTTATCAGTTGTTGCATTTTTGTTATGGTTTTCATTATTGAGGGATTTATTAGTTGTTTGTTTATTTATATTTTCTTCTTTATTTTTGGTTTCACATTGTTGTACAAGTTCTGCAAATTTATTTACAATATCTGCATTACATTCTTCGTTTGAGAGAACATAATAATAATTGTTTTTTAAATGTTTAGGTGCAGAGCTTAAGTCTGCACTATTTCTTCTTTTCTTTTCACTTTCGGTCGTAACTGGAGCAGATGATCTGCTCATTTTGAATTTTTAAAGAGTCTCTGTCTCTGTGTTTTTATATTTAAATATTATTTTTGTGTTTCTTTATTTTTTTTTTTTTTGCTTTTGTAAAATACGTAATAAATTTAAATATTTCAACAAAAATAACTCGCGCACACCGCTAATACGTCTGAACACTTCCATGTATTTCAGTCGACTCGTAAATACTACATATATGCACACATGTATAATAATTGCTTTAGTTGTTCAGTTGATGTTGCTTGATAGCCAACAAGTAATATAATTCTCATTCAGTTGATACATAATTAAGTAAAAGTAAATAAAGTTTGGTTACAGTCGGAGCAATTCAAACAAGACAAGAACACGACATATAAGCATCGGAGATTATTCTGTATAATTGGAAAGCCGACTAGATTTTGCGAAAGTAAAATTTTGTCGTAATTTTGCACGCTCAACTTCAGTTGGGACCCCTAAATAAGTTTCACGAGTGACTTCGGTTGCTCCTTCTGAAGAGTGATTTCGGTTGCTCGTTCTCATGAGTGGCTTCATGCTGCTCGTTCTCTCGAGTGACTTCGGTTGCTCGTTCTCACGAGTGGCTTCGTGCTGCTTGTTCTCACTATTCTTGAAGATATTAAGATAATTCACATAAAATTTAAATACAAAAAGAATAGAAAATATTATATATTATAACATTTTATCTACATATATGGGTGCCACGCTTCTTTTTCGCTCACATTAAATATAATTTGATATTATTTTTTACTAAAATGTTTATGGAAATTTGCAATTTGATTACTAAGAAGCAAAGCAACACTTTCTTAACAAAATTAACGTATCATTCAGTAAGTACTTCCTTTAGGGATATACATATATTTCATTTTGATTACTTTAATAGTTTAGACATAAGTAAAATAAAGTAAACAATATTATGACAAAAATGGGAGTCAAAAGTGAAGTGACATCCAGCAAAAGTCTGGTATAATAGTGCTAGTAATCTACAAAACTACAATATATGTTAACATTTTAAATAAATAATTTAGATGATTTTTATTTCTAATTATATTGAAAAAGGGCTCCGAAAATTTCGAAATTTAATCTATGTTTAAAAAAATTTTGGGGGCTTTGCTATACTATTTTTCCGTTGGAATTATTGAGGTATTTTTTTCTTGTTACACTGTGTAATCAATGAAAATATATGCTCTTTATAAAAAATCTGGTTTTCTATTAAAAACTTTGACTAATATATAAAAATAGTTTTAAATAATATGTTGTTATTTAAATTCTTAGAAGTACACTTCAACAAGTATTTGGGACAAATTTGACTTCAAAACTATGCAAATAAAAAATCCTTTGAATATAGCATTTTGACTTACATTTATTGTCCACCACTTGTCTTAAGTTAAAATTTAGTTTCTACAATTCAAAAATTTAACATATGATGTCTTATCTTTTTGTTAATATTTCTTTTCGTATAAACTACTATTTTCACAAACTTTCTGTCTGCCCAATAGACTCACATGCTTTGTAGTTATTTTCCAACAACAGTATTCTTGCCTTCTGTTTTACTAAAGTAGTAACTACAGAAAAGAACTAATAAAATATAAAATAAGAAAATACGTTATTTTAACTGTATATTTTTAATGTAATACAATTTTTTCGCTTTAAAACTTTTTCTTTACTCCTTTCGCCTTACTTATATTTCTTGTGTGCTCAAAGGATAGAAAAAAAATGCTATTAAATGTATTAAGATGCTACACATCAGCTGCTGATGTACTCATACAATAAACCTCAATCTGTCAGAAGAAATGGGTGCTACTAGAAAAATAGCTTTTGTGTCGGTGGGTAGGTATATGTTTACGAATGTGTTCTGGTATTTGTGAGTCTGTTGTGCATTTTAGACGTGTATTGCATACGGTAAGGATTTAAATAAATAAAGGAAATAAACAAACAGCCAGACAGTCTGACGACAGCAATAGCATATGAGTGGAGGTTAAAGCAAATAGGTATAAGAAAGTTAAGATTAATCGAATATTTAAAGGAATAATAAAACTTATAATAGTAAATTTAAGTTCTACTAATAGGACATTGGAAAAGGTTGCAATAAAATTGTAAAGTCTTTACTTCTAATTTTAAGGACTTTACTTCGAATTATAAAAATATCCGGCTGGAAATTATATGACCTTGTTCATATCTTCACCAATGTTTTCGTTTATGTCAATTTAGATAAATGACAAATTAGAAAGTGAACAATAAGTAAAAAACCAGGACTAAATTGAATGATATTTTAATTTCTAACGTTCTTGATATGATATTTATTGATATTTATAATTTGAATGTAAAAATGTCGAATGATACTCGTCTCCTCAAGGCTATGGCTTTACAAAAAAAAAAAAAAAAAAAAAAATTTGGATAAACTTACGTGCTATGTTTCAGCATTGCCGCTTTGGGCTTTTTCTACCAAACTTGGTAGGATGGTAGGCTGAATCGAATTTTGGTAGGTTTATGGTGTAATTATATATATTTTATTTATTGCAGATCGGTAACAAAGATAACAATAAAAAGCAATGTATTTTGGTGAAATTTTCCTGAGAAAAAGCCAAGCGAAAAATAGTCAGTTGATGACACATTTTAAATAAATATTTAAATAATAAAATTAAAAAAATGTCGTAGATATATAATACATAAGCTAATCTAATTTGAAGTATACTCGATATAGTTTTATAAAATATAATTTTATTTTATTTAGGCTGAATATTAATGCAATTTCACTGCTTTAGTGGCACATTTTAACAAACTGGGCACCCCAATAATTAATTAAAACAATTTCATCCAAATTTTTAACGCGTTTTCGACAAATGTTGCGTTTTCGCATCAGTAACTTTACCTAAACCTTAACTCATTTAGTATAAGTTTAATGATAATATTTTATACACATGTATTTAGCTTTGAATGTCGATTAAAGAATTTGGGAAAAATTTGGAATTCCGGTTAATTTTTATCCTCGTAGAGCGGCTCAAAAAAAGTCTATAAGATATAACTTTTTAAATTTAAAAAATAATTTTAAAAATTGCTCATAAAATCTAAAATAATATTTCAAACGCCAGTCAAGATATTAAAAAATACGAAAATATTCACAATATGGTAAATAATTTATAAGGATAGGATCACCAAACTCCTAAATATTGGTGTAGTGAAAACGAATTAACTATATTTACGCAAATTGGAAATTGTTAAAGTATAATGTTATATTTTTACCAAATTAAATTAAAAATATTTAATAAAAAATATTGTTTATAAATAAATATTATTAAAACATTACACCACCAACATATTAACATATTGTAACTAATTTATTAGTTACAATACAATAAGAGAATTCATAATTCGAATGCCGAGCCGGTTGAGAGCTGAAGAATTTATCACAGCAGATCGTATTTGGAGACCGAACCTTGTAGTTAGCCGACTGAAAGCCGAAGAATTTATCTCGTGTAATTGTATTTGGTTTATAGAGTAGCTCATACGATTCAAGCTAGCCGATCGAGTGCCGAAGAATTTATCTCATCGGATCGTAGTAGTATCATCGTAGTTAGCCAACTGAGAGCCAAAGCATTTATCTCATCGGATTATATCTTTTAGATGAAACCTGTAGTTAGTCTACTGAGAGCCGAAGCATTTACCTCATCGGATTATATCTTTTAGATGAAACCTGTAGATAGCCGACAGAGAGCCGGAGCCGAAGATTTTATCTCATAAGATTGTATTTAGGATTTCGCGAAGCTCACACGATCTAAGTTAGCCGAACCAGAGCCAAAGAACTTACCTCGTCGGATTGTATTCTGTTGAAGCACCTAACTCGTCGAATTATATTTCGTTGTCAGAAACCTATAATAGGTAGCCGACTGAGATCCGAAAAATTTATCTCAGCGGATTGAATACCAATAGTTAGTTTTAGCAAAAATATTTTTAAACTCAGTTAGTCATATAATCATAGCCATCCGATCGAGAGTAAAAGAATTTATCTTGTCGGATTTATTTTTGCTAACTAACACATTCTAGCTGAGAATTAATTTTGTCAACACTGTCATTTTCTACCTTAGCTAGGTATCGTTTCATCATTGTTCGTGTCACGTAGGCTCAAGGAAGCTCTGTGGTAACAGTCTAAGGGAGCAGTCCTTTGAAGAAACTGGACAGACTGAGTATACCCCATCTGAAAACAGAAACTGCATTAAAAAATTAAGGTTAAATGTGTAGTAAAAAATTTTGTACTGTAGCCTTATGACAAAATAGTATTCTATATTTTTTATGTTAGTTTTTTTTTTATTCAAAATATTAACATATTTCAAGAACAAGGTACAAAATTTCATATTTTTTTGAAAGAATTTCTTATATAAAAGCCTACTTTCTCTAGAAAACAATCTGTTTATTTTGTTTTTTCAATCAATCAAAGTGTTAAAATTGTGCAAAATATTATAAGATAAGAAGAAAATATCCCGAAAGATATTCAAGGTAAATAACCTGGCAAGGGATATGCCCGCGATAAATGGAAGAAAAGTACTTTCGATTATTGTTCGAGTAATGTTCCAATTTTGAAATCACTGTCCAAATGGAATACATCAGATTATGTGGCACTGCATTTGGTGCTTTAATATGATTTACGATTTTAAAATATTCCAGATGAAAATTCACCTTACTTAGCCAAGAATAACAGAATCGATTTATGTAACATTTGTGTTTGAGGCAAAACGTGATGTTGAGCATTACAGCATAATATTATAAATTCCACAGTGAACACGGAAATAGATAGATTGAAAATGAAAATAAACGGCCTATGAGCCAGCTGCAATTCAAAGGAGAATTATGTAAAGAAAAACTTGACATTGGTTCAGGGAGCTTGTACGAAAGATCAAAAATGTCAGGGTTTTGTGTCCCTTATCATTAATGCTTATCGAGGTGATGCACAAACAGCTTGTTTATATAACACTACATTTCAGAAAGAATATATACATACATTATAAGAAATTATTTGGTTTTACATTATCAAATTCTTTAAAACTTCTTTTTTTCATTATTTAATCTCTATTTTTTCTTTTTTCATATATTTAATATACAAATTGTAAAATAATCACAGTACTAAATTTAGATAAGAAATAAATTATATTCCCATAAAATTTTTTCAAATGTCTGCTTCTTATATGAGAGCAAACAGCGTACCCCTAATTGACCGTTAATACCCGATATCTCAAAAACTAAAATAGCAAGGTACACAAATCTTTCGATTTTATAATACCAATTATTAAAATAGATTCCATACCAAATTATGTTAATTTATCTTAACAGAATCGGGTAGTAGTTGGAAATAATATATTTTTATTTGAAAAGTTGTTCATTGGTAACACTAGTTAGTTTACTTACAGAAATTCAGTAATATTTTTTGTTCATTTAAAGTTTTGTTAACGTTTACAATAGATCTGATAATAAGAATTCATGATCATATATTTCAATAGAATCTTAGTTATTGATTTTGTTGAAAATTAACAACAAAATTATTAAATTTATGCAAAAAAAAAACTTAACTTTCTTAACCTCTCTTTTAGCCCTTCAAAATGAAATATCTCAAAAACGAATGCTAATTTTTAAAAATGTCTAATACCAATAATTTCAGTATCGCCGACTTAGTTTTATCCAATGGGTGCCCATTGAGCACAGTGTAATTAATGAAAAATACAGTGAAAAAGCTATATTCACTAATTATGAATTAATGAAATAAATTCATAATCACAAAAAATTCGAAAAAAATTAAAATTTACAATTTAAGTTTTATAAAATATTTAGAGTATAGAAAAATATGCTCAAAGGGATGAACAACTTAATAACAATATTACTCGTAATAGGACCAAAGGAACGTATTCGCTATAGTCACAGTTCGATAGTAGTTTTGTTGATCCTAAATATAACAGGCCCATCATTATCGATCGTTAGTAGGGAAAACAATTTTATTTTTTCTGTATTCAGATCGACAATTCTCATATTTGGAGTGGTCTTACTACAGTTGGTTTAATAAGGTCATCTAAAGTATAATCTTATATATATATATATATTCAGAAATTTCCGTACAAATTTTATTAAAGAAAGTGCTATATGACTTAGCCGGTTGAAATCAGTTCCATTTCTTTCAAACTAGCTATAATTTTTTATATTATAAATTACACATTTTGTTTAGACATAAATATGAAAAGCATATGAATCGAATAAAATTTTTACTGAAAAGATAAACACTAAGTTTACATGCACTCAATAACAACTGAATATTTTCTAGTCTACACAAAAGTTGTAAATGGGATCATCTCAGCAGGAATTCAAAATGTGGGTGCATTTGACAGCAAGTAAAACTAAATTTGTTTTTACATGCAGGTAGTTTCATATTAAGAAATATATTTTGATTACATATCTTTAAGTATATTCAACCTACTGAATTTTCTAGCATTGATTTAGGATATTACCTTAAAAAAAAAAAATAATAACGTTAGAGTAAAATGGGTAATTGTTATATTTTGATTATCTAACTTTTGTGAATTTTGCAATACGAGCATATCAAAAAAAAGTCTTAAAGAAGTAAAAAAATGTCAAATTTATTATTAAGATATGCTGAAAAAAAAGCTGCAGGATAAATATTTTTAATACATGGTTGCCATTGGCAGAAAATTATTTTTTTATATCTATATTTCATTGTTTCTGCAGTTCTGCTCTTAAAGCCATAAATATCGTATTTTTCTGATGGGAAGTTAAGTAACTTTTTTGAAAGTTATGATGATATTTAATTTGAAGTTGAAAATATAAAATGAAAAAATTAAGTGAAATCGTATTGTTTAGAATAATAAGAAGATTTCCTTCGGGAGTTGGGTTTTTATCTCGAGAATTCCCGTGATGAATTTTCCGAGAATTGCCAATTTTTCACTTCTCGATTCAGGGGATTATTTTTCGGGAATCCCGGGAAATAAAAACTAACAAAAATGTTTCATTTTTAACATTTTCAGAAATAAAAAATTATATGCAAAACTTTAATTTATAACAATTAAGCAAATATACGGTTACATCAAATTGGGTATATATATATATATATATATATATATATATATATATATATATATATATATATATATATAAAAGTTTTATAAAAATAATAATAACTTTTTATTAATATGTGGAATAATAATATGACAAAATGAAATAATAATATGATAAGATTGGATAACTATATGATAACATGAGTTAAAAATATGATAAAATGGAATCAAAATATGACAATGTTGTATAATAATATAATAAAATTGTTAAATTATATATGAAACTATAATAATAACGTGAAAAAACAAACCATAAAATCGGATACAATATGACAAAGTAGAATCATAATAATTATTACTTATAATCATTTTTATTTTTCCATGCGATCATATGTTCCAATCATAATATGTTGCTCTTCAACTATATTTTTTCTCCGTATGTATAGGGTATAATTGTTGGTTTTAAAATATGAGAATTTCAACCGTTTTTCCAAATTTTCATATAAAATTTTCAATTAAAATTACATTACTTTAATTAAGATTATTTTACATATTTTTATCAGTTAACTGATTTTGTGAATAAATTTTTATTTTTGCAATAATAGTGAAAATTATTTTAAATAAATACTTTGCTATTAATAAAATTTAATTTAGTAATAAAATAGTTTTAATGATTATTAGCTATTTATAGAAATTTTTCAATACATTTTCATTTGAAAAACTTAATTTCACATTTTGGGGACAAGATTATGGATTCTTGAGTATTTTTTTTAGCTTCAGGTTTGGGGAGATGAGGCAAACTATATGTTAGAATAAATAAAATATGATAAAAATCATTAGTAAAATATTAATATTCCGGGACTGAGAAGAGATATATTTAAATTAATATTCCGTTGCTTAGAAAGCCTCAAATACAATTTTGATAATGTTATTAAAAGCAATACGAATTTTTGGCGGTGCTTTGAAAATGGTCCAGCTCACGTAAATTTAAACATTCAATTTATTTCTAGAAGAATACATTTGCAACCTTTATTCGTGAGGCTCTTTAATATACATAAGTATATGTGAAAATAAAATTTATATAATTCTGTTTAAATTCATTAACTTTTAAGTAACTCTAAATGCTCATAAAAGTAAAATAAAAAATATATTTTAATGTTAAGTCACTTTATTTCTATGATAAACTGTTGCATTCGAATTTTATACCTGACAAAAGTGTTTTGGTGTCATAAAATTTTTATTAAAAAAAAAAAGAACGAAACCAAAGCAACACAATGTACGTGTTATATTGTGTCATGTCATCAAGATCAAAGAAATCATGATGTTGCTATCAAAGAGTCCAGCCACTTAAATGGTTAACAACAGCCCGAATAAATAAAATAAAAAAAGAACTAAAATAGCAATCAACTAGTGAAACCTCAAAAAATATAAACATAAAACAAACAATAGTGAAAATAAAAAGGAGGTAAGAAAAAAATAAGGAGCAAATGAGGTTATTTTGTACCCTTCAATTAGAAACAAACATTTAGTGGTTCTATTTTTAAATATTGCACTTCAGTATAAATTTATAAAACATACTGATATTAGATGATTGTTTTATGTGTAAAATAAAATTTCTAAAGTAGACATGGTAAAAAAATTTATTATTACAAATTTGCATCTATATATAAGCACTAGTTCATTTTCGCTTACAAATGGATCGTGGCAACTTATCTATTGAGTAGAAAATAGTAATGAATTTTGAGATTACTTTTTCAGCAGGAATATAAATAAAATATATATTTTAACCGCTGTAGGGTATAAAAATGAAAAATCAAAAAAAAAAAAAAAAAAAAAAAAAAAAAATGCATCTCACGTAGTAGAACATTTATGGCATGTATTATAAAGCTGAACATTTTTAATATACTAAAATGAAATAAAAAAGCACATAACCAAAACACTCCTGTATAGGTGATCACTTTAACATGTGCAAAAGATTTTGCACTGTGGGATTAGAAAAGATGCTAACAATTAAAGCCCTATTTATTAATTAAATGAAAAATTATTTGAAATTTAAAGTTTTAAATAAAAATTTAACAAAATTTGCCAATAACTCAATAACCTCTTGTGGTTGTACAAAAGTTTTCGATAATTATTCGTCCTTAAATTAGTGCTCATATTAAGATGCATTTTAAAACAGTTGCATTTAAGTAAACCACTGCGACTTTAATTACCATGAATTTGTTCAATTCACACAGATACCCACCATATCAACATTGATGACACAAACGGCAATATTTGTCCCTGAAACCCATTAAAATGCTTTGAAACCACTGTCATTATATGGGTTTTGTACATTGCAACACTAGCGAAACAAACTGACTGCAACAAAAAAATGCTTATAGAAAAAAATCACGCAAACCTGTTCATGTGAATCAAATATCATATATTCTATTGCCACGACTATACAACAAGTACAGAACATCACACAGATACAAATATATATACAAATATGGACAACATATAAGTATTCTAACAACCAACCATGGCAGCCATACGGGAAATCTCAATGAATAAAATAATGTTCTGTGTGCAAGTATGTATACTAACACTAATACCACTAAAAAAACGTATACAAGTATATGTATTATTTTTGTGTATGTATATATATATATTTTTTTTTTTTAATATAAACATGTATTGGTGTTGTATAATGTTTAAAAAATGAAGTTGTTTTTATCTTAGTTTTTGCTGTTTTTGTTTTCAGTTTTTATTTTTTTTTTTAATACTAACAATTTCAATTAAATGTTAAAGTTTTAGACAAATTTTTTGTTATCTTTCATGAAAACTCTATCACATACATAGAAAAATATACCAAATAGTATAACTACTATAAATGTATATGTATTTATATAAAAGCATTTCTTTATTTTACACATGCCAATGCTGAATGAAAAGCAAGAAGCTGAATTGAATTCAAAATGAAAAAAAAGTAATTTTTGTTAAACAAATTTGTAAAGTTTGTTTTCAAAATATTTTTCTATAGCGATGGTTTTGTTATTGTTAAAATTTAAAATTAATTGTAAATGAAGTAGAAAATGAAAAAAACTTTTTACAACTGTTTAAAACAAATAAATATAAACTGAGAGTTTTAAATGTTTGTAATATGTAACAGTAGTATTTAGTGTTGTACTTGTTTAGTGTTTGTAGTAAAATAAATTTGTAAATAAAATAATAATTTAAAATTAACATAATCAGGCACACTAAAATATATTTATGAACGCACAAATACACAATTTTATATTTATAATTGTTTACGTTTTCACGTATATATTTAAAATTTACATTCATTAGTAGCATTTTATATAATTCATATAGTGTTTGTTATAAATTTAGGAACATTTAGCTAATATGTGGAAGAATTCATATCAAACTATGATATTTATATTTGTTATATTGGATGTAAAAAATTTAAAAATAGTTAAAATAATAACAAGTTAGAGCGCTATATTCGGCTGTGTCAAAACTTTTATACCCTTCACCACTTTACCAACAAATATAAAGAAGTAGTATGCCTTAATATTTTTATATTTATACTTAAAATAATAATAATAATAACAACAACAACAATAATAATAATAATAATAATAATAATAATAATAATAATAATTCATACATTTGTTTCGCAAGCAACGTTTGATTAAAACAACAAAAAATTATAAGCTTACATACATATACAAAAAACAACAAAAAAATAATCATTATATTACTGCTGTTGCTGTCTAAACTGCTTGCTTATACAAAAAACAGCAACAAAAATAATCAGTGTTGCCAGTTTAGTTTTTTAAAGGTTAAATTTAGCAGTTTTATCTTACTTTTAGCCTCAAAATTTTCATTTTTGCTTCTAGATTTTTTGTAGCCTTTTTTTGCATTTTAAAATTGCTTTAAAAAAGGCTAAAACAACGAATTAAATACATAATTTCTTATTTGATATTACTAATTTTATTTTTATAGAATATGTATTATTTAGAGACAATTGCTATTTTATCTGGTGTTCCTCAAGGTATTTCTAATATTTATAAATGATTTACCAACGCGCATTAAGAATTATAGAATATTAATTTATGCTGATGATGTAAAGCTGTTCTATAGCATTAACTATTCCTATCAATTTTTTGGACTCGGTAAAGATATCGACTTCAAATTTTTTTTTATTCAATAGATAATATTGTTCTTTAGCTAGTTAAGAAAAAAACTAATAAAATCGGTCGGAAATACTAGGATATATATGAAAAAAAAAAAAAAAACTGGACCAAGAACATGCAAAATTATGGTGCTTAAAAATTCAAACGCAAATAACTCGAAAACTGTAAGAGATAAATAGGACATATAAGCATGTCTTTATAGGTCTTATCTGGGCCTACAACAGTTAATTAAAAATATTTGAAATCGGACGAGAAACAAAAATTTTGCAAGCGATTAAAAATTTTTTATGTTAGAGGTACCTAACTTTGAGCCCCCTTAGATCCGCCCCTTGGGGGACTGTTGCGCTCCCCTTCCAAACGTAACATTCAAAACTCCTCTGCTATGGCTATACAAAATTTCATGAAAATCAAACCGGCTAATCAGAAGTTACAGATTTATTTCCAAAAAAATTCGATGCTACCCCACTGTGCAATCTTTATGATTGGTGTATGATGAATCTAGTGGATCTGAATTTAAAAAAGTGTAAACACATGATGTTCTACAGAAGAAGTCCAGTACTCTGTAGATACACAATAAATGAATATCAACTTGATCTAGTTGATGAATATCTTGATCTGGGTGTGCTGCTTGATTGTAAATTATCCTTTAATTCGCACGTTTCGTAAATTGTTAATAATGCAAAAGGAGTTCTAGGTTTCCTCAAGTGCTGGGGAAGAGAGTTTAATGATCCTTACGTTTCCAAGCAATTATACACATCTGTCGTAAGGCCAATCATATAAAGAAAATTGAAAATTGAATTATACTCCTTTAAAAATAAAATATTTTCGAACTAATTATGTGAACTTTGAGCCCTTGAGATGTATATGCAATCAGTGCAACAGTTTTTATCCATATATTGACTTCTAAGTAAATCCATTCTGCATTAAGAGGAGTATTTTTAACTTAGTTAAATAATAACACTTTATTATTGAATGATTATGAAAAACATTTTATTGTAAATAGCTTTAGGAATAATATGTATGCTAGCCTGTAAGGAATTGTAATTTCATTGGCTATTAATAAATAAAATAAATTAAAATTCCATTTAGGCATTTGCATAAAAATCAAGATTATTTATATTTGACAAAAATATTCGTCTGCAGCGCTTCATTCTGCAAATTAAAACCAACTTAACTAAATCGATTATTATAATTATTTTTTAATATATTTTATTAATCATGGAAACTATTCATAAATATAACTCTAAAACTAAAATCTTATAAAAGCGTAAAATCGACCAAAAATTTGGAATCAGAAACGTATTATAGTTCCAAAATTATAAAAAAAATATTTCAGAACATTAAGTCATTTTTCATATGAACAAAATTCTAAAACTTGGGATTATATTTCATATTTTATTTATGAATTTATTATATTACTTTTGGAAAAATATCCAAGATTAATGAGATCGGAAAAAATAACTCTTTAAATAAAAAAAGAAAAATAACTTTTTTCTGGCCTTATTTTTTGGGCATTTAGCCTTTTTGGACCTCCTCCTGGTAACGCTGATAATAAGTATAGTCTGGTATTTTCAATTTTTACTGATTATGTTACATGACATTTCCCAAAACTTAAATACATAACTGTGGACTTTTGACAAATCATCATAAGATGAGATAAGTCAATGTTAAAATTATTTAATAATTTAATTAACATGCAAAAGACGCATCATTTACACTAATTGCTTTTTTCTTACGATTATTAGTTTTGGAGATATAGTTAAACAAAAAAAATAATATTTCCATAGAAATTTTTGATTCTTTAAACAGTTTTTAGCTCTTTTGGAAAATTTTAAAATTTCACTTATATTCTTTTGTCAAAATTCTACAGATATTATTTTTACACATTTAATAAAATTAAGTATGAATATTTAGTTTACACATGAGACCCCTCCCTAAAACTATGTCAGAATTTAATAGCTTTTATTTTAGTTTTAAGTCATTATCAATCAACAAGATGTAGAAATTTAAACACTTTTGGAGCCTAATTTCATAAAATGCATCAGCTCACTTTGAAAAATGTTTCGTATAAATTATTTTTGTTTTTAAAAAATTTTTATGGAATATTTTTCAAAGCAAGGTGAAGCGATTTAAAAAACAATGGAGTAAATTTTTTTAAACTGAATATTATTCTCCAATTTATAAGATTATACTTATTTTGTAAGTTTAGGAATACATACTTTTTCTACGTTTGTTCAGTCCTAAAAAGATGTTGATCACTGAGAACTGCTGAAGATATTATGCAGAAAATTAGTGAAATTTAGTAGAAAGTAGAAAATTTGGTGATCAAAAATTTTAAGGTATGATTTGTTCTTAGTGCTCTTATTTGCATACTAAAAAGTGTAAACTCATAAAAACAATTTACATGTTGCAAAATGTTGTGGTTTGTTAAAAAAAAACTTTTTATATAATATTCTCTGCAACTATTACATGTTGCCAGTGTTGTCACTGCTGTTATTTTTTATTGTTTTTCTCGGTTGCTGTTAGTATGTTTTTCAATGCCGCATAATAAAGTGCCAACGTCAGTTTTAATTAAATTGACTGTAGACAATCGACTTGTTTTATAGGCGATTGACTACTATAATGATTTCACTACCACAACGGCTATAGCTTAGTATTAGTGAAAGAAAAGAGCAAATGTTGACATTTTACCATTTTAAAGTTATTACTGTAGCATATACATATGTATCTGTCATAGTGGTTGAGTGTGGTTTTTAGGTTTTTCTTTTTCTCACTCTATATTTTTATTCATTTGCTTTCTTCCTTTGTACTATCTCTTGTTTTACTAGCAACTGTGATCATGTAACATTACAATTAGATAGAATATAAAATATAAAAAGTTATTACATACATATATATAGAATTTTTCCTTTAACCTCAGTGGAAATGTTTTATATATATTATATTATATCTTTCATTCCATGATTTTGTTGTTATTTGCATACGCGCATCCTAAGGAAACATTTGAGTTCATCTCCATTTTTATTTTTTTGAATTTTGAAAAGCCACTTTCCACTTACAAATACATTGATAATGCAAATGCAATTTTAAGATATATTTTTGAAAATTTTATACCTTTACAATTTTTGTCTTTTTCTGATATTAAAAAAATCATAATGTTTAATAAAAATTGCAATATAAATTTTTCTTTGACAAAAAAGTCCACTATTTTTTTAACGTTTTATTTATATATTGAATCTGCATTTTTAAGGCTTCACAATATGTATTTAAGTCTTAAAACTAAACGTTAAAGACTAATTGATCTCCAATGAGGTCATTTCAAAGTGAATAGTAACTGGGTGGAAAATCGGTTCTACGAAGCTTTGCATTTGATTGAATTTCAGTTAGAAGTCTTGATGGAGGGTTTGTATATGGCGATGCCAATTTGGCCGCCTATCTAAATGAATACCAAGATATGTAACTTGATCTGACTGGGGTATGCTTATGCCATTAAGTGTAACAAGAGGACAATTTCCTCTTCTGAGGGTGAATGTAACATGGTTATTTTTCAATTCATTTACTCATATATGTCAGTTTTTCAACTATGTCTCCATACATCGGAGGTAAATATCAAGTTGACTATATGAAATTTGCAGATTTTCGTAGGATCTGAGTATTGCTGTATCATCAGCAAACGTAAAAACAGTCAGCTCATTGCATAGTGGTAAGTCACAAATGTAAATTAGGTACAAGGTAGGTAAAAGAATACTTTCCTGTGGAATACCTGCTTTAATTTCAAATTCCTTTTTCACAAATTGGGTCAGATATATAGGACTCCAGCAATTTGTGGGAACATGGTGATAGTGAACATTTAATTTTATATATTAAAAATTTATACCATACTTTATCGAAAGCTTGCTCGATATCTAAAATAATAGCTGAACAAAGCTTCTTTAATTCAAAACATTTCCTTATCTCTCCAGCTAGAGGATTCACTTCTTCTATGGTTCCATGTATTTCACGAAAACCAAACTGAAGAAATGACACGGTATTTCTATTGTTTAGGAATGGAATAATTTTCTTTTGAAATACTTTCTCGAACAACTTTAGCAAACAAGATAATAAATTAATAGAAATAAGAAGATGATATAGTAAAATCCTTTGCTGGCTTTGGTATCATATTTTTTCCATATTTTTGGAAAAACTCCTAGTTTTAAGATCGCATTGAAAATTATTGACAGCACGATTATTGCCACATTCGGTAGGCTTTTAATCATGAATGGTATTTTTGAATCATAGCCAGGTAATTCTCTAACATTTATATTTTCTCTGATAACTGTATTAATGTCCTCTGGACTAACAACAATTATATCGCAATTTGATATAGTGTTAGGTGTCTCTTCCAATATAAAAATATTTGTTTGCGGATTCGGTTGAAAGACTGAGCTTAAATAACATGCAAATAAATTGGCTTTATCTTCTAAACTACGGGCTCAGGAATTGTCACCTTTCCTTAAAGTACTTTGTGCCTCCACCAGTGTCTTAATATCTTTCGCTGCCTTTCATAAGGAAAAATTAATATATTTATTATTTGTTAAAGATTCTGGAGATCCTTTTCTATTTGAAGGGCTTTTCTTAGTTTTTTAATTGCTGAAGACAGCCTCAGCTTTGCAGTTGCTGATCTGGTTCACTGCCATTCTCTTCAAAGTTTTCTTTTTTTCAAGAAGAAGTTTTTAAATGTCATAATTGGAAATATGCTTATTTTTGAATAATCCAATGCCGAATAAATTAACGGCGTAAAGTTATTGGCGAATTTTTTATATCTTCCTCACACTGAAAATGTGGATGTAACTACTGATGTACTTTCCATATTTTAACCAATTTGTCCTATAGAAAGTATTTGCAGGATAGTTTGTTATATTAGTCCTTCCATAATATGTTAATATTATTGAAAAATGGTCAGAAGTTAAGTACTATGAAATTTCTGTAGTTATTGAATTTCAGTTTATATTTTTCAATACAGAAAAATCTATGAGATCTGGAATTTTTCTAGGATCAGCCGCCCAGTAATTGGATGTGCAGGGAACAGAATTTATTTGGTTATTGATGGTATTTACAGGTGCTACTTCAAAAAATCTTTTCAATATATCACACTGTGATAACGGATGCAGATATCCGCATGCTACAATATACTTTAGTTGGGTACAATAATTTTTAGTTTAATCGAACTGCTGGCAATTGCCCTATTGGACAGGACAATTTCTCTTAAGAGGTTCCTCTATAGTGACTATACGATTCAAAATATATCGCATAGAATATATAGGATGCGTTTCATTTTTCTTTAGTTATCTTCGCTCAGCTCCAACTCAACTCTTAACAATGGTTGGGAAATCTTATCTTTATTAAAAATATTTACCATAACTTTTATTTGATAGCCCAAATCTTTCTGGGCCTCCTTGATTTCAATTGGTCCAACAGTGGACTCTATTCCAATGTGTTTGACAATAGTCATACTTTTTTGTCTTTTCCATGCCACTTTTTCTTATTGGAACAATATAAAAATTATTTTTTTCAACAAGTTCAACAAATGTTTTAACCAAATTATTGGAGCTAGGTTCACGAAGATACTCGTATACAGGTGGGGGTCACTCAATAGAGCAAAGCGGTTATTTATCAAACGGTTATTTATTTTGGTGTTTTATAGTTGGAACAAAAGGTCGGTATTTTCAAGTTTTAAATAAAGATTTTTAAATAGTCGATTCTTCGACTTTTTTCAATTTTGGAATAGTTGACTTTTTTACTATAATCAACTTTTTCTGACTATTTTCGGCTTTTTCCGGCTTTTCGACTTTTTCCGACATTTCGAGTACTTTCGACATTTTCCAACTTTACGACTTTTTCCAACTTTATGACTTTTTTTTGGATTTGAACGATATTTTTGAGATTTTTCGACTCCTTTGACTACTTTTTGTTATTTGTCTTAAAAAACTTTTAAAAAATATAAAATATATACAACGCAATTAAATATACTGATTAATTAACAGACAATCTATGTAAGGAAAAAATATGTTTTTGCGATACTCTTTACAACAGTTAGATGATGTAGGTTATATAAAAATTGCTAAGAATCTAAGAATCTTTTTAAATAAACTACATTTCTTTTACTATTTTCGACTTTTTCAGACTATTTCCAACTATTTCCGACTATTTTCGACTCTTTTAGATCTTTTTCGAGTTTTTTCGTTTTCATAGGGTATTTTCTTGACTATTTTTTATTATTTGTCTTAAAAAACTTAAAAAAATATGAAATCGAATATATTGATTAACAGACAGTGTATGCAACGAAAGTGCTGGTTATACACAAAAATATGTTTTTGCGATACTATTTCCAACAGCTGAACGATGTACTTTAAATAAAAACTGCTAAGTAACTATTTTTAATAAAGAAGATTTTTTAAACTTTTTCCGACTGTTTTCGACTTTTTCCGAATATTTTTGATTTTTTCTAACCTTTCGATTATTTTAAATATGTTTTCCAATTATTTTCGACTTTTTCCGAATTATCAACTATTTTCAACTTTTTCCACTATTTTCAACTTTTCGAATATCTGGCAACAAGGAAGTAGATTTCTTGACAATTTTCTATCCAAAAAGTCGATTTCGACTTTTGACTTTTTTCAATAAAAGTCGATTGTTCTATTATTCAAAAGTTGATTTGATGAACCCTAAAGGGTTTATCAATTACCTTTTGTTTCTTAGCAGAAGTAAAACTTTTTTGGGGGCTTAAATTTCTTTTGTTAAAAATGTCAACTATTAAAAAAAAGAATAATAATAATAAATATATTATCAGAAATTTTTTCACACAAAAATAATTTCTATTGTGTTAAATTAGTTTTAATCATAACATTTCATTTTGTTCCAGAGTAATTACCAATGTACTGTGATATAAAAATATATATTTTTTAATATTAAGTAAAAATATTTAAAATCAAAAGGTTAGAAATTTCTTAAAAATGCAACTGAAAATTACATTTACATACCATTTGTAATATCTGTTGCAATAAACTTTATACTGGATTTTAGGTCAATAAAGTCCGGCGTATAGCTAAAGAGTTATGAACACTAAAATTTACATATTACTGAATGTGAATAATAAAAAAAAAACTTAAAAAATAGAAATATTATGAAAAAATTAAATTTTTGAATGAAAAAACTTGTGAGCATTTTTCTAATAAAGTATAAAAATAGTAGATCGCCTTGTCACAAAACAATTATTACTGCATTTTCTAGTAAATATTTTGTTTTTAAATATATTAAAAGAAAATTAATATATAAGGGGTAGAAATTTGTCAAAAATGTAAAAAAATGCAAAAATTTTAATTCCATTACAAATGCAGTTTTAAATAAACTAATTACTTTTGCATTATTGCCTGTAATGTAGTTTTAGTTGGCCGTCAAAGTACGTAAATTTAAATATTAATAATTAAATTTACATACTTAGACGGATAAATAAATATTAATATTTAAATTTACACACTTTGACGGATATTTTTAACTTTTATAAAAATTTAATTCGTGTATAAATTCGGGGTGTTTTGAAATTGGAAAAATTAATAATCAGAAAGACTAAATGGATCCATGGGTTATATGCATGACAAATATAAACAAAATCTGATGACGCTCGGTAAAAATTGCCACTTTATATAAATCTTTCGTGGAATGAACGATATATATTTTTTTATTTCCTTTTAAAATATTTAGGGGAGATTGGGCTAAACTAGAGCATACTTTAATATAATTTCAATAAAATACCAACCAATAATCCCTTGACCCCTGCAATGAATGTTACCAGTTTAGCCTTTTAAAGGCTAAATCTATCCTATTTAATTTGATTTTAGCCTTAAAATTTTCGTTTTAGCTTCTAGCTCTTTTCTAACCTTTTCTTATTCATAAATTTGCCTTTAAAGGGTGACGAAAAAATTTCTTATTTGCTATAAATAATTTAATTTTTATAGAATCATTCCTTTAAGCTTTCACTTGAAATATAACCCAAATTTGTATGGTAATTTTTGGAGCGATTTTTCATTGTGTGATTTTTAAAAATATCTTTAAAAATATCAAAAGTTTTAAAAGAAAAAGAACAACTTTATTCTTGCCTTTTATTATTTCTTGGTCATTTGGCCTTTTTTGACCTTTTTTAAAGTGCAATTTAGTTTCTTGCGTTTCCTTGCCCACCTCCTGGTAACACTGTCTATAATAGATTTGTTATATAGAATATATTATTGTCTAACCTTTTGCATAAAAAGAATAATATTAATTTAAATTTGGTGCTATATGTTGGCATTATTCTTCAATCAAATATTTTTGGGTAAAATTGAAAAATTGGAGTAAATCGGGACATAGTAGAAATGGTAAGTTGAATTTTATTTAGTGTTTATTAAATATCAGAATTCCAATAAGTGACTAAAACAAATAGGTTATAAATGATAAAATCAACAGAATATAATAAAACAAAATTTATAAAAATAGACGGTTATTTCTCCTATATAGAATAGTTTAACTCAAAGGTGTAATAAATTGCTACAATTTTCGTACACAGACCAAATACAGAGTTTCATCATAATAAGTGTGTATTTTTACTGCATCCACTATTTCCACGAATTTTAAATCCAGATTTCCTTCCTTTAATAAGCTAATGTAATGATACATGTTGCTTCTAAAAATTTTTAACCTTATCGCTACGGATTTTACCCCAATATATTTTTACCCCATTTCATAACTCCATAATTTTTGTGATAAGTAGAGATCTGTAAAAGCGTTATGTTTTTCGGAGAAAAGCTATTTGTAATTGAAATATGTGTAAAATAAAGTACGATTTGATTTTTCGTTTTTATAGGATTTTTTTTTTAAATATGTATTCGTAAGTAGTTTTTGTGGACATTTTTTTTATGCGAATTAATACACAAAAATGCTTAAATGGATGATTATGTAAAAACAAAATCAGTAAAAGCATATAAGAAATTATTTTTGCTAAAAATTTCGACTTTTCAAGGCAATTTAAAGAATTAAAAAAGGCTACAAAAGTGCTAGAAGCTAAAACGAAAACTTTGAGGCTAAAAACAAAAAAAAAAGCTAGATTTAATCTCAAAACGGCTAAACTGCCAACACTGTTCCTCAGAAACATCAATTCTTAAAAAAGAAAAAACAGTTTTAATATATTTCACCATACAACGAATACAACAATTTTTCTCACAAATGATAAATTTCGTATACATCTGAAAGTATAGAAATAATACAGTATAACTGCATTTTCAGTTTTTGTGTTCGTTTTTCCTTCTTAAAGGACTTTAAAAATTTGAAGATGCGCGAGGTTCATTTTGTATTATGCTACCTTCTAACTGCTATTATATGGCATTTTATTGGATTACTTTTTTTCTTAATAATCCAAATAAAAGTTGCAAAAAATGTTAATATCCAGTATTTAAATTCAATTTATCCGTGTTAAAGTAATATTCTGGATTTGAAATTATTGTATGGGAGATATGGCCAATTAAAGGCCGATCTTTGCATAATTTAACAGCATGATTTATACTCAAATTCAAAATAATTGTGCCAAATTTTATTTTGATACTAACGTTATTATTGTCTATTATGCAACCAAACTCTTGAAATTTGATAATAGTTTAATGCTGATAAAAATCCTATCTGCATCGTATATTTTATATTTCCGTGAAATACTTGTAAGGGAGCAAGCTAAAAGAATGGACAGATTTCAATAATTTTCTATAAGCTTTGTCTTAAAGTCTAAAAAAACGTCTGTCTCTATTATCATTAAATAGTATTTAAAATTATACCATATATTTCGAAACAAAAATTTACGTACACACTGACAGGATATTTTTAAAATTTCATAAAATTTGAACGGTTTATATTAAAAGGATAAAATGTGGGATTCCGAAATTGCATTATGGTGTTTTTAAAATTAATATAACTTCAAAATAATTTACTAGAAAAACTTAAGAATATTTAAGAAAGGATATTTTTGACATAATAAAGGACAGAGGGGTTAAAACAAAAAAAATTTTCTATAATTTCTAAATCATATTCTATCATTTGATACCCATATCGGGCTTATTGGGCAACTAAAAGTTTTTAAAATAATTCATAAAAAATATTAATGTATGCATTCCTCTCATAAGATTTCTCTGTTTTCATATCTATATGGTTTGGTTTATGTGTAAAAAGTTTTGTTATAATTATATCTCATGGATGAAATATAATTTAGAAATGTATATCAGTAGTCATTTTTGCAAAAAATAAAAATAAGCGAAAAAAGTAATGCAGAAATTACCTCATATGCCATAATGCCCCACTTTCCCTTATATAAAATTCAATTCGATTTTGTTGTAAAATGTCATTGATTTTTTTTGACCACAATTGCTGGGGTTTTTTAATTGAAAATTAATCAAAATTTATATTGGTTACCAAATAGAAGTTTTTTTTTATTTCTGTTCATGGTTTTATAAAATTGTTGTATGTCATAAGTTCAAAACACAAAAAAGGATATTTAATTAAATATTTAATATAAATAAAGTAAAATGCAAAAATAATAAAACCAACAATTTAAATGTACAAAGGCATAAACATTTTACAGTTGACATTAAAATATTTCAAAAAATTATATCAATTACTTTTAAAGAGTTACACAAAAGAAAAACTGTTAAACACATTGAAAAAATAAATATGTTAATAAATATTTAAATACTTAAATTGAATAAAAACAAAAGAAAATATATACTGATATGGATGCTACTATGATTTCAGAAATAATTTAATTTAACCATATTGTAATATAAGACCGTAATGGTTTGTTTATATACATATGTATGTATGTATGTATGTATGTATGTGTGATATAAATAAGTATTCTTTAACAATCATAAATCATTGTAATCATTTGTATATTTAACACTTTTTGTAAATCGATTCCAAACAATACGCAAGAAAAGATACTTATACAAACTTAATCATTATCAATATATGCTCGTATATAGACTTACACAGCTGCTAAATGTTTACATAGATATACATACATATGTACATGTTTGTAGTAATCATGTAAATAATTTATATAAATTATATTTTTAATGGAATAAATAAAAAATAATAACGAAAATAACAAGAGATTTTCATGGAAAATAATTAATGCTGCGATTAACCCAATTTGTTTTATTTAACACGTGTGTAAAAACGATAAATTTAATATAAAGAAAAAATAAATAATTTTTTTTTGTAATGCTTCATACAAGAGGCGGTACGGGATAAAGAAGGGTTTTAGTTTGATTACTGTGTTTGTAACAAGCTGTTTGATCGAATTTTACAATTATTCGAGCTATAAAACTATTAGAAGATAAAAACTGTAAAAATTATAAAAAAAACTAATGTATTTCCCTCCCAAGTTAGAAAACTACACAAAAAAAGTCACATTACAAAACATTACAAAAAAAAAAAATAAATAAAAATAATAAAAATTCAATTAAAATTTGTTTAAATTTGCACCTCTCACAAAAATGATTATATTAATTAGTACACAGAAAAAAATATTTAAAATTTTTGTTTAATTAATCTATTACTTAATTTTATATTTAAATTTAATTATATTAATAATTGTCTACATTAACTTCATAATTGGTTATAATTTTTATTTTAAAATAACTCACAGCTCTTCAGAAAATTTAAATTAAAAAGAAAACTGTTTTGAAAAAAATATGTTATAGAAGAGCAATAAATTAAAAATGTGTGTATTTTTCTGATCTTTATGGCTCTTCTGTAACATGTAATTTATATTTCAAAATGGTTTTAAGGATGCGAATCGTTGTGAATAATTCAGTGAATAGAGGCTTTTACATATTTATTAATTATACTAGTGTTATCATAAATGCTCCGGCCATTGCGTGAGGAAGTTAATATCATGACTACTCTTTTGATAAATAAAAGGTAAAAGCACATCTTTACTATTTTTTTTTTAGATTTCTTACAAAAGTATTGTAGTTTTTTCATTGTTGTATAGACCCTGAAGGTTACACCACATCCTTTCACTTAGTGGAAACTTTCCAAATGATCACTTCAATTTGAGGGTAGTATTTTTGACGATCTAATTATAAGCCGAAGAACAAAGCTGACTTTCTTGCTTATTAAAATTTGTTGAAAAAGCAGCATGAATCTGGAATGCTGAAATAATGAGTATTTAGTCAAATTACGTATTAATATGATTTTGCTATATATTTATTAGTATATGTAATTCTCCAATAAACGTCCTTGTTCCAAGGTAATAACTCTTATTGTATGTATTTTAATTTTTATGTAGTAGTAAAAATTCAGTTAGGTTTTTAATTGTAACAATTACTGTCCTGATTAATTTTAACAAAAATAACAATCAAAAATATTATTGATTTGATAAAAAATTAAATGAAATTTATCGAAGTATCAATTATTTCTATTTAATTAATATTATCATTTTTATAATTGGAGTAAAATCAAATAAAATTTTAATTCAAATAAGCAATTTCGCAATCAAAATAGATTTTTATATTTTCTGTGTAATAATATATATATATATATATTCTTTTTTCTTGGGTACCATATTAATTAAATTTTAATGTAAAATGAAATAATTCTGTTAGTTGAAAAATGCAATGTAAAAATTTTTTGCTGTGTATATAAGCACCAAAAAGAATTACGTCCTATTGATTAAATTTTTCAAAAAGTTATTGATGTTGAAATAGTTTGAGTAGGTCTGATGAAAATCTTTAAAAAAAGATGCTTATAAAATATACCTATAGATGAAAGAGTTTAATTTATATTATTCCTGTCCTGTATCATTTCAAATATTGAAGCAAAATTTCAAATTTTTGTAATGTCCTTAATGTTAATAAAATACACTAGATCTTTTTAATATATCACCAGTAAATAATTCGAATTTAAATTAATTGACTGAATTTTTAAGGCTCATTTCTTGGGATTTGAAATTTTGGTTAGGTTAGGTTATGTTAGGTTAAAAAGGGCGGCGTCTTCACGCCTCTACCCAGAGACCATTCGTTCAATTGTGATCCCTTTATAGATAATAGAGAAAGCTGATAAATGAAGAAAGAGGAAAATCCTAGTAGAGTATAGCAAAAGATTGAAAAGAAAGATAGCTAAAATAAGTAAGATAAGAAAGATGTGGAACCTGAGTTCCATCAAATCAACCCTGACTACGTCTAAGCCACTTTATTCCCATTACGAACTCTATAATGTTGTCGAGTTCCTCACCCGCAATCTCCTCTAGTTCGTGCAGTATATGGTTCCCAAACCACCTCAGTCTACTTCGCTGAAGCCTTACACAGTGAGTATATACTCCACTGTCTCTAGCTCCTGCACATCATCACACGTCCTGCAAAAGTTTGACGCACCAGTGTCCCACTTACTGGTCATATTCCCTATTGCGAGGTGAACAGTAATCATGCCAACAATGATCCTTACATTCACACGACTCACGCCCAGAAGATGCTTCGAATCTGCTGGTTTAAGACTAGGCCATAACGCTCTAGATATCCTGCAGTCCGATCTACTCCCCCAAGCATCATTCGTTCTACGTAGGGTCCATTCCCTTATGGCCATAAAATATGATCCAATCGGAATCCTAACCGATACTTCCAAAAAAGACCTGTCCAACTCCAAACCCTTATGAGTTAGCTCATTGGCTATTTCATTGCCGAGAATATCGCAGTGAGCAGGAACCCAACAAAGTCTTATCCTGTAGGCATCCATTAGCCATCTAAATTCCTTCCTACTGAAATTTTGGTTATTAAATTGAATTTTTTAACTGTATTTTATATGAATTTCAACAAGCACTGTACACGAAAAATTGTATGCATATAGAAATGAAACCAATGGATCAATCTCTTTAAGGCTTGGATTTTTTTAAAGCCTGTTATACTCGAGTTTCAAATTTAAAAGAAAAACTTTTTAATCGCTTTTAACAAAATACTTAATGTTTTCTGGAATATCCTCTTAAGAGGTTTATTGCATTTCATATTTTATTTTTAGTCAGCTTTAAGAAACAATTATTTAAATATTTTTTACTGTGATCGAATACATTTTAAAAGTATAGAGTTCTGGATAGGTGAGCGGATTTCCTCCTTTGGTACATAGCAGCACCATTTGTTTGATAGTACTCAGTTATTTATTTATTTATTTTTTGTTAAATTTTTAAAAGAAAAATTAAAATACTTTGTATTCCTATCTACTAATATGAAGGAATCTTTTCTGATGGCATTAATTTGTGTATATTTCTCTATTAAAATTGTCATTTGCTTTGAATGAAGTGCTATTTCTCCCACATATACAAATGTCTTGCCGCACTGAAATTGTCTATTTCGATTTTTTTACAAAATATTTTTCTGCTTCAATTTCCCATAGTATATGTGATATGGAATTCATGATCATGATATTGTAAAAAGTCCGCCTGTACGTACTTTTTATAACCCTTTGGCAGTATTCGTTAAAAAAAATCTCCACAACTTTCGTTCTTTAGCCTTCACATCATCTAGCATTCTTATTAGAATCTTTTTTACTTCGTATTTCTAATAAAATATATATAGTATTTTAAAGAATGAGTCACATTCCATTCAGAGATACTGAGATTTTCTCTTAAAATTGGCATTATTTTGCAAGTTGTACAAAAGCTTTTTCTTCCGTTGTTAGCGTTATATGCGGTGATCATGAACTCTTTATATTTCTTATGACTCAAGAAACTACTTTTTGATTCACCTGCATTTGTAGCAATTTTCTCATATGTTCGATATCTTTTGTGATAATAAATTTGAATTATGTTTAATTTTGTTAATTTTTTTTTTAAGAAAAACTGATCACGCTACTACAACAAAATTTATCACTTTGTTACAGAAAATACTATCAAATGTATATCATTTAACGAAACTAATTTTTTCACATATAACAAAAGGTGTTAGTCTAAAAGTGTGCATGGAATTTTTCGTGCACAGTGTTTATTACTAATTTTTTTTTATAAAGAAATTGTAAATTTTCACGAAAAAAGTGTATTATTATAAGTACCCATTCTTTCATAAGATATAAATCTTCATATTTAAATGTATTCAATGCTGCTAAAAATTTATAAAAAATATGTGTATTGTTACATCAAAATTAAAATTAAGATTTTAAATATTTGAATATTCTTTAAATATTCAATAAAATCCAGAGTTTTTTGTGCTGGTTTACAACTTTGACTCATTATTACTACAGATGCAATTCCAAAAGGTTTAACAAAAATCGAACTATTAGATTAGAAATACAAGAGTTTGTAAAAAAATCCCCATTTAAAGTATAGGGTTGCGTATAATTAATTACAAAAATAAATATTTGTCATACGTAACATATTCCAGTAAAGAAAGAATATAAAATAAAATGGTGATATACTAAAATAGAAAGATAGATCAAAAAGTCTATTATGAAAGGTGTTTAAATTCTTATAGCAAATACCATAACTAAAAAAAAACTTTGACCTCTTTTGTCAAAAATTGTTATATGTAAGAGCAAAGTAGAAGTTTAATAGTTTTTAACTTTTGACCAATTTCTTCACATTTAGTATTAGTTTTTTTTTTTTTTCAAAAATTCACTTCCGCAATGCACAGTTGGGTATGATTAATGAAAACTAAATAATTATTAATCATACGTAATGAGTTTCTATAATAAATTGAAATAAAATTGGAGTATATAAAGATGAAAAAGCCGCTCAAAATGATATACATACTTGAAAATAAAATAAAAATTTGATAAATAAAGGATTATTACAAAAGTAAAATAGAAATTTTCCATATGTCAAGAGCATTTTATATACATTTTAAGAAATTTTGATACTTTGCGGATTTATTGGGTGGTATAAAAATTTTCTTCCTATCACTATATGGCGTTGATGTCTATAAATCGGGTAACACTAATTTGATTGTGCCGAGCGTGCAAATGTTTGAAAGACGTCATTTCAGGTTTTATATAAAGTGGAGATAGTTCTTTGATTCATTACTCGTGTAAAAGTTATACTTATATGAATGAAATATCTGAAGAAATATGCTATGTGATGATGAAAAAACGTTGAAAAAAACAGGCGGAAAAATTGTAAAATGTACCTTAATTCATTGTGTTAAAAATACGTATCGTTCTGCTCACCAGTCTCAAAAAATGGATTTGAAATTTTGCAACTGGTGAAGCAAGACCGGTACGCAAGCTGTAAGAAGATAGCTTAAGCACTAAGCATCAACCACACGATAGTTTAGAATCATTTCAACAAGTCTGGTTACTCAAATAAACTCGATATTTGGGTGCCACATGAATTATAGTAAAGAAATATTATTGACCGAACTACCACCAGTCAAACGCTGATGAAACGCAAAAAATCGAACCATTTTTGAAGCGGATCAATATGAGCGATGAAAAATATGTTTATTATGGGAATATTAAGCGAACAAAAACTTAGTCAAAGATTGGTGATCTTCCACAAACTGCTTCAAAGCTTGGTCTGAAGACATAAAAGGTTATGTTGAGTATTTGATGGGATTTTAAAGGGAATTTTTTATGAACTGCTGCAACATGGCGAAATGGTCAATTCTTAATTCAACTGTTCACAGCTCGACCGTTTGAGCGAAGCAGTCAAGAAAGAGTGATCAAAATAACTTTTGTGGCACTAAATGATTTTCTGTTTAAAATTTTGATATTTAAATTTACATTTGATCGGATTTAGATGTGATTATTTTTTTTAAATACTCTCTAAATATTTCATTGTGGGTATTTTCTGTCAATTTTCTTAGTTTTTGTAATTTCATAAAGATTTCATTCCATTTTATAAACTTGATAGCTTTGAGCAAGAATTAATAGCGAGTGTTTTAGTAAATTCACTTAAGATATGAAAGAAATTATTTTAGTGCATAAGACTATTAATGGGGAGTAACCGCCAAACTGCTGGTTGGCCAACCCAACTTATCTTACAGTAACGTCGCAATCAGCTACGATGCACTTAATAGCTGTGATTTTTTTATAGTACATATAGAATTTAAACAAAAAGTTATTTAGTAATTTTCACAATGCATTTATTTTGAATTTCAATTATTATTAAATTTTTTGGGAATATAAAGATTTTTATTTTAGTGACATCAGAGTCACTGCCTGTGTACTGATGTATCGAAGTTTGTTTTTGAAAGTTGATTTCAATATAGAGACTGCCATTTTTATTAAGACCAATAAATGTAATGAGTTAAAACGCTTAAATTTCCCATTTTGCAGTTATGCAGTTTTACGCTATGTATTGTGAAAATTTTTATGAAAATCAGGCTTGTAGTTTGTGCAAAACGTTAAAAAAACTACATTGAAAAAATTTGTAATATTTTCGATTATTTTTATATTTACTCCATACAAAATTATTTTTTTTATAATTCATATAACAAAGTAGGTCAGAGAAAACATATATATATATATATATATATATATAAAATAACTGGGCAAAAATTCTGTCTAAAAATTTTTCGAAGAAAAGAATTTTTATAAATTGAAATCAATTTGTGTGGATTTTTTTTAACTACTTAAATATCCTAATATAATGACTGGATTATTTTGAAGGTTTAAAAAACCTTTAAATTTAATCAAATTGTAAAATTTCAAAATTTCCAAATATTTCTAAATTTAAAAAAAAATTAGTATATTTTGGGCCAATTTAAATAGGAGAGAGTTTGCTAAATTTTATGGGAAATATTTCAAGGTAAACTGGAATAATATAACCGATTTAATATCTGGAAAATTTCATCATCAAGTTTTTACACGCCTTATTAAAAATTCATTCAGAACTGTTCCAGAAGAGCAAAATTTAAAAAAAAAAAAAAAATGTGAACATTTTTAATTTTGTTGAAATTTTATTCTTCATACGTATTGCTACAAAGTAGTGACTCTTATTAATAAAAAAATTATGAATATTCTTACATAAATGCATTCATCATCGCATACATATATTATTAAATAAATTACTTTAATAAATTAAATAAATGGGGCCTAGATACTTTAATAAAGTATATTATGTTTTTTTTTTAACAAATTAAAATTATGGGCTATTTGATAAAATATTTTTGTTAAAAACTAGCAGTTCCCAGCAAAAATAAATAGTAGTTGTTAAGGAAGTACTTTTTCATTACTTCCACAGTTTCAGTAAGTGTACGGTTTCATGTGCTTAAGAAGTTATATAAACATAATTCAAAGAAGTTATTAAAAAGCGGTTCATATAAATTTTTCTGAGATAAATCGTTGAGAATTTACAAATACTTTAATAGCAAGTAATAACTGTTTTAATGAAATGAAAAATATTGTTATTCATATTTTTTTTTTTTAAATATTTGATTTATATAAAAAACAAAAATATTGTTCTTGAATTGATAAAAAAAGTACATAAAAAAACAATTTTACATGACATCGTGAACATGACTCAATTAATAGGTAACAAATAGGAGAAAACTTCCAATGACAAGCCTATGTTAAATTCATTAGAAATGATCTGATTTTGCAATACTTCTGCATCACAAGTCCAAAATATTATTGACTTCTTTGGATGATGTATTTTTGCTGAGTACATATTGAATTGGAGTTTTTCACATTTTTACAGCTAGCCACAACTAAAGCTATACAAAAATATTTCGAGTACTATATTCAGATATGCTTTATGATTGCTTAGTACTATATTCAGATATGCTTTATGATTGCTTTGTATGTTGGTAATTCAGTAATTCAGAAATTTTTTCTTCTGGAAAAACCTTTTTTTGCGAAATCATTCTGGAAAATCCTTTTTTTGCGAAATCATTCTTTATTAGTGAAACCACGATTTTGTATAAAAATCGATTATTTAATGTAAAATTGAATTTTTGGTAAAAAAAATTATATTTTAATGAAATTTTGATATCTATTTTACTCCTAAAATCATATTTTATTTTTCTGACTAGACACTGTTTTTTTAACTTTTATTTAAATTTATAAAAAAGTATATAAATAATCAATTTTACGTGACATCTTGAACATGACTTCCTACTCAGTGAATAGTTATCAAAAAAGAGAACATCTTCCAATGAAAAGTCTATGTTAAATTCGTTGGAAATATTCCAAATTTGTACTATTTTTGAATAATAAGTTCAGGACCTTATTGAATTCATTGGATGTTCTTTCTTTGCTGGATTTATAATTAAACTGGATTTATTTTAAACTTTTGTAGAAAATGCTTTAATTCGTATATCTCTGACAATTATTTGGCATTACAAACCACATGGTCAAAATACAAGAGCTATAATGTGTTCACATGTGATTTTTGGTTAAGTACTTCTTATATGATAATAATAAAACTTATTTGAACATTTATATATGTATACATATGTATATAGCATTTATATAAGTATACATAAGTGTGAGTATACTTTTTATATGCTTCTATTTATATAATAAAATCATAATCCGTATTAGAATGTTAAAGCGATTATTTTGCATATAACGATGCAAGTGATAGAGAGAGATTTTTTAATGAAATTTTTGTTTAAAATTCCTGTTAACCGCAATAATGAATATAATTTAAAAACCACAATTTTAATCCTTTTCCAAGTAGTTTTTGTGCTTAACACTCTCTTTTGAAGAACACACTAATATAAATGTATTTATACTAACGTTTTTAACCACACACACTTAAACATTTGCAAATAATTTTACATATGCATGAAATATTGTATGTTGTAGAGTATGAAACTTTTAAATAGTACCAAAACTATCACATTTATATTGTTGGTCATAGAATGATAAATTATTTTATGTGCGATCTAAGGTCATAAACCTACATCAACAAAACAAATGTGTCATATAATGTTCATACCCGCTTGACCTGAGATGGGAAATTATTGAATGTTCCAAAAAAACGTGTAATTTTCGAAACAAGTATGTTCGAAAAACTTACTCGATAATTTCTAGATAGTAAAGATTCGAGTAATTTTCGAGAATTCTTAAAATATCCATTATCGCAATATTAAATTTTTTCAATAAAATCTCAAAAGTAAATGTTTCGAGAAATTATCTATTATTTTTAATTTCAGGATATTTTGTTATTTTAATCAAAAAACAACATATTTTCTTGTTTGGTTGTCGTAAGAAGTTGAAGTTTTTAATTTTTTATATTGTTAATTAACTTTGAAATACAATTTAAGTTTATTTTATTTTTTTAATATTTGTTGAATATATGCAGAGAACAAATATAGTTATAGTGACGATAATCTAAGAGTATCATATTATGGTTGGAACATATGATCTCAACGAAAAATATAAATATAAATTTTGTTATATTTTGTCCCATCTTGTTGGTTGTTTTTTCGTGTTATGATTCTAGTTTTACATAATTTAAGAATCTTGGTCATTATACTATTATATCAAATTAAGATTTTATGTTATATTATTATTCTATCTTATTATGTTATTATACCATATTATCATATTATGATTCCATTTTGTAATATTATTATACCATCCTTCATATTATTATCCAATGTTATCATATAGTTACCCGATCTTATCATATTTTTATTGCATTTTTTCAGATTATTATTCCATCTTATCATATATTAAAATAAAACTTATTAATAAAAAATTATTTTTATAAATTTTTTATTGAAAATAATGGAGAAAAATTTTCATTATCAAAAAAAAAAAAAAAATAAATATATTCATGTGTACCATCATATGTGGTTCAAATTCAAGACTTAGTTTTTAACTAAACCCTCTAATAATAGTTAATCAATATCTTATATTGCTTAAATCACACCGAGTATAACTAAGCCTTGTCTATTTATATTTATTTATATATAAACTAAATGAGAAGAATTTTTTCAATAAGTTTGTGAAAAGAATAAATGTTATATCGATTTGAAAAATTTTATTGTCATGGGAATAATAATACTTATATGGTTTAAAAACAGAATGTGGTTTAAGAACAAGGAAAATGACTGCAAATATTTAATAGTTGTAGAGGTAAAGATATTTTTCATATTAGTAAAATTTTGTTTCTGATAAAAAGATTTAAAAACATATTAAAATTTTTATTGAGTATAAACATTAAATCCTGAAATTTAAACATAAACATTGTTATCATGAATATAGAATTATTAAAATTCAAAAAAAAAAAAATATATAATAAATAAAAAAATAAATAAATAGATAAGTAAATAACAATGAGAACATTACATTGTTGAAGTGGTAATGTTGTACCCATATTTTTTCTCTGTGTGTACAAAATTGTATATATATATATATATATATATATATATATATATATATATATATATCTTTCGTGCTTGTTTTATTTATGTATTTCATTCAAAATGAAATATAAATTTAAAAATGAATTTTTAATTGAGAAAAAAATGAAAACGAAAAAAAGTAGAACACTATCGTTTGCGAACTATTGCCTACGATTCATTAACAACAATGATATCGAAGATTTATCGATCTTTCTCGATATCGAAAAGTAGTGTCTAACGAAAATTTTCTCCCATCGCTATCGATATAGATACCATAAACGATATTTCTATATCGATCGATTTGTTGCTACAAACTGAACGACAGTTGAGGTCTAGGATTTCATTCCATTAGGGAAATGTTCGCAAATTATTCAAAGGCGATATCACTATCGAAGTTTGTGGTCAAGCGTGTAGTACGTGAACAATTTAACATTAGAGGGGAGTTAATTTACATAAAATAAGTTTTTTTTTCAAAAATTACTTATAACTACGTTTCCGTTTTGGGGAAAGCATATTGTTTTATGCAAAACTAGTTATTTTCAACATACTTTCCCATAAATTTTTCATAAACCAAAACAACTCGTTTTACTGGTTTTGTTTCAAATTATGTCGAAAATATCGTTTTTTGAACTACGAGTCGTTTCGTTTTATCAACTGTGCGATGTGTGAATAAAACAAAAACCTCTGAGTTATCAATTTAAACTGAATGTTATTATCGAAAACTGACAACTGATTTCTATTTTTTTTTTAATTTTTAATCTTTTTTATTAATACATAAATGATTTTCATAAAAAAATATTTCAAGCTAAATAATATGAAAAAATTAAAAGTGTAAAAAAAATCTAATTCTACAATAATAAAGGTATATTAAAAAGGAAAAGTTAGAATTTATTTGAAAATTAAAACGAGTCAGTTCAATGGAAACACTTTCGAACGTATTACTTAAAACTTGTTATTTTGAATTCAGCAGAAACGTAATATTAAAAATTATAATTTACATAATTTTAGGTAAAAATAAAAATAATTTAAAACATTTGGGATATTATATTTTAGAAACATTTACATTTATTTTATTGAAAGTTTTGAAAATCTTAATTAAATACCACCTTAATGTTCACAGACACCAACATATTTACAGTTGTCGCACTTATCTATTTCACATGTAACATAAACTTTATTACTTACATTCCCCTCCGTCTTGGTTTCTATTTCTACAGAAATTGTGGAAAATGTGTTATAATACATAACGGGGATAAGATGTTATTTGTGGTCAAGTACACATAAACACTGGTTTCATTTATAACCCAGCAGCAGGCCATCGTTATTCTCATCATCATCTAACTGTGCAGAGATGTTTTGTTTTGCTTGGCTTAGTTTGGTATGAAAATTAATTAAAAAAAAAATAGTAAAATAAAACAGAATTGAAAGCTTTAAGAAAAGAAGACCAAAAATGGAAATAGAAAATGGAAGAAAAAAATGTAAAATCCCTCAACCACAATATGTCAACTTACAATGATATATGATCTTAATATAAATCATTTAATACATATATGTCTTGAGAGGTACAGAACCGAGTTAGCTGTAAATATTTCATTTAACTACAGCACATACATATGCTGACCCGAAAGAAAGGCTGGCTAAGAAAACATATTATGATGTTTTTGCATATCCATTTTATATATCTTTAGAAATTTTGTATACTTCTATAGAAATGTATACTTTATTTGTGCATATATGTGTGTATGTGCTTTTATCTTTTTTGGGCCATTTGTGATTGGATTAAGTATGTAAATTTTTTATGTAAAAATAGTAATCAATTTCAATCAATTATTAATTATGTACTAATAAAATATATTGCCCGATAATTTTGAGGGTTAAAGTAATGATTAACTATAGATCTAAAAAAATCTTTTCAAAATGAACATTTATTCATTTGATAACTATTTAAAATTTCAAGTACCAGCTGTGTGAATAAGCTTGAAAATTTAAAACTATGCCTCTAATATAACAATTGCATTGTTCAAATGCAAATATTTTCAAAACGTTTTCTTTTTTTTCATTTGAATTAAACATGAAAGATATTTTTTTCTAAACTGAAATTTTAGATGCATAAATGACTGATATATTTTTTACATTAGCTGAAAAGGAAATTTTGCGTTCATCATTTCAAGCTTATTATTCGTCATATTTCATGGACCATAATAGCTGCTCTTGTCTGTTTTATTGAGGCACAATTGCGTACAAATATTTCCTTTAATATAACGTAGGTGTAATACTTTATTTTTTGAATAAACAAAACTTTTCTATTGAAAAAAAAAGAAAATGAAAGCTTTTTTAAATTTGAAAAATATTTGAATATTGTCTTAATAACAATGGAAAAATATAGGGTAAACTGCGTATTAAAAAACTTGATATTATACTTTACTAGCTTAAACCGGTGCGCTTCGCTGCACTGTTAAAATAAAATAAGTGTGAAAAAATACAAATATATTTTTTTATGATTTAATTTATTTATTTACATACGTATTGTATTTCAACTTCTTTTGTAAATATACACTTTTAACAAAATATTTTCTATCTATGAGGATATAGCTCCTCCTCTGTCCATCCAGCTAATTTTTATTTTGAAATTTATAGTTTTCCATTATAGTGGCTTTAACCAAAATCTTCAGTTACGCGATGTTTAATATGTGCATCATATGGGGGTATTGCTCGTTTTGCGACCCTTTATTTTAATTTTCACAGGTGTAGTTTATCATAAAAGTAACTCCTACCAAGTTTAAACATTCTCACTATAACAGTTCCTATGGGGGGGGGTGAACCACTCCCATAGGAGCTATCTTACTTCAATTTCGTTGCTCAGAAGATACTACTACAAAAAATTCAAGAAAATGGGCGCAGCGACTCTTAAGATATCCGATGCTTAATATTGGTATCCTATGGAGGGTAACACTTCCCCTGCGCCTATCGAAAAAATAAGTAACCTATTTTATTTTCGGGGCTCATGTGATATTACTTTAAAAATTTCAGGAAAATCGGTTCAGTCGTTTAGGAGTCTATAAGCCAACAGACAAACAAACATATTTAATTTTTATATATACATATAGATAATCAGTTAAAAATTTTATAAAAACTCGAAATTATAATTTTATGGGAAATTTTTAAATTTTCTTATTTCTTTCATCAGATATTTTGTTGCTCCCATTACAATTTGAGAAATATGCTATTTCTTAAAGGAAATTTTCCAAACAATTTCCTAGGGTTGAATTGACGTTTAGTGGGAACATTATTATATTATTATTATATTTTACAGGCAAGAACCGAATACATAAAAATTTTTACACTCTGCAAGTTTATGAGTTATTTAGAATTTTTTTATTCGAGGTCAAGTTCATTGAATAATTGTTGAAGAATACATCGGCACTCTTCATCGTCCCACCGTGGTATTCTCTGTAAATGTCATCTAACTTATAACTTTTGGGGAAATGAAGTTCGAGCCCCAATGCAAAAATTCTAAAAAAAAAAAATTAATGATATTTTCAGTGTTGATGATATTATTGTGGTATATTTTAAGGATTCCTAGTAAAATCTGAAAAATCTTTATTATAAAAATAATTGCTATTTTTAAAAATTTTGTAGAAAATACATATCCAATCTAAATTATTTCTCAATATATTATTCGAAAATATATTCTAAAGTATATTCTCAATGAAATACTATTTAATATTGTGATTATTTTTTAACCCAAGTGAATATTTTTTGATCCATAAAATTTTTATATTTCGATATTTTTTCTATGTGCCTCTACATTTCCGTTAAGCAGTGCAAACTTCCACTATTTATGCCAAATGTGGTCAAATTCTTGCTATCCATGCGATGTGCCATAGCAATATTTGTTTTGAAAAAAGTGTTCCTTTTTTAACTATCAACAACATTTGACTTAAATTTACGATCACGATCAATTATATTTATCGTCGTTGCTATATCTGTATGTCATATGTAAGATTTGTACAAATTGCAATTTGCTATATAAGAACACAAAAACAGAAAGTATAATTTTTATGTATTTAATTTTAATCCTCCTTCAATTTTATTGTGTAAGATAACAAAAAAAAAAAAAAAACTAAGTTCACGCAGAAATTCATGCTATTCCATATAAAATTGTTAATGTGCCTCGCGAAAAACTAACTTTTTTAAAATTTTCGCTCTTGTTGTCGAAACTTTGAGACTATCTACTGCGTTGACTATTTCGGGCACACTAATTGAGATATAGTGCAAAACATGTACTATTACATCAAATATCAACCCCTATTTCAAATTTTGTATTCCGTTAAAGGGCATACAGACCTCGCCCAAAAAAAAAAAAAAAAAAAATAATTTTAAAAATTAAAAAATTTTGACATCGAAATTTTTACTATCCTGCATGTAATGTTTAAAAATTTTTACAAAAACAAAGAAAGTGCAGAATTTATCTACAAAGTCGGTTTATATAAGTTTATATAAGATCGCATGAGATCAAGAAGTATAAACGCGCGAACAAAAAGTGTAGAAGAATGAGAAAAAGTTAAGCAAATGTAGCCATTTTTTTTTTGAAATTTAAACATGAAATGAAATATAAGGTGCTGAAATTTCACAATCTACAAATTTCAAGTATTGTTAGTTCAGATCCGTTTGTTAAAAATAATATTATCAGAAAACTTATTAAGGATTAAAGTCAGTTTCAGCCAGGTTAAATTTTTTTGAAAATGGCCTAAATATATTACGTAGATATTTAATGCAAAAAAAAAAAAAAAAGAAAACAAAACCCATAAATACATTTAACTGTTGTTATATTTACTTTACTTTTGTATAAATAATAAAACACAGTTTGTATAGCAATTAAAAGTAACCTTTGGAAGATATAGCGTATGAGTGGTGTTATAATACATTATACGCCATGATGGTTGTTTATAGTTCGAATGATTTTTTTACTTTGATATCTTAATGGTAGGGTTCCTATTCAGGGGAAAAATTTTTTCCGAAAAATCCCTGGAAATTTATTTCAGGAATTTTCGAAAACTTAAAATTTAATTTTTATATAAAAATTAAAATTAGAAAAAAAAATACTGGAAAATAATTTATATAACGCTCTATTACCATGAACAAAATGCCATTTTATTTTCTACAGTATGATCTTTGGTAACTTTGAAATCACAAGGAAAAAGAGAAAGCACTTAATACATTTATAATATGACCTGCTCACCATAAGATGAACATTTTTATAAAATACGAATGTATTTTTGCTACAGCCAAATGTTAAGCAAAGTTGTGAAGATACCATTTTATGAATTTTCAAATGATTTAACCAATTATGGAGTTATTTAAAACGTTCATAGATATAAAAACTATATATTTAAATGTTTGGTATTTATTTTTATTGAATATGCGTACACAGGAAAAAAAATCATATATTCGAAAATTTTTTTCATAAATATCATGAATCGAACATGACCTTTTTTCCCAAACTTTTTTCATAAAAAATAAAATTTTGTTCATAGATGCTATTAAATTGTTCATAATGCAAATTTTAGTAATTTTGCAAAAAGTATGTTAAATCTTTTTTTAGTTTTATTAGATTTGAATGTAAATGGTAAATGAAAATAATTATACATAAAAATAATAAGAAAACAAAAATTCCAAGGAAAATCTGTAAAAAAATAATGTTTAGAAATTTGCATAATTTCGCTCGCATTCTGCAGCAAATCATTTTGATAAAAAGTGCTTCTCTTTTGTTCCTATAGTGTAGCTAAAAATCCTTAAAATCCTAAAATTTTCCGTAGAAAATTTTAAACATTTTTTTCACAAAATGAAAATATAAACGAAAATTTAAACAATTTATTTTAAGATTTCTTGACTTTTGATTCATTTAAAAAAATGTAAAAAGTGCTAGTATTTAAGATAAGATATTCTTAAATATTATGAACAAAATTCAATGAAAGTAAATTTTTATATTTATGCAAAATTTTTTTCTGTGTATAAGGGCGTATTTTACTTTTTCAAAATAGGTTTTTTTTTGCACAATATTGTATATGTTACCAATTTACGTTTATCGATACAAAAATAGTTTTAAAAATCTGTCAACTTTATCAAAAAAAAAAATACTTTAATGAAATAATTTTATGGAATTTTTAATTTTCACACAATTTTTTTCTTAAATTTGTAGTTTTTTTGAATAAATAGAGTACAATTTAGTATTAGATTGATGACTAAAATTCAGAATATGAGAAAGAAATTTAAAATTTATGTCATATTTAATCATATTGTACACAAATTTATTATTTTGTGAGTATTAAGGCAGCAAAGTAAGAATAAGTAAAAGGTCGTATATCTATAATTTAAATAATATGATACGATGATCTTTTGTTAATAATTTCACCAAATTTATTCGAAAAAACAAGTAAAAAATATATAGTCGGTCAGATCCGATCATATGATACTCTACACCGTGCGCTTTTAATATTTTTTGAGGGGTTCTCTCTTAAGGTTTCCTATGTTCAATTGTCGATTGGTTAATATAAGATCTGATGGTATAAATTATATTTCTGTAAAATATTTGTATATGTAATAATATCGTGATATTGCCATTTAAATTACATTTATTATGTACCTGAGTTTCGAAATTAGCTTTTATATGGAAGCTATGGTCAATTAGGGACCGACTATTATAAAACTTTGCACAATACACAGAGAAAAAATATAGTTATAGTGACCATAATCATAATAATTATGATTGGAACATATTATCGCAGCAAAAAATATAAATGATTATAAGTAATAATTATTATGATTCCATTTGTCATATTATGCCGGATTTTATGATTTATTTTTCCAGTGTTTCAGATAACTGAACAATTTTACTGCATCATTATCCCATTGTATCAGATAATGTTTATATTATATTATTATTATTATTATTATTATTATTATTATTATTATTTTTATTACTGTTATTGTTATTATTATTAATATTACTATTAATATCATTATTATTATTTTTATTATTATTATTATTGTTATTATTATTTTTATTACTGTTATTGTTATTATTATTAATATTACTATTAATATCATTATTATTATTATTATTATTATTATTATTATTATTATTATTATTATTATTATTGTTATTATTTTTATTGCTGTTATTGTTATTATTATTATTATTATTTTTATTATTCTATCTTGTTATGTTATACCACACTGTCATATTATGATTCCATTCTTCATGTTGTTGTTCCACTTTATCATATTATTATCCCATTTTCTCATATAGTTCTCCAATCCTATCATATTATTTTATTTTGTAATATTATTTTTCCATCTTTTCATATATTAAAATAAAACGAATTAATGAATAATTATTTTTATACACCTTTTATGGAAAATAACAGAGAAATGTGTTCGTTAGCAAAAAAAAAAAAAAAAAAAAAAACAAAGTAATATTTGCATATTATTTGTTCATTAATTATATTCATTTGTACCACCATATATGGTTCAAATGTAAGATATGTTTTTTTAACTAAACCCTCGAATGGTACTTAATCAATATCTTATATTGCTTTAATCACACCCAGTATAACCAAACCTTGTCTATTTATACTAATTCATATAAAATCTAAGTGAGAATTAAAATGAAGTTGGAAAACAAATATTAAAAACAAAATATATTTAAAAACAAATAAGTTATGAATTTTTCTGCTTAGTTTGTTAAAAAAATAAGTATTCTACCTATTTATTTGAAACATTTTATTGTCATGGGAATAATATTAATATGGTTTTAAAACAGAATATGGTTTAATAACAGGGAAAAATACTACAAATATTTAATGGTTGTATAGGTAGTGATATTTTTCATATTAATAAGATTTTGTTTCTGGTAAAAATACATAAAAACATATAATTTTTGTAGTTAACCATATTAAAATAAGTGTAAACATTAAATTTTAAATAAAAATATTGTTATTATGAACACAGATTTATTAAAATTCAAGAAAATTAAAAATAAGAATTGTTGTAGTTAAAATGCTGTAACCATGTTCTTTCTCAGCGTGTAAGTTTTCTAATCATATAAAACTTATTGCTTCAAATATTATTGTTATGCTAAAATTTGTATGGGATTAATATAGCATTTTATGGGAATTTTAGCATTTTAAAGGAATTTTAGTTTTCTATCTACCTTCATTAAATTCGGCACACTGAGCTATGCACATATACAGCTCATTTGATAAGAATTTTAATTAAATCGTGATTAATATAAAGCATTTACAAACATTCATTACTACTATTCTACTATAAAATTTTGCATGTTCTAATCTGAATTTTTTAACGACACTTCGCATAAAGATAGATGTTCAATAAATCTTACCAAATATTCACGAAAGGTAAGAAAATGATTGAGTTTTATGATTTTATGAAGTTTTTACAGTCTCTTGTAAAATTTTTGTTATGATTTATATGCCATTATACTCATCCGTGCTGCATTTATATAATCCTACGGATATGATAAATTATGAACAAAAATTATTTAAAGAACGACAATCTCTATATATTTCTCTATAACTTCGGTCCTATTTTGGAAACAAAATTCAGGTTAGAATGAAATTAAATGAAATCCTTAAAGGTCATATACTTAAAAGCCTTGCCTTATAACTTCATTTGATGAATTGATGATTAAGATTGTATTAAATTTCTTTAATATATTTTAAAAGATATATCATTTAAATTTGATAATATAATATGCAGAATGTTTTTTATTGAAAGTATTCTTCTAATACAACTTTATGTAGCAATGCAGTGTATATATAATTTATATTTAATTTTAGCTCCAATTATATTATTCTATTAAAATTCCCGGTAGCCACAAAAAACATAAAATGTTCAGAAAATTAGTAACCCTACTTAATGGTGTATTTTTATTTCCTGTAGGCTCAATTTACATACACACACACACACATATACATATATATATATATATATATATATATTATATATATACATATATATATATATATATATATATATATATATATATGTATATATATAATTATCATTTACTGACAAGTAAGTAAATAGGAAAACTTATAGTTCTTAATGTTGCTTTTAAGGAAAATTAAACTTTTACATTAACTTATGTTTCTAATATTTTTCTTTTGATTAGTTTATGTTTTGCTTCTATCCTTCAATACAATTTCATATAAAAGTTTTTAGAGTTATAAAAACTGAGCAGAAAAAAAAGCAAAGAAGACAAGTGAACAAATGCAATTTGTTAAAGAATTTTGTTTTATCAAATTTTAATTTATTTATAATACAAATTACAGAAGATATATATACGAGTATATATAAAAATACCAAAAATTTTTCTCTAAGTCTCAGTAAGTATATTCAGCAATCGACAATAAATACGACAGGTTTAATATAGTTATTGAAGTTCTTTCTTGTAAAATGCTAAAGTTCTCACGTAAATGTAAAAGAATGATTACTAAATGGATTCTCCTGCTACTTAAAAAGAAATACCCTTCATTTGGAATTCTCTTGTTCATTTTTATCTTCCGAATGATAAGCAAAAAGTTTAGTAAATTTAACATGCTTTCCTTTATAATAAAGTGAAGCGTGGAGAAAACACATTTCTAAAAGATTGTGCAGTGAAGTCAAGCCAACTAAAAAATAAAAACTTGGCTAGAGAACTAAGTATTCATTTTAAATGAAAACAGTGCACACATACAAATACAAACATCATGATAGACTTTCCAGCTTACGTACACGCATACATAAGCCGTTACAAAAAAGAAAAAGAAAATAAAAACAATGATAAACAGAAGTCAACATTAAATGGTTTGTGCCAGGCATTTTACATTTTAGATTAAGACTAAAAGATTGTTTTTTAGACCTTCTCGCTAACACAAACACGTTAATGTAGTAGTTGAAGTACAACACATTTACTCAAACTGTTGTTAGGGTAAAAATGTATAGACATATGTATGAGTGTAAGTATATAATTAAATATTAATAAAATATTGTTTGCACATTCTATATTCTACACACATAAATACATATTTACTCGTACACACATTATAATAATTATTTTCTATGTGTCTGTTAATATTTCTACTATGAGAAAGAGAAGATTTCCTAACTTGGCAGTTATTATATATTAATATTATATAGATGTTCCACGATGCACACTGGTCAAAAATCCAATTAATTTGTAAGAAATTCCAAAATAAAAATTTAAGAAATTGCAAAAGGAAAATATATTTTATAAATTATAACAAACCAAGTAATCAAGAACATATATTAAAAAATATAATGTCGCAACGTTGACAGTCTGATAAGGCATTAAAATTGGTAATTCAATATTATTTGTAACAGTTTTATTTAAATGCAGTTAGAATTGTAAAAGCTGTATATCGTAACCAGAAATATATAAAACAACGCCATATAATGTAAATTACAGTCAAAAATAATTTTACTAAATTTAGGTATTTTTTTTATATCTTATAATTTACAATTAAACGTTTTTACTTTTATTTATTTTCAATTAATTTTAACTTAATATTTTGTTGATTAACATAAACTCAACTTTAATCATTTTTAATGATTTACTATTTAGCATATATTGTATATATATATATATATATATATATATATATATATATTCTATATATATATATATATATATATTATTAATGACTTTGATCTATGTTTCCTAAAGTATCATTATTTATTGTTTGCTGATGATTTAAAAAATTTTAAAACTATTTCTAACGCCAATGACGTTTTTAATCTCCAAGAGGATTTAGATAGATGTTGTAACACTGTTATATCTCGATATAGGATACATCAACATTTACTATTTTAGATTTAGGATATAATTTGATAAAAAAAAATTATCATTTAGTAATCACTTAAATTATATTATAACTAAAGCTTATTCAATATTAAGCTTTTTGTGCCGTAATTCTAATAATTTTGTTCATTAAAGAAAAAAGTTCTATCTACATCCTTTGTGAGATCTAGGTTAGAATGTGCTTCATTCATATGGAGCCTTTACACTCAATTCCATATAAATAGAATTGAAAAAATTCAAGTAAAATTAATAAAGATTGCTCTTTAATTTTTAAATTTTTCATTTGTAAACCTTCAAATTTCGATTCCTACATAACCTGATAATTGTGTCTTCATTTTTATGAAAACTTTAGAAGCAAGACCTAAATTTTCTTCTATATATTTCCTATATCCTATAATTCGTGGATTAAATGATTGCCTGATTTGCTTCATACCATAAAATTATATGTACCTCCAAGGCCTCTAAGGCAAAATAATTATATCTTTTATATTCATAGAGCAACATATGCTTTGAATGAACCTTTAATAAAAGCTATGAGATTATTCAATAAATATTCTAATGAATTAGAATTAACTATATCAAATCTTGAATTTAAAAATTTGTTTAAATAATAAATTTAATTATGTATATTAAATTATCATTGACGTCTGTAAGGATAATATTTTACCCATAGACTGAAACTAATAAATAAATAAATAAATAAATAAATAAATATATATATATATATATATATATATATATATATAGAAAGAATGTTAAAAGTAATTAAATTAAAATATTTGATGAAACAAAGAGTAATTCACTGGAAAGTAAATTAATGATGAGTGTAATAAGATTAAAAAATATTTGATAAAATGTAATAAAAGAACGATAATATTAATAAATGCTTTTATTAAAAAAAATTTATGTAAATTATTAGGGATATTCATGGAATATATAACTATAGGAGATGTATTTTAAGACCTTTATTTTTAATTTTATATAAGTCGTGAATTTATCGTTCTTTTTGAGTTTTGAGTTTTATTGAAATAACCAATAACTTTGAAGTTCAAAAAGTTATATTTGGGCCTGAACTTTCGTGAATTGTTAATTGCCAAAGAATCTATTTTATGTAACAATAGAAACAGTGCCAGGCTTTCGGCAAACTCTTGCAATTGTCAATTTTCTTTAAGTTAAATTTTGCTAAACTTGAACGGAAATTTCTTGACATTCACAAACCTGTAGGTGGAAAAGTTATATTCTAACCTATAGGGCAGTTTCACTTATCACAGAATATATAAAAACTCGCAAAATAATTAAAACAAAAACCAAAGCGAACTAATTAAGTATCATATTTAAAAATATAACTACTGTAGTAAAGTTGGGTAACATTTGAAATAAAATTGTAACAAAATTTTTGGCGCTGGTTAAGAAAAATTTTGGATGGCAACTTATCTTTTCATTTTATTTTGAAAATTTTATGAAAATTGAACTTCTAGTTTCTTCAAATTATTAATAAAAGCAGAACTACCTGGAGAAAATATTTGTAATTTTTTGAATTGTTTGGATATATACACCACCACAAAATGATTTATATTTTAACAAAGATGGAAACAGGAGTCGAACAAAAAATTTTGTCGTAAATATAGGCCCACTGATAGAAAAAATAAAAAAATTACAGCCAAAATATTTGTGAAGTCTATGTCAATTTAAGGCGAACATTCGTTTAATAATTCTAAAATCTAATTTGGTTTAATTTTTTAATAACAGTATATTTTTGCTAACGATATTTTATCATTCATTTTAGATAGCTATATGTTTTTCCATTATAATTTGCTGAATTCCATGAAAATCGGAATTTTAATTTCTTTAAAATGCTAATAAGAAAGGAAAGAAACTTCCTTGAAAAATATGTGTGTTTTTTTGATTATTTTTATATTTACCTCATATAAAATTATTTATATTTTAAAGCAGATGGGAAAGGGTGTCAGAGAAATGAATTTTTTCGATAGATATAAAGCCATTGATTGATAAAGTATAAAAATTAAGGCCAAACGTTTTTTTCAAAAAAAAAAAAAAAAAAAAAAAAAAAAAAATATGGATCACTCAATTTGTGGCGAATTTTTATCTTTTCAAAATTCTGATTTGACTCCATTTGTTGATTACATTAAGCTGTGTAATGCAGAGAGGTGGCAAATTTCATAAAAAGAAATATCAGGGTATATTGTCCAATAAAGATATATCTTCTGAACTCCTTCAGCATTTGAATATAAAGACAGAATGATTTTGAGTGTTAAGAAAAAAATACTAAAGTGTTAAAATTAAACATCTCCAAATAATTTGAAATTAAAACCGGTTAATAAGTTTTGGACCAATTTAAACTGATGAAAGTTTTTGAAATCCTTTCGATAAAGTCCTAAGGTAAACTAAAATATAATAACCAATAAATAAGTCCTTCAGAAGTGTTCCAAAAGTGCAAAAAAGTATTGGAAATATGTAAACAATATAATAAATTATCTTTTGAAAGAATTATATAAGATTTATGTTAAAAATTGCAAAAAAATTAAAACATTTTTAATTTTTTGCAATTTTTTTCTGTTATGTTATTATAGAGGTTTAAGCAAAAATACCTAAAGCCGGTATTAATAAATATTAATGTTAATTTAAGATGAAATGACATCAGCATAACCTCAAAAAAGGCACTAATAGCGCTAGAGCGAGGTAGTTCCAAAACGTTTTTTTTTTTAATAATTCTGTATCTTTTAATCCATCAACACATCTGAGTAAATTTTGACATAGTCAAACGGATATCTATCGGGTCGGGGAGGTAGTGGGTGGTCTTCCAAAGTTAGTCACCTCGAGGGTGTAATTAACAAAAAAAAAAAAAAAACCAAAAATTCAATTATAATTTCGTTGCAAAACATTTTTAAACTAAGATAGCTCTTATAAATCTCTACAAAAAATACGCTTACGCTTCAAATTTCTCTCTCTCTTGTTTAAGATGTATTTAGGTCTAAACAATTTGTTTTTATTTTTGGATTCATCGTTTAATTTTTTTTTAAACTTGACGGGCTTAGTTTGAATTCCAAAAATTCTTTAAAATATCCACTATATTTTTTATAAATTCTGAATAATATTGCTGCAAGAATCATACAAATAACAACTGCCCACAGAAAAAAATTTCATGCACACTTTAAGGAATATAACTTTTATTATATATTTGCTATTATTCTCGTAACTACGTGCTAAATTTTGTTATAATAGCATAATTAGTTTTTACTAAAATGAAAATTTAACAAAATTCATGCAAAACGCATAATTAAAATTTATAACCAAAATACATGTGGACCATATAAAACAATTGCAGGGGAATTGAGAAATTCAGTTTTTTGAGTCATAAAAAATACAAAGAGTTCATGATAAGTTGATTTACAGACAGTAGGATCGCAGACAAAACAATACGAGTTTTCAGAGAAAAACTCTATATCTGTGGATAGAATATGATTGTTCTGTATCTTTTATCATTAAAGTTAAAAAGCGGTAACTATGAAGTAAAAAGAGTTCTTGGAAAAAATGTAAGGGTAAAAGGGAGGGGAAAATTACTCAGGTAAATTTTTTTCCAAAATATGAATGCTGCTTGAGTACGTGCCGGTGGACTTTTTACAATATCCCAATAATCTATCAGATACCGATTCCTTCCTATCATTAGAAAATACAAAGAATTCTAATTGGTTTGGCCTCATCTTCTTATTATTAAAACAAAAAAGTTCCTAAGTAAATGGTGCTGCTCTGTACCAAAGGAGGCCAATCCACTTAACTATCTAGAACTCTGTTCATCTTAAATGTGTTAAGACGTATTAAAAAGATATTTAAAAAATACTTAAAACTGACTTATGAGTGGTATTCCAGAAAAAATTAAATATTTTAATAAAAACGAAAAAGTAATTAATTTTTCTTTTTAATTCTAAACTTAAATATAACAGAAAAAAAAAACAAAATACAAAGAATGGAAGGCTTGTAAAAAAAAACCTAACTCTGCTGTCAAAACAGAGATCTAACTTTAAGATTGTGTTAGTTAAGTTTGTATTTACATGTACTTGTGCTGAAATCACCACACATAGTTGCACAAAAAGGTGTTCAAAAATATGTTCTTAATTTTTTTTTTTTATTATTATTATTATTATTTTTATTTTCTGTTGTTTTCTCTCTAACGAGTGTGTTGAATTCACACAGAATTTTTATGTGATGAGAGAGAAATTTTGTTGTTGAACGATAGAAAACTTCTTTCATTTTTTGTATAACAGTCTTTAAGAAAATACAAATTTCAATAAGATCAACACATTGGTTTAATTTTTATGAGCTGAATTGTATGATTTAAATTTTTCGTGAGGAGTCCTTATATGGATTCACACTTTTGGGTTTTTTTTCCAAAAAGGTAATATTATTTATTCACAATTTGTTTTTTCGTTCTGATCTATAATATTTTTTAAATATTTTTAATAGAAATCTTAACGAAAATGCGATTGAAGTAAATTCGGAGGACCTTTGGGCAATAGTCTTCACAAGCCCTAAACCAACTTAATAATTTTTTATAACTTTTTGAAATTTATTTTTAAAATTTTCATAATGCAAAGTTAAGATCAGCAAAAAAAATGTATATTATTTTAGAACCCAAATTAAGTTAAAAAAAAAACAACAAACTTTTAAAAACGAAGTCAAAAATGAGAGAAAATTAATTTCAACCTAATTATCTCCTAAATTAAAAGAGATAATCTACACTTTTAACTGTATTTTTTATAGAGATTTACAACGACTACCTGAGTTTAACATTTTTTTACAACAAAATAAATGTATTTTTGAAGATTAAATAAAGGAAATAAATAAACGAGGTGATCAACTTTAGAGGTCCTCCCATTGTCCAGGTATACGTGCTCCTCCAAGTAAGCTCAAAAACACCTAAGCTCTGGCCATGTATAATTTTATTCATGTACGTAACCGCATTACAAGTTACAAAATTATTTACTAAAAAAGCGTTTTGAAAACACTGTGTATTGTGTGAAGTGTTGCCAGAAGTCAAAAAGGACTCAATATACCAAAAAAAAAAATAAGGCCAAAAAAAGTTAATACATATATTTTTTTTATTTGTGTATGGATTTTTGTCCTTACAGGCATTTTATAAGTATGTATAATAATTTACAATTAAATATATATAAAAATTAACAAAGTTAATTTTAGAAACTTATTACGCTATCAAATTTTAATGAAAAATCTATAAATCTGTATAATTGGTTAATTGTATTGCACATTCTCCTAATTGGGTCTGCAGCATAATTGGATCTAAAAAATATCACCGATACAGGAATGAATTTATTTAATTAAAAAATCCAGAGCAGATTTCACCATTGATTACATTTAAATAAATGACACATTCAGCATAGTTCTATGGTGCTAGCTTTATAAGGGCAAGACGGCAGATTGAGTGCGCTAATTGTAATCCATAGAGACAAATTAACAGGAATTGTTTTTGCAACGATTCAATTGCACTGGATTTGTTTTCATAAATAGGGTCTCATATTACAGATACATATTCAAGAATTTTACGTACAAGTGATGTATATAAGGTTTTCGCAATACATGAGTTTTTAAATTATTTTGCCCAACATTTCATATATCCATATATCTGGCTTTTTTTTATTATAGCTGACATATTTAATTTAGAGTTAAAGAGTGTTCCCAAGTCTTGGAAATTTTCTTACATTTATACAAATTTAGTCCCATTTGGTTGATCATTCATATAGAGAATCAAAATACTTTTGAAGTAGCTTTTTATCTAAAATTTTATTGAAGCTTAAAAATACCTTAATATCTTATTTTAATTTAAAAACTTATTTTTTATAGTTCTTATTAGTTTCTGATATCTTTTAAAGATATTGTAATAAATTTATAAATAAAACAAAGAATGGCAAAATGTCCCAATGCAAAACCGCCCAAAGTTTCATATAAAAAATGGCTTAATGTTTTGAAATGATATTTCATCACTTTCGAACTACCGTTCGTTTTAAGTTTTTTTCTAAGTTTTTCCATTTTATTTTTTTTATGTTTTATGTTCATGGTTAGTGAAGAATAGTAAAAAGTAATTGTAATAATTGATTTATTAAGAGGATTTTTGTTAAATATAAAAAATGACCATTTCTTGTGCGAATAAATACAAAAATGCAAAAGTAAATGAGATAATATTTTTTTCGTTGCTAAAATACATAGATTTTACCCTTTTTAAAGTTTTATAAAAAATGGTAGAAAAAAAGCTAGAGGCTAAAGCGAAAATTTTGAAGCTGAAAGAATTATATAAAGGCTAGATTTAGACTTAAAAGCACTAAACTGGCAACACTGGTTGTGTATTTGTTTCTTTTGTTTGTTCGTGCATTAATTGCACTTTAATCTTTAATTTCTATATTCATCGTAATTTGCTTTAGTTATTTAAGCATCGCTTCAATTATCCTTAAATATTATTTAAACTTATTTTTTATTAATAATAAGTAAGAATTCTATAGACACATTTTGATCCATTTTAAGTATTAAACTTTATAGCTAGTTTGTTTGTATATTTTAAGCTGCTTATAAAAATAAGCGATTTATATTTGAGAAGTATGTTGATATTAAAACCCCCTGATACAATTTTATTGTGCAAATACTTATGTATTTTTAATGAATTAGTATTTTATGTAATTTATAATAGAAATAAATATTTATTAAAGATATATACATCGTCACCTAAAATGCAAAATACTGTAAGGGCACTTTTTAATTTTGTTTACAACAGAAGTAAAATACAATATGAAAACGTAAAAGGCAGTAACTACAATTTTTAGCTTTTCACCATGGTGTAAAAAAATAGGAGGTAGTTTCATTTTAAAAAAATTTTCGACATATTAAAATTTGAGAATGAAAAGGTTTTGAATTATTGGTTGAAAAAACTGCTACCATATTCACTTAAACAAATCCCATTTTTGTTTGTGTTGATGTATATTTTGAAGTAGTCAAAAATGAAAAAATATTAAATATCACGTTAAGAATAAATATTGTGTTTAATGTCAAAATATGATATGCATTTTAAAAAGCTGCAAAAATATAAGGCATAAATGCAAATACCAGATTTTTTAAAGTTCCCTTTCTACCCTATATTCGTAATCATTTGTTGAAAATATGTAATGTAGATGAAGAGAATTTACGTTTATACTAACGTATGTAACTCAATACGCAGAAAAGGTACAGGTTCACATTTTGAAAACACCATATAATTTTTAATCAAGAACGAAACAAATAGAAGTCAATTGATAATTATTTAAACTGGACTACATACAAATATCCTCGCAATTAAAGTTTTATTTCGATGCACACTTTATTACACCTCCCTTAAAGTGCATAAATCCCATATAACATTTTATTATAAATACACCATTACCCACTTATATATTATGCAAAAGAAAATCACTTATTCAAATACTATTGTACAAGTATAAGTCTACAATTGGCCATAGCTCCTATATAAGAGCCACATACGTAATCGAGTTTACTATCATATGGTCGGCATTGATCGACTTACTAACTTGTTATTAATCTGTTTAAAATAAACATTTTATTTAAAGAAAAAAAAAAAAACTTATTTTGCAATACAAAAATTGCTAAAAGATTTTGTTTAGGTAGGACAGAATTAGATTTTTTGAAAAGCAATATAAAATAATACAAAATGACAAATATAAAAAAATCGAAAAAATTACAACGTAATAAAAACCACTATACACAGAGAAAAAAATGCATATATTTGAAAATCTTTTTCATATATATTATGAATCGAACATGACTTTTTTCCCAAACTTTGTTCATAAAAAATAAAATTTTGTTCATAGATATTATTAAATTGTTCATAATGAAAAATTTTAGTAATTTTGCAAAAATTTTATTAAATCTTTGATTTAGTTTTATGAGATTTGATTGCAAATAGTAAATGAAAATAGTTATACATGAAAATAATAACAACAACCAACAACAAGAAATTTGAATAATTTCGCTCGCATTCTGTAACACATCATTTTGATAAAAAGCGCTTCTCTTCTGTTCCTATAGGGTAGCTAAAAATCATTAAAAACCTAAAATTTTCCGAAGAAAATTTCAAAAAATTTTCTACAAATTGAAAATAAAAATAAAAATTTAAACAATTTATTTTAAGACTTCTTGACTTTTGATTCATTTCAAAAAATGTTAAAAAGTGTTAATATTTAAGACATTATTATTAAATATTATGAACTTAAATCAATGAAAGTAAATTCTTATATTTATTCACAAACTTTTTTCTGTGTATATATGTTTTAAAGCTTTTTTATTTATGAATATATATATATATATATATATATATATATATATATATATATATATATATATATATATATATATATGTATATTGCTCACGTAGCTTCACTCTATAAAATGTTTTTTGTTATAGAATACAACTAGAAGTTTATGTGAGAGGCACTTCGAAATAAATTTTCAAAAAAATTACTTATTTTTTTCAAAAAAAAAAAAAAAAAAAAAACGAAATATATGTTATTATATGTATTTTATTATAGCATGAATTAGTTTTTGACAAGTTTTTTTTCTCTCACATAAATATCTACTTATAAATCTATGTTTTTTGTATTATGGTTCTTACTATAAAATTAAGCAATTGAGGAAATTTTTTTTAGTATATCATACGAGTAATTCAATAAAGAACATTAATTTAATTTGTGAGTGGTTGGGGAATTTTACGTTTTTGTTGACGATACATACATAAATATTTTGTTGTAATATCACATGTCTGTAGTACATGCAATATAAATTCATCTATATAAAAACTAATATGTGTTTGTTTGCACCCTATAAACAGCCACGGGTTCAGGTCCCATTTTATTAGAAATTGCACAGCAATATCTCTAAAGCTTCGAAACTAAAAAAGGATACCTTATATTTCGATCGAAACATTAATTATTGCATATTTAAAGAATTATTACAGAGAAAGTCTTAGGACTTTGAAATATTTTTTTTGTTAAGTCTCACAATTGAGATGACAATAGGACGCATAGTTCTAGGGAAAATGGTGGTCCTTTACAAATTAAGTATAATTTAAGGCGCATGTAAACTAAATCTTGACATTTTTTGGAGTGATTTTCTTATCAAACTTCACAGTTGAGATATAAAGTAGGTGGGTAGAAACAGGGAAGTTTTAGCCCAAATACAAAATTAATATGAATCAGCTCACACCTAGAGAACTATTATAGTTAAAACTCCTAAAATTTTCGGTTCTATTTAAACTTCTTAGTTGTCATTAAAATAACGTAAATAAACCAGAGGAATTGAAGAAAATTTGTATTTCGAATAATTCAGCAAAATTCTTTTTCCCTAGTCTTGATATAGTATAGAAAGTGAAATAAAATCACCAAATAAAATATGTTTCTCTGTGGAATTTTTAAATTATATAATTTTCTAGGTAATGGTACAGAAAATTATTCGCTCACGTTTTATAGATACGAAATGGCGCTACAAGAGTGTAGTATAAGTTAGGTCTTCAAGTAGCCACTCATGGCCACTATAAGTCTTTAAAAATGTAAAAATCAAGAATTTCTCAATTAGCCCTCATAAAACCATGGAAAAATGAGGTATAAGGAGTGGAAGTAAAGGGTAAATTTGTGTTTGATATAACTAACACATGACCGTATATCTAAAAAAATGGTAAAATTTTAAAAATCGCACTGACAGAAAATGCATAGACATCAAAAGTTTGAAGAAAATTAAAATCAAAATTTAAATAACAAAGCAAACAAAAAATATAGTGTAATAAATTAAATGAAACATTTCCACCATGTCACAATTTTAAGAGATATAATATTTTAATTCATACATTTGTATGCATACATTTTTTCTTAAATTAGTACTCAAGAAAGTACAATTTAAAATGTTTTTTCATACTAAAAAGTAGCAATAGTATGTCAGCTTTCTAAGATTCCATATGCTTTAATATAATATCTCAATAACGGCATTTTGGTGAAAAAGCTCTCCTTGTTCATTGCTTATTGCTGTCGCATTTACGGGTATTTTGACAATTTTAAAGACTTCTAGGAGCTATATAAGGTAAATTGGAGCCATGATATATTGTATACTTTTGTTGTATAAAACACGGATCCCTAATTTTTTCCACCTAATACCCAGAAAATTATATAACCTAAAAATTTCTTTGGTTATCAATGGGTTAAAAATATGACGTGGTGGACATGTTTCATTTATCTATTTTTTTTAGTAAGAATTAGGTGAAATTATTTACGATGCAATTTTTTATAATTCTTATGCTGAGTTTGTTACTTAAATTTAAATTTTGATTTTTATGCACTCAGTGTGATTTTAAACATTTAACCAATTTTGCAATCGACGATCATTTTATATTAGTTAATCAAATACAAATTCTTCTATACACCCACTCTTTACATCTTATTTTTCCATGAATTTATGAGCCTTAATTGAGAAATTCTTGATTTTTACAACTTTAAGGACTTCTGGGGACTATGTGTACAAGTTGTGCTACAGTTTTGGTTCACTATTTATTGTCCATAAGGTATGAATGACTAATTTGCTCCTTCCACTACCTAGAAAATTATATAGCCTAAAAATGCCTCAGGAAAGTATATTTTTTTTTTTGGTCGTCAATGGATTTAAAATGTGACGTGATAGAGAAAAACCGAAATGTTCCTGCTAATTGCGATGACTTTATCTGCAATGTCTGCAATATATTTTTCATGACACTTTTTTAGTGTTAATTATTTTATATCTAGAGAAAAAAATTAATTTATATCTCACGAATAGGAAAATTGACAGATTTTTAATTTTATATTTCAAATCGAAAACCTACTCAAAACAATTCATTTTATTTCAATACTTTTCGTTTATTTCAATACGATGTGGTTAGCGAAGCACATCGGGCTTAATATGGTTATTTAACAAAAATGTTTTATCCAAAACATGTGGTTTTATTTTTAGTTATTCATTCATTACGTAACTTATGACTGCAGATAAAGGCAAATAAACGAAGGCGGTGTAAAAAGTGTTTGTATATATTAAGGTAGTAATGAAAAACTTTCGATGTTCCCACCTCAAATGAAAGTTTATTTCAGTGTTGGAAAACATTTTGCAAAATTTTTGTCCGGACGTTATCCTTTTGCGGGCTTTACCAAAAGACAAAATGGTTTGTTTCACTGACTTTTTATATTTTTTTTCTTTTATATTTCTTTTAAAAGAAAAATATAAAGTTTTGATATCATATGAAAGGCCTTTCAGAGCCATATATAAGCCATATATAATGTCGTAATAAAACCAGGTCAAAATTTGCAAAATTTCAGATATATTTGGCCCTGATCCAAAACTTATGTATTGTCTTAAAATGCACTTATTAAAGGCTTTTAATCTGATTGAACACTTTCATATTAATCACTTGGCAAAAATAAAAAAAAAAAAAAAAAAATAAAAAAATCCTATAAATGGAACTTTTTACCTTTCTATCTAGCTCAGGAAAGTATAATGCTAGAATTAACAGTATCTTCAAATGGAATAAACTTTAAACCTTCAGTTGGGAATATCGATATCTAATTTTATATCCAAAATAAAAAAGGTGGGGTTTGTCACTCCATGGTTTAGGATCCCGTAAAATATATATATTCTGGATCTAGTTACCTGCGTTCATCTGTCTGTTGAAAGCAGGATTGGGCTCATGGCTCATGACCACTTAAGGGTATAAAATCTGGCTCAAATGTTTCTCTCATATAAGGTTTGTTTGGTATTGAAAATGGGCAACAGATAGTAGTAGATATTATGGGTCATATACTAGAAAAACTTAATAACTTAGTCCGTCATAACCTAGTTTATATTTTTCTGTCGATATCTATTTAACAAAAGAATGTACGACATTAGAATTTTGCACAAATACTTCTAGGATAGATATAATCTCGGAAACAAAAAATAACCGTGATCCGTCCATTTTACTGACAACTTCGCACACGGGGTAAAATTTCTAATTAATGTGATAGAAAAACTGCAGATGATGGCTATCAGTGTTGCCAGGAGGTGAGAAAAATATAAGCTAAATTGAACTTTAAAAAAAGCAAAAAAAGCTAAATGCCCCAAAAAGCAAGGCGACAAAAATGTTAAAATTTTTTTCTTTTAATTTAAAAACTTATTTTTTCTTATTCTCATTACTTTTTGATATTTTTCAAAGAAATTGTAATATATTTATAAATAAGACCCAGTAAAATGACCCAATGAAAAATCGTACAAAAAATTCCCACACAAATTTGTGTTATATTTCGTATGAAAAACTACCCAATATTTTGAAGTAATTTTTCATTATTTATAATCTAAAATGGATTTTTGATTAAGAATCTACAAATTTTTCGTGACTTTCTGCATTAATAGCATTTTTCTAAATCATTTTCATAAGTAGTTTCTATGTTTAATGAAATATATTAAAAAAAATAATTAGTAACTCCACAAATTTAGTTAAGGCACTTCTACTTTGGAAAATGAAGCGCTGCAGGTGATATTTTTTATTAAATATAAATAATTTAGATTTTTTGTGCGATTAAATACTTAAAAAAAGCTAAACTGGCAACACAGGTGGCTAAAGTAGATTTTGCCAAGCCGAATATAACATTCTTACTTGTTTTTCTTACAAAACTAATAAAAGTTGTTTTTTAACACAAGTTTTTTTTTCAGAATAATTTATTTTTAAAACTTTATAATTTTTATAAAAAATCATACACTTATGTATAATAAAGAGCCTCACGAATAAAAGTGCAAATGTACTCTTCTAGAAATGTAGATTGTTCGTTTCTTATTAAGTTTACATGAGCTGGACTATTTTCAAAACACCTCTAAAAATATTTTTTTCAATATAATTATCAACATTTTCGTTAAAAGAAAATTAATTTAAAATTGTAATGAAAGCAAAAGGCCTGAAATATTCATTTAAATATTTGCTACGTCTCTTTTCTAACGTTATGTCACTTTTACTAACGTTTTTTTTTTTTTTTTTTGTCATATTTTCCTTATTCAAACATATAATTTTATATATTTCAGACATTTCACAATATATATGTATATAACATATATATATAACATATATATGTATATAACAACAAAAGGGTCAATTTTATGCACTTGAAAGTATTTATTATATTTAAGTAAAGATGAATTTATGAAAAATATAATAAGTTCCTTTAAAACCGCGATAATAATCGAATTAAAGGGATTTTTGAAATTTAACCACTATTTTACATGAATTTATAGTTTTTGTAATAAATATATACTTCTAGCGACATTTATTTTCTTAACTAATCATTTATTTGACATAAAAATTAAGTTAACCAATTGTGGACCGGAAATCCCAAAATATTACTTGTGCAACTAAAGGGTTAAATGAATACATATATGACGCCTTTTCAATGGGGCTCTAAAATAAAAATTACGATATATTTAAAACAAAATCATAGAAAATTTTATTAAAATTTCAATTTCGCGAGAATGAAAAATAATTTAAAAGTTTTTTTTTTTACTCATTATGTATTAAACGTCATTTTTCTATCATATGTTGTAATTTCTTTGACAAAAAGTTAAAAATTATGTACACTGTTGACCGAAAACCATGTTTTTGGAGATATTTTAAAAATGGCCCAGCACACGTAATCGAAATATTTAAATCGAAATATTGTGGGAATTATTTTATAACATAAAACATCTTTAATTTCAGGGGGGGACCATTTGTATCATTTTTTTGCCTCCATACTAATTAATGCAGTTCAATGTATAAATATTTATAAAAAGTAATTTTAAAACTTATTCTCTATTGTACCTTTCTTATAAACAATTAAAATTTTTTAAAACTACCAAACGTTTTGAAACTCACCACGCATAAAATCCTTTTACATTTTTTTTTGTAATCTGTTTACTTATCTTATTTTGTTTTTACCCAATAACAACAGAGAGTAGTAAAATTTGCAGTATAAATAATAAAAAATATAAAATAAAACAAAAAATCAAAACTATAAAAGTAAATTCTAATGAATGAATTGCATAAAAGGAATTTTAAGTTGATCCTATAAAAAATGAAAAAAACTGCATTTATATTGTGGGTATTTTTGGAACACATTGCAATAAATGGAAGTATGTGATAGTAAGTGCATACTGTTCAGTTTGTTTTTCTAATAAAAATTGTTGGTTTAATAGAAATGTTTTACTTTCTTTTGTTTGTTAAAAACAAATGAAACATTTCTGGAAATATACACATAAAAATAAATGCGCTTATATTACTAACTTAGAAATGAATACAACAAAACTGAGCATGATTTGAAAACATTTTTCCATTAGTACTTTTTTCGCTTTTCTCGCTTTATTTTATTTTTTATTTTTGTTTAAATGTCTTTCATTTATGTATTTTCCCCTAAAGGGATTTATTATTGAGCAATTCGTGAGCTTATTTTTTTTTAACAAGTAATTACAAGTTTTACTGAAGAGTTTCATTTTATGGAATTTCCCTTTTGCATTTTTTCAAATGTATGTAATTTTTATATGTAAAAGCTTCTATTATTTCAATGTCTACATGAGAAAAATGTATTCATATATTAAGCAATTTTGTAAATATATTTTAGGCGTAAACATTTACAAAATTTTACTATTTTTGCTATTCATGATTATAGTATCATAAGTACGCTACTTTTTTTTAGTATTTAGCTTAGGTTTATAATTTAATTTGTGGTTGACACTTATGTTTTATTTAATACTATTATGATGCTAATTTGTTAGGTGTTTCGTTATTAACATTTAAAATAATAAAGAGAATTATTATATATAGTTGGTACATACTTTTTACATTTATAACAAAGAAAATGAGTTAATATTACTATTTATATTTGTAGAAATTAGGTATAAGGGATTTTATAGTTTTCATTTAGTGTGATAGTATTAACTTACTATGCCCTTAAGGAGTACATAAAAATTTTTTTGAATAATACTGAAGAACTAATCATAAAAAATTTAAAAATAGCTCAAGAGAAAACAAAAAAGAATTAATCAATGTATTGGTTAATATTTTTTTACTGTATGATATTTCCAATTTTAGCATCATAGAAAACTATCACATATTAATTTTAAAATATTTTGAGCCATTTTCATATTTTTCATATATTTGGTACTTTTTATACCAATTAAAAAGTTATATATATAGTTATATATACATATTTGTTATTCCATTAGTGATTTGATTTCTACAAAAAAAAAGTTGCTACGCGGTCAAGTCTGCAAAGAGTCGAAGTAAAGATCTCTGTCTATTGAAATTTGTTATAAATTTTCTAAAGGCTTCAGATAATTCATGTACAAATGTGAGACATCAGTATAGATGAAAGATCATAGAAATCGGTTTTTAAATGGTTGAGAAAAGAAATATATTTATCATCAGTCATGAGCTAAAGATAAACCAAAATATTGTTTTTTACCTTAACACCGATGCTCTCAAGTACCGGTTAAAAAAAAAAACTGGATTTTCACTTAAAACTTCTCAGTAAAACATATCAGAACTCAGCAAGAACCGGTTTCTGTTTTTTATGTTTTTTTTTTTAACTAGATTTTCGCATAAAAATAGGGCTTTCGAAAAAAATATTCGAATTTACCCAATCGGAGTTAAAAAAATAAAAATCAGAGAAAAATGAAATCATATAAGAATATATTTTTTTTATCAAGATTTTGAACGAAAAACTTTGTTTAAATTCTTGAACATTGTAGATCCAACTTTGTTGAACATATTTTTATTACTTTTGGAGAATTTATTATTTGTAAATTTTAGTATTTATCTTCCAAGTGCATTTAAAATTTTAGAACTTTGTTATTGCAAACATTTGTATGGTTTCACGCATGAATAGCTTATATTAGAAAAGAAAAAAAACCTTGTTTTTCACTCTTGTGTGTGTGATAAGAATTGGTGTTCGAATTAGTCATACTTAAACTATAGATAAGTATTTAAATTTATACATACATATATGTACGATCGTAAAGTTCTTATTTGTATTATACAAGCAGAGAAAAGACATGGTTACAGCATTATCACTAAACAATGTTCATGTTCTTATTGTTAATTTTCTTGAATTTTAATAATTCTGTGTTCATGATACTTTTTTAAAATTTTGACATCTAATGTTTATACTCAATAAAAATTTTAATATGTTTGATTGGAAAAATTATATGTTTTTAGAAACATGTCCCAGAAACAAAATGTTATTAATATGAAAAACATCATTACTTCTACAACCACTAAATATTTGCAGTCTCTTTTCTTGTTCGTAAATCACATTCTGTTTTTAAACCCTATTAATTTTATTATTCCTATGACAATAAAATATTTCGTATAAATATAATACTTATCATTTTCACAAACTTAGTGGAAAGATTCATAACTAGTTTGTTTTTAAATATATTTTGTTTTAAATCTCTATTTTTCAACTTCACTGTAATTCTCATTTAGTTTATATATGAAAAAAGGTTTGCTCATACTAGGTGTGATTCCAGAAATATAAGATATTGGTTAACTACCATTAAATGGTTTAGTTAAAAAAAAAAAATATCTTGTATTTCAACCACATATAGTGCTGCAAATGAATATAAGTAATGAAAACTAATATGTAATTTTTTTTCGTTTTTTTTCCCTATTATTTTCAATAAACAAATTATAAAAATATTTTTTTATTAACGCGTTTTTTTTTAATATATGATAAGATGCAATAATAATATGACAAAATGATATAATAATATGATAATATTAGATAACTATATGATAACATAGCGTGTAGATGAGATAAGAGGATAAAATCATTCATATCATTCTAGATAGTTCTACAATTACCATAGTTATTAAGAAATTTTAAAGAAAATACGTGCTTTACCAGCAACCACTCAATAGAGACTTACAACTAGACTAATAGTAAAGTTCTATTTTTTTAATTATTATTTTAAAAGGTGTTTTTGCGCCAAAAAAGTCTGAAAATATTTTATTAAAAAATGAATTTTTTTACCTAAGAATTTATTAGAATTCAGCAAAATACTCTGAAATTTAACCAGATATTGGCTAGAAAATTGTTTTTTACAAAAAAGTGTATTTGCTATAAAATTTTATTAAAGAATATGTCTTACCCAAAAAATTAATTTATTAAAATAGTATTTTGTTTTTTTTTTTTGACTCAACATCCGGATTTTAAATTAAAAATTCGGTTCTGAAAAAAACAACGTTCATTATATTTAGTCGAATTTTCGGTAAAAACTGGTTTAATCATAAAATAATATATATATATATATATATATATGTGTGTGTGTATATGTATATATATGTGTATATATATGTATATGTATATATATATGTATATATCTACCTTAGCATCACAATGTGATTAAAAATCGTGGTTTATATAAAAAAATGTCTTTTAACCTTAAATAGTATTTCCAACAATAAAAACATGAATTTTTTTTAACCTTAAATGATATTTCCAGAAAAAAAGGAAGAAAAAATATTTTACATAATAATCGAATTTTACATAAAAGTTCTTGCAGCATTTCTTTTATTTTAGAATAAAGAAAAAAACAAAAATGACCCAAAATCAGAGTTTCAATAGGAAACTGTATTTTCATTCAAAACATACATTTTCACCTAAAATTTGGGAAATATTTTTTTCAGAAAAAAAAGTTTTTGCCCAAAAAATTTTATTTTTCGACAAAAAAAAAAATTTTTCTCAGTCGGCGTTTAAAAAAAAATAATTGCATTTTAATTTCAAACACGGATTTTTACCTAAAACTAAATTAAATAAATAATAAAGTTTTAACAAAATAAAAATAAAAAACGGGTTTTCACAAAATATTAAAACTTTTCACTTTAAATCAATTCCTTTTAAATAAAAAAAATTACAATTCTAGTTTCCAAAGTCAGAATTGTTGTATTTAAACTTGTTTTATTTTTTTTTTTATTTTATTATTTTATTTTTATTTTATATTGTTACTAAATTTAATATGAAATAAACTTTTCTTTTTTCTGATAACTCACAGTATGAATTAATGAAATAAATAACACAGAATATCTTCTAAATAAAGTAAGAAAATGAAAACTGACAAGTTAGTATAACAAGATGATTGATGTAAATATTTTTTAAACAGACATTTAGTCTTATGCACACATGTTTAAAAATAAAAAAATATCAACAAACAAAAATAAAAATAATAATAATAAAATGCTCACGCACTTTGAAATATATAAACATTTGTAACACCAGCAATCATTTAGATTTAATTTTAAATTAAAAGAAAATAACTTTACGTTATATAGGTTGGAGAATTTTACTTATATTTACATACATACTAATTTTTAGTTTTCACATATTTGTTCGTTATGCAAAAAGGACATAATTTTTCCAACACAGAAAAAGTCACCAAGCACTAAAATAATTCATTCAATTAAAAGTTGTTTAAATTTGCACCTATCACCAAAATGATTATATCAATTACTAATAGCTGTAAAAAAATAAAAACATAAAATTTTTTCCAATTAAAAATTTTACTAAATCAATCAAATAGATAATTGAATGAATTAAAAAAATCTTACTTGAATTTTGTTTACTATATTCTTTATTTTGTATTGAATATATTGATTAAATTTTAATGTAAAATGAAACAACTGTGTTAATTGACAAATATAAGGTAAAGATTTTTTCTGTGAACGTCTGACCTTATGTTTGTTGGGTATAATAAAATACACAGATACATATTTAACACTCATTTACAAATAACTAAAGCCATTTTTTGGCAAGTCAGCAAAGTATTTTTGTGTCTGTATAAAATATACAAAAGACTAAATTAAAAAAATTAACAAAACCTTACATAAAAACAGTTATTATATTACATTTTAGTCCCCCACCAAAACAAGTTATAAATATACACTTACTAAACCCATTCGGCAAAAAATATTAAACCCATACTCATGTAAAACTATAACACATGTAATTATATAAGTACATTAGACTTCACCAAAATTTATCGAATTTTTAATTTTAACAGAAACTCCCCCTATATTGTTAATTGTGTTGTAAAGATATTGTGTGAAACATTATTGAAATAGTGTCGGACCTGAAGTTTGTAGTTTATATGGGAAAAATATGAACATTTTACAGTTTTTTAATAATTTAGCTATTAAATACTTTTTTTTGTAGCCATATGTTAAAGAGTCTTAATCCTCACATATTTAACTATGAAACGAGATATAAAAATAATAAATTGGTTTAAAAATGTTAACGAATTCCCTAGACCATTAATGTGTTGTAGAACACTTGTGAAAGGAGTGTACAACCAAATTTTTAATTTTTTGAGCAATCTTTATACGAAATGCTTTTTTTTTAATTAAATTTGACCCATATTTACTGAAAAATAAGTTTTTGTTTATGCAGAATAATTCGAACCTCTTTCCATGTTTGATTAAAAAATATTGATTTTTTTAAGGCTACTTCGAAACTCCAAAAATTTTGTTAAACAAATTTAAAAAAAAAAAAAAAAAAAAAAACAAAAAAAGAAATCAAATAAAACCATGCAGGTTTAAATTTAGGAAAGAATTAGGTTAATATCTTGTATGACTAAACTGTGCCTGCGATTTGAATTTTTCAGATTTCTGCAAAAAGATATTTTTTGCAGTTTTTTAGTTATAAAATCAACGGTTTTCTTGATGTGATATTTGGACTAAACAAAACTAGTATATAATAAGATAAACAATACAGTCTGATGTTCTTAAGAAAATTGGACAAGGAAAAGTTTTAACGAAGACATAACGAAAACCTAATTATTTGTATCTGGATTTCGATAAAATTTTATAGAAATCTAAGTGAAAGACTTTCATTTGTATAACCAATAAAACCTCAAATTTAACCCTTAACTGAACTTGCGGTCATTTTTATAAATATATTCTTAAGTATTTCTAAAGTAAATTTCATTAGTCAATATCATAGTCAAATAAAATGATAATTTCTTAATTTTGGCAAGTAAAGCCATTTTAAACTATCAAAATTCTTCATAGAAATCATTGCCTCCAAATTCTGATAAAAAATAATCATTTTTCCTAATGTTTTCCTTAAAAACTTGCAATATTTAAAATTTTGAACTTTGACCTTCATACATTAAAGGTTATCCTCGTCCAATTTTCTTAAAAGCTTCAGAATGTATTTTCTGAGATATGTTTTATCCTGTTATCTAATAACTTTCTTCAGTATAAATTTCGGTTAGATAAAAATTGACTTTACAACTAAAAATTTGCAAAAGATGACATTTTGCCAAAATCGGCAAAATACAAGTCACAGGTACGGCGTAGTACACTCTGCGATTCAAAAAATGAAATGGAAATAATTATGGAATTTCGGAAAGGCTATTCCGATTATCATGAAGTTTCACGTAGTCATGTAGAGATGTAGATGAGTTTAAGTTTTGAGCTGGGGCCATATAGACCTATATTTTATTTAAAAACGACCCTGAGTCCTTATATCTACATCTATTTAAAAGATTTTTATAAAGGAGGATTCTGCTGGTCGAGATCTATAACATATCGTCGTATGCGTATCTTATCTCTTTCAGTTTAAGATATATTAGTTCCTGTCTTGATGCAGTTTTTCGCTACAGCGGGTCCAAATTTCAACCGATTTTTTTGAATTTTTTTCTTTATTTCATTAAAAACAATTAGAAAAATTGTGTAGAGAAAAAGATTTTAAAAAATATTTATGAACTCAAAAGTTATAGTCATTTAAATTTGAACTTTGAAAAAAAGTATATAACAGAAAAAAATTTTCTTAAGTAACGTATGTAATATTTATTTTTTTCTGAAAGAAAACTTTGTTGAAAAGTGCGTGAAGGAAAAAAATTGTAAAAACTAATCGTGCGAAATCCAGGGTTTACCAAATTCGACCTATTTTTTTATGATCTTCCAATTTTGAACTTAATTTCTCAAATCGCAAATCCGGAATTAAAAAACTTTCATTTTTTACATAGTTTAGTATGTTTCTAATTTTTTGATAATAGAAATATTTGTTCCCCGATATAGGTTGGGAAAATATGGAAGAGAAGTAAAAAATCTAATTTTTGCAAATTTTTGAAACTTTTTTCCTGTTGAAATCGCAACTGCCGTTCCCAAATTCCATAATTATTTTCATTTCGTTTTCTGAATCGCACATTGTGCGTAGTAATACAAGGTATTGACCTAATTCTTCTTCAGTTTTATTTGAATTTTTTTGAAATTTGTTTAACAAAATTTTTGAAAAGTTTGAAATTCTAGTTTTGAAAAAGCCTAAAAAAATTGAAAGTTTTTAACTAAGTACCGAAAGGCCTTTGCATTATCCTTCAGAAACAAAAACTTATTTTTCAGTAAAATAAAACTTTGATTGTACACTCCTTATACAAGTTGTCTACAACACATTATTGGTCTAGATAATGCATAATAATTTTAACATTTTTAACCGATTTATTCTTTTTATATCTTTTTTGGTAGATAGTTATAAGCAGATTACGATATTTTAACATTTTGTTACAAAGCAAAGTACTTAATAGCTAAACCCCATATAAATGCAACATACAAACTTCAGGTCCCATGCGGCACGGGTTAACGATATCTTATTTCAATAACGATTCTAGGGGGAGTTGTGATAAAAATTCAATGGTAGGTAAATTTTGGTGCTGTCTAATGTACACATATATGTATTTTGTATGTGCTACTTTATATGTACTGCTAAATGTGTGAATTTTTAGTTATGTGAATTATTATATAGTTTTTGTTTTTTAAATGTCTTTACAACAACTTTTAGTTGGCATTTATAATATAGCGCTATTATTTTTAAAGAAAGGATCGCTGTAATTTTGCCATTGGTATACTACTTATTTTAAATATGCATATATTTATGCTTTTATGTAACTTAGTACGTGTGTCTTCTACGAGTTGAAGACAAATGTTAACCAGACCTTTTGGTATAATTTGGAAGTAGTAGTTACATTCTCTGGCAACTTAAGGAAGCGTTAATAACTGCCAGCAAATTTTATATAAATTGTTTTAACTCGACGAAAATCTTTGTTTTTGTTTCTTTAACTTTTTGGTAGTACATATACATTTTTTTTGTATGTATATTTTATATTCATAACTTTGGGTAGAATGATGTTTTTGTTGTCAAAGAGATTTTTATGAAACTAACACATATAAAAAAAAAAAAAAAATAGTTTTTTGATTTACAAATATATCTGAGATGAGCAGTAATAACTCAAGGTAGACATTTTTATATGTATCTTTTTATTACTATGAAAATTTTTAATTTAATTCAAATGTCTCTCGATATTGAGATATCGCAGTAAGCATTTTTGCTGAAATTCAAGTTGAAACCAAATGTATTTTAAGCCTTGAATCCAGTATCAAGCATTAAATTAAACTTGTATTATATATTAATTTAATAGTGTTTTCCAGTGAAAAGAAAATTTAAATTCAAGTCAAATTTATCTTACTTGAACATTTTTAATTCTTGTAACCATATATCGTGTTTAAGATGTTTTTATATTTGAATTCGTGTCGGACTCCAGCAAAATTTTCCAAAGCTTTGACTTGTGAAATTTGTGTATTTGTGATGTTTAATATGGTTTATTAAAAAAATCGTGAAAGTTTTTGTTTGAAATAAACTACACTTAAAACTGTGATCTATTTTTTATGCTAATTATTTTATTATTTAAATTAAAAAATTTTTTATGTTACTAACTTCTTTTATATGAAAAAAAAAAAACGAAAATGTACTAATAATTCTCCACTTTCCTAAATATTTCTTCACCAATGAATAAATACATTTTCCAAATTTGTAATTTTCGTATTTGTAATTTTAATTTTTCTAGGCAAAAATAAAAACACAACACTAGTAGAAAATAAGTACCACGTTTAATCTTCTAGCCTCATTGATTTAATTAAATTATATATTAATTTTTTTATTTATTCATTCATTTATTTGTTTAATTGAAATTCACTAAGGCTATAATTAAAAAATGTCTTTTCAGTTTTTACGATTATATGCAATTAGGTGTAAAACTAAACATGTTTTTGATTGAATTAATTATTTTAGTAATAAAATATATAAATATATATATATATATATATATATATATATATATATATATATGTAAAGCTTTAAAGACAAAACAAACTCACACTTTATTAAATTTACCGATTTTCCAATATTTTGTTACTAAACTATTTTAATATTCTATTCATTAAATTCTATTCAAGTAATTATGTATGAAAAAAAAGGATAGATCCGCCGATATAATTGTGAAGTCTTCGATAGCATATAATTACTAAGCAATAAAGTTCCAGATTGGGATAATGAAGTGGACGATATTTGTTTTTAAAATTCAAAATATCTGAATCTGAGGCTAAGAAGCCATTTAGTTATGCAAAATAACAAATTAAAATGACAATTAGAAGAAATTGAGGAAGCAGAATAGCAATATTCGCTAAAATAAACTCATTAACATAAGTGAAGAGATGAAGCAAAAAAGTAATTTTAATTATTACTACCCTAACTGTATAGTCAAGTTTCAATCAAATAGTTTTCAAAAGTGCTAAGAAAATTTTACTTATACGAGCTGCTTTTACAAAAAGTAGAAATTTTCCCTATTTCAAGGTTATTTTTAAGCTGTCCAAATAACATTGGTTTATAATGATTGTGGGACCTTAGTGATTATTTTTCCATTATGAGTCATTTATTATATTAGCAGCATGACTTCTGCTTAGAATAGGTACTTCTGAAACTCATATATTTGAGCTTTCTCTTGACAGTAAGAGTAAAAATAGGTATAATTACTTCTTTCTTCATTTCTTTGGATGATGAAACAATTTTTTTTTTTGGCAAGAACCGCGATATCGTTAGTATTTTACTTCGTAGTAACACGGTTTCTGACACTCAGTTTCTTCTAGAATTCATTTAAATTTGTTATTTTACATAATTAAATGGTTCTTTTAGTCTCAGATACAGATATTTTGCATTTTAAAGATAAATGCCTTAATTTCACTTCATTACCCCATTTACAATAATGTGGGCGGAATTATCCTAACATTTCAAATGTAATAATAATTTGAATAGAATTTAATGAATTTAATATTAAAACTTAGCATTTTTAAGGCATCTACCTTCCATTTTGTAACAAAAAATGGGAAAATTAGAAGCCAAATTAAAGAATTTAGTAAAGTGTCAGTTTCTTTTTTTCCACAAACTTCACGATAAACAGAATCCTTTTACCCTAAACACGAAAGGGCATATAATTCAGAAACTTATATAATGTAAAATAACAAGTACCTGGATACCAAAAAAGTAGCGCATAATCATCGTTTTAAAAAGTACCCAAAAAGGGGATTTTGTTTTAAGGAGCCAATTGCTTCAATACAAAAAATAAAAACTCCTTAAAATTGAATTACCTGATAAAAACAAAAGCAACAAATATTGTGTTGTTGGGTGTTTAAAATTGTTTTTAATAAACTTTCTAGTTCATTTAAAATTTCTCGGTTTTTCTATAACATCACCATATTTAAAACAATATCAAAATGATTGATTTATTTACTGAAATGAATGTATAATAGGTCGAAATATTTCAAATAACTTAGTTTTTCTCCACTTACCACATAATCTTTAAAAGTCGTCATTTGGTTCCATTTCAAACAAAAAGGGGCCAGGTGGTTGAAAAAGGGGAAACTGACGACTAAAGTCGTCAAACGGTAATGCTGCCCATACAGCACCTAGAAGAAAATTATTATGAAGAAAATAGCAAGAGGAGGAAACCGCACTTTATTTTGTTCGACAGTGTATGTACTTGGCAAGATAAAATGAATAAGTTTAAAATAAAGTAACTATTTTTGGTACTTCATATAAAGTGTTTGTATGGTATCTTATCGTAAATATCACTTGCAAATTATTATATAGGTCACATGTTAAAGATGTATTATTTATTTATTCTATATTACATTTTCTTATATTGATGGTTTGAAAAGCTGACATTATTACATTTTCATATAACCTTCAAGCATTAATACAAATATTTATATCTATAATTTTAAAAGACAGCATTTTTAAAATAGAAATAATCCTTGTATGTAAAGGATTCTCAGAAAATATAATAATAAATAATACCAGTATGATTGTTATAATGGTAAAAGATATTAAGATTTATATTCATTTATTTGGAAAAAATTACATTAATTGTAAAACTACATAAAAGAGCATATTTATTTTATAACAACAGAAAAATATTTAAAACATCAGTAGACTTTTTATGGTTAAATGATTTTTATATTTAAAAACAATAAAGCTAAACATTTTCATATTTTTAAAGTTGATTTTATAAAATTTAAATTCAAACAAACTTAGTTTAAGGGGTAAATATTTTAGTTTTAGTAGAAAAATACAGAAATAGAAAATATTTTTATGGTAAATATTTATCTTTGTATAACATTGTTAGTGTTTTGGCAGAATATATACGTATGCATATGTAAATCTACTTATGTTTATTTTATTTTATTTTTTTTATTTTATTTTTTTATGTAAATAAAGTAAATTATGTGGATACACTTATGTATATTTACAGTTATTACACTGATATATGCAAAAATTTACATTATTATATTAAGACGACTGATTCAAAAAAGTGCTTTTATTACCCCTCTGAAAAAATACCTTGGTATGTTTTATAGTGCTTCCCAAAATCTTTTGGATCTACTGATGACCGTTCGTGAGCTGTTAATTTTTACTTGCTTTAAGATATTTCTTGCTGGTGTCTAATTAATTGATATGCCAATATTTTTCGCAGTTTATCAGAAGTCAATCTGATATAAAATTTTACATAAGCATAGTAAATATGGATATCAAATTTCTTCTTTTGATCCTTTTAAATTAAAATATTTACGAAAATTAAAAAAATATTAACAGAAAGTGTTAAAAATATATGCAATTTTTTATAAACAATGATTTCGTGTATTTGCGAGTTAATTTTATTTTCCATAGAGCCTAACAATCTAAACTACAAAACATTATATTGTTTAAATTTTTACAATCAATGAACATTTTAAATGCATTGAATTGTCATATTTATTTATTATTTTTGTAATTTTTATATTCATTGTAAATTTTATTTATTGTATTTATTAGTATTTCTGCTATTTTCGTAAATATTTTAAATTAAACGGGTAGATATTATCAAAAGAAGAATTTTGATACCCATATTGATCATGTTTATGGAAGTTTGTGTATCAGGTTGATATAAAATTAAATAAAATATAAAATTGCAAAAATATTTAAACAAAAATTAATCGGACAACAGCAACTTATATTTTAAAGCAAGTAAATTTTAAAAATTTGAATTTTCATTAAAAATAATAAACAATGTTTTTAAAAAAATGGGATATTTTGTGAAATATATAAATGTTGATGCCATACTTGTGTCCAAATAACTTTTAAATGATGCCGCATTTTGAAAGTGTTTCGTTGGGTGAAAATACGAAAAAATTAAAAAAAAAAAACAAAATTAAAAAAGATCCAGCTCACGAACGGTAATTAGTATAACCAAAATATTTTGAGAAGCATTAATAAAACATACCAAGGTTTGCTTTCAAAGGGGTAACGAAAACACTTTTTTCCCTCACATAGGAAATGAGTCGCATATTCCTATAAACGCACATAAATTTTTTTAATCAACTTACCAAAAGTAGGTCTAAAAAATAATTGACGTGCTACAAATTAATTTTTTAAATTATTTATTGATCACTTAAAAAATGAAAAACAAAAAACTTACTAACATTACACTAAATTATTTTCGTTGTAATTTTATTAGTCTAATGCCTTTTTTATGGCATTTTCCTATATACGCACTTAACATAATGAACCAATTTAGCATTATTAATATTATGTTAATGAACCTTTATTTTCAATAACTTCAAAAATTCAGTCTGGCATTGATTCGACTAATTTTTGAAAAAAATCACTATTTCTTCTCAGACTTGCTTACTTTTTAGTTTTAATTCCATTATTGTTATTATGGTTTCATTCTATGCATTTCATGCGTAAACTTTACGGGCCATGTACTTTCACAGATTTTCCATTGGATTTAAATCCGGACTGCAAGTCGGCCAGTCCTATAGTAGAATGCTGTGTTCATTAAACCACGATTTAGATTGGTTCGAGACATGGATTGCAGCGTTATCCTGTTGGAATGTGCAATTTTCATCCATTTTTTCATTCGATTTTTTCATTCATTATAAATTGCACTGTTCATTTTAGTTGCAACAAAACATATTTTTGATTTTTTTGCAGCAGAAAAGGCTGCCCAAACCATAACACTGCCTCCACCGAAATTGCGTTTCGACATACGATTTCGTTCGACCTCAAATCATGCCAATAGCAAGAATATGAATCGGGTTCGTCCTAATTGAATTTCTTTTCATCAGAAAAGATTACTTCATTCCACTCATCTGTCCATTTCATGTACTTGCGCGCAAATTTTAAACGATTTTCTATTGGCTTATATTTTGGTTTCTTCCATTTTATGTTCGCAAAATGTGTGGAAATGTTTGGAAGCGGCAAGAAGGTCAAATTTATTTTTTATTTATGTTACATTTAATTTTTTGCGGGAGGCTTCTTCTTTTACTTTATTAATTTAACTATTTGTTAATTTTTGATTACCTTTTGTTGGTTTCCGCACCCCGTATTTCTGCGTTTTCTTAAGAAGCTTTTTTTCTCTACTGGAACAGCCTTGATCACAAAAAAAAAAAAAATAAAAAATGAATTTGAATTTTTCCCAGTCTATAAGAAAAGCACCTTTATGCATTCTTTAATCTGATGAAATTTCCAAATCAAAGCAAAAATATTTCTAGTAAACAGAGATGTTGGCATCAGAAACTTAAATTAAGTGAAACAGATAACTAAAAGTGTTGAAATTTTTTAATATTTTTTTACAAAAACTTTTTACACAAATCTTTTTCGATTACGTTTAGAGAAATATTCCACTGAAATTAGCACCAATATGTTCTGATTGCCAAATTAAAGAAAACAACAAAAGCAAGAAACAATTATGTCTTACATAAAAAAGTACCGTTATATCGCGAGTTATTGTTACAACACAACATTTTTTCCTTTGATTAAGAGAAACGAATATACCTCAAAGAAAAACAAACATTTTAAATGCGTTTATAGGAATATGCACCAGTGTATGTACATTAGTTTATAAATTTGTGAATATTAGTAAATATGCCTTTCATCTTTCATCCTTTTATGCATAATACATACATGATTTATCGCTTTGGCAACAAATGTTTCCTTTGGCAATTATTCAAGTATATTTTACGTTCAAGTGATTTCCAATGCAAATATATTTTCTGATTCAGCATTTCCGAATTTTTCATACACAGCCAATAATATATACATACATAAATACTCAACACTTATTTCAATACCCATATATAAAAAAATAATATCACACGTATTATTTATGTATGTTTATATGTACGTATGTATGTATGTATGTATATATGTATGAATGGTTGAGTGAATGTATGTAGTCTGATTGCGACGAGTTCATTTTTAAGGGAAGTTCTTTGATGATGTGATGGTGATGATTTAAAAAAACCGGATATTTAACATTCAGATACACATACATACCTATATATATACCCACATACTTACGTCTATATTTGTATGGTTATTGCTATATTTAAAGTGAAGATCAAAATAATTTTAATTTTTACAGAATTCATAGTCGCTTGCAAAAGTCATCAAAATAAATGAAAAGCTTTGCATTGCTATGAACTTTTTATAAAAAGAAAGATCATTAGTAATCTTTTGTCCATAGTTTATTTTGTATTCGTATTACTGTGTTAATTATCAAATACAAATTAGAAAGTACCAATAGGTAAAAAAAGCACTATTAGATTTTGGCTTTCCAAAAATCCTGGTCCTATATATTTTTTTAAGTGTTCATATATACAAATTGTTTAAGTTAATTAAAAATTTGTAATTGTTTTGAGTCACACTGTATACATGTATATATTTGTACTTTATACAGCTTGTATAGAACACCATTTTTCTAAGTAGTCAAAATAATTCAAGTTATAATATTTAAAAAGTGTCTAAAATTTCGAAATGTGTTGACAACTTCAACAAGACTATAAGACGTCGAATTTATTTTATGTATTGAGTAAGTGTCTGTGTATGTATGTATGCACAATATTAAGAAAACATAATATTTGCCAACATATTTTGAACATTCAAATGTTGTGCAAAAGAAAATATAAAAAGTTTTATTGATTTGCCTTTAACGATTTCAATTGGTTTTTTATTCCATTAGATGAAAATAAAGCGAATAGAAGTGTTTGACTTTTGGGTAAAAAATACAATAGGAAGAATAAGGATTAAGATATTTGATTAAAAATATTAGGATTTTTATAAAAAAAGAATATAAAAACTAAAAGTTTTTCCGCTTGAAACCTGAGCTTAATGTAATTATCACGATTCAAATGCAGCAGATTAAAAAAATCAAATTTATTCAAATCTGTTTACTGATGTCATTTTCATGTCTAGACAATAAACTCAAGTTAAGCTACAGATTTTGGCATTTCAAAGGATTTATATATATATTAGAATGCTCCAAAAAAAAAAAAAAAAAATAACTCGATTTTGCCGCAACGACTTGACATTTATATGGTGATAATTTGACCATATAAATATTTAAGTTATTATCAAGGACCGAAAGTTCATGCAAATGCAAGTTTTTTGCCTTTACTTCTAGAAAAGAGTAAACTAAATATCTTTGCGACTTATAAAATTTGCTTTAAAATGGCATTACTTTTTTAGTGCATATTTATGCATATTGTTGTTGACAATGCATGATTTTACATACTTTGCCATAAATGCATATTTTTGTATCATATTTAGTGCAATGTTCTAATTTAAAATTATTTTTTGTGTAGAAAAAATAATTCTGTGAACTTCTAATAAAACGACTTAAGTCTTCATTTCAAAATTTTCAGAAGAGCTAAAAAATGTTTTGAATAATAAAAATACCATGGACAAATTAATATCCCAGCAAAAACTTTTTGGTTCTCGGTAATGGCAACTACTTATTAAAGTAGTTTCTGGGTAATGAGGCGTCATTATTATTTCCCTACGTGGATCAGTTGGCTAGATCACTGGATTAACAACCAGTAGATTGTTGGTTCAACCTCATTCTAATGCTGTTAGTTTTTTTGTAACAAAATGTCTAAAAAGATATTTTATACTAAAAAAGTTTTTGCGACTTAGAAAATTAAGTACGAGATGGTGTACTGAGTAAGATGTTACTCATTAAAAATTAATGGTTAATTTGTGTCCGAGTTCAAATCTCACTGACGCCAAAATTTTTAGGAACACAAAATAACTACATGAATTTTTGGACAACAAAAATAATTAGTTGCTCAGAAAAAAATAAGTAGTTTATTTTTGTTTCCAATTATACCTGCTAGCTTACCAGGAAAGCAAAATTTTTGCTGGGATGTGGTAAGCCATTTCTCCAACATTAACAATCACAGAAGGACATTGATTATGGTAAGAGGTGCGTTATCAGTAGTTTCTTTATTTATCTCGTATTAAGATGCGAAATTGCACAGAATAAATAATTTCATATCGGAGTATTATTGTCCTAAAATATTGGACGAAATATTGGAATATCACTAAAAAAAGTTTTTTATATATTAGTCCTTGGATAGCCTAAAACAAAGAGATAAATATAGACTTTAGGGTCAAATTTGTAAATTTGTTTTGAAGGCAGAACAAGTTAATTTCTTATTGATTTATGTATATGAAACATTTGTTTTGGTTGTCATACGTTTTTGTAGAACATCGAGAGTTGATTAATAATTTTTAAAGTAGCTACCGATGAGTTTATTCTGTCTAAGAGCATAATTAGCTGTATAGAGCTACTCTTAATACTATTTTAGCAAAATCGATCTATCACAACCATCGAAAGAATTGTTACAATTTTAGATTCAAACAAAGAAACAATAAAATGTTTCCACATTATTTAAAAGTGCATCCATTACATCTGTTGATGTCCAGCGGTAATTTTCTATGTACAAAGCTGGTTTTTACTGTAATTAGAAATAAATAATTTTATATGATATTGAATTAAAATTTTATGTGTTATTTTTAATAAGTTAAGTACATATTTCGTTTATTTTTAGGGCATATGCGTGAACTTTCTGTCCCTTGTTATTAAAAATTCCCCTGTCCATTAACAAGTTTTCGACCACTTGTGTAAGGAATGTACACAAAGATTTTTAATTTTGAATAAATACTGAAATGAAATTCTTTTTTTAGTCAAATTTAAACCATAATTACTTTGTTTGAATTCCTGCAGGATAATAGAAACCCGAAGAAGGTCAAAAGTAAAAAATTTTTAGTATTCGGGATTTTTAACGAAAATATAACAACAAATAGGATGCCCCGGTGGCCTAGTTGGTAGTGAGCTAGTCTGTCAATCTGGGGATCGTAGTTTCTACTCCCACCAGAGTTTCTGATCTGTTTCACTACAACGAGCAATAGTCTTCGTTACTCCGCTCGGTTAGAATTAGAATATAATTTGCAATTGTATTGTAATTATTCAATAAATAATAAATAAAATATAATAATAAATATTTATTTTTATCTAGAGACAAGACCTATACTACATAGGTTAAAAGTATGATGAAAATATTTCATTTCACTGTTTCTTGTCTAGAGAATAAGAATTACGCTGAATTACTCGCGATTATTTTTTTATTCTACTATTTTGTTGGCTTTATTATTTAAATTTGGATTTTTATTTATTTTTTTTTTTCAAACTTTTTATGTTCACGTATTTTCTGCCAGTGCGACTTTAATTGTTTTATCATTTTTGAGATTAATGGTAATGTGTTAATTATATTCAATATAAATTTCCCTTCTACTCCTTACCTCTCATTTCACTATGGTTTGATGAGGGTTAAAAGTTTATTAGGTTACGTAAGCTAAGCTGAAGACATAACTTGAACTATATTTATATAGAAAAATCTCTTGTTTATAAAACATGAATTAATAATTTGTTCTACCTATTACTTAGAAAATTATATAACCTGAAACTCCTTAGAGAAACATATTTTCTTTGCTCATCAATGGGTTAAAAATGTGACGTGATGGAGAAAACCCAAAATGTTTCTGATGATTGGAATCACTATATCTATAATATGCGCGACCCTAACTAACTTTTTTTTAGTGTTGACCTGTGTAATAAAAAAATATATGCAATTAACAACAATATATTACAGAAAACCCGATCATATAAAGCCGCCGCATAATGGGACGGAATTTAAATATTTTGGAAAATCTATAATTTAAGTGCTCTGATTTACATAAAATGTCTGTTGCAGACGTAGCAGAAGAGTATTCAAGTTTAAGTTTTGAAAATGGATCCTACATATTTCTCAGAATAGAATCTATTAGATTTCATAAAAGCGCACGTGCGACATTACACTTTTTAAATACTTAGCAATTTTTTTTAATCTGACTTATGTTCTTATGTTTCCTTAAATTGGTATTAGACTCTTAAAAATATATGTGCATTTGCATGTGAAAATTTAAATTTTAAAATCTTGGAAACACTTGTTATATTTTTTTCAATATTTTTTATAAAATTTATTGCAAGTTCTTTAACAAAAAAAATATTGTTAATTATAAAAAAGGGCGAAGGAATTATATAAAATGAACTCATTCACTTTTATTTATATATCTCAATCTTTCATGAAATTATAATATTTGTTACCAAATAACACTTCAATGTATTCTTTAATCTAACCCTTTACATTTTATTAGTCTTTAAATTAAACAAAATTTCTTAAAAGTTCTGACATCGCATCTTTATACACCAGATATTAAATATATGACATTACATGCAAGTATGTATTTTGTCACTGATCACCTTTAAAAATAAAATAGCTTAATAAACAATAAAATGGTAATAACATGAAAATGAGAACAACTAAAGAAAAATGGGCATATAAAATAATAAAACAACATAAAACAAAAACAAAAAAAGTAATGTTCTACCAAGGAACAACAGACACACCACATAATGCAATAGCAAGCAACATTATAGCAATAGCAATGTTGTATTAAAGATATTAAAAAAAAAACAAAATATAAAACATGTCCTTTGATAACGAGGATTTGCTTGCGTAAATACTAACTTACTTTACTTTGCTTAATTATCCTTCTCATCTTACTCAGCACAAAATCAAAAAAAAAAAAAAAAAAAAAAACACATGCAACAAGAGATTCGCTAATAAGATTTTGCGCATTGACAAGGATCCACAAACTGTTTTGCTAAACATAAAAATGGAGACTGGAAAAAGAGTAATAAAGCCACTATGACTACTGCCTGTTGTAAAGGAGAGCTATACTGAGTGTAAATTTTGCGAGAAGAGATAATTTAAAGTAACCTTTTGGATGTTTGAGTAAAATACAAAAATAAAAATTACCAAAAATAAAAATACAAAAGGTGAAGCGTCTAATGAAAATATCAATGACTTTATAAAATAAAAAAGGGATTATACGATGTATTTTTATACTGTCTCCATTTTTTCAAATTAACTTATATGGAGGTTAGATGGTATTAGATGCATATCTATTTGGGTAGAAGTTGATAAATTGCTATGCAATGGGAAGTGATGTACTATTTATGTGTAGTCAAACTACGAAAATTTAGAAAATTTATACTATTGCAATAATTTTGAAACTGTATGAATTAATCAACATTTATAAGATAAGATATGATATGATAAGTTAAGATAGATAAGAGTTTTAAAATGAATAAATTAATAAAAAATTATATTCACTATATAAAATTATACTAAAATCTAAATAGATTTTTCTTTTTATCTAAACTATTTAAAGCAAATTTTTATGAGCCTAAAAGTAAATGCTGACTTTTCAAGCTAATAATAATTCACTCCAAATCAAAATAAATATAAATACCTTTATTTTCTATTATTTTTCAGTCAAGAATTTTAATACTTTTGATGTCTTTATAACATCCTTTTATATGTGTATATATGTGTAAGTATAAATATATACAAACATATGGAGCTGTATAATAAAAATCCAACAGAATTTTATTACTCATTCTAAATAATGTATGTATTTATATTATGGTAATGCCGCTTTTATGGAGGAAAAATATGACTTCAATGTACCCAAATAAAATGAAAGCTTAATTTATTTAAAAAAAAAATATTACTCAGTCGTTCTAAATTTTGGAAAATTTGTATGAAAATCGTCATACAATGCCTTAATTTCGGCTAAAATCTTATTTATAAATATATATATATATATATATATATATATATATATATATATATATATATAAATATACGTTAGGGTTTTTTGAACTTGATAATTAAAAAAGGGCTTAATTCAAAAATTTTCTATAAAATATGCTAAATCCAAAACCTAAGAAAACTTTTGTTTAGAAGAATATTATCTGCAAATTTTAATTTCATATGTAGTTGCTTATTTTTGGACTGGAAAAGATGATGACATCAAATTTCAATATTAAAAAAAAACCGGCACTTTTGTAAAATTATGAAATTTAAATTTTCAAAAGATAAATAATAACGCTGGCATGTGTTTATAGGTAGAAGAATACAACAATTTTCGATAAAAAAAGAATGCAATTTTAGACCTCAACGTCTCCAATGTCCCTTTATACATAAAAAATATTGATTAATTCAAAAATTAAAAATTTTCAAATACATAGGTCAATACTAAAAAAGTATTGTGAAAAATATGTTGCAGATTTTTAACACATTGACCACCAAAGAAAATATCCTTCAATGAGTAGTTTTTAGGTTATATAATTTTCTGAGTAATTGACCACCAAAGAAAATATCCTTCAATGAGTAGTTTTTAGGTTATATAATTTTCTGAGTAATAGGTAGAGCAAGCTAGTCATTCAAATTTTATAGACAAGAAATGATGCTACAAAAATGTATTATAAGTCAAATCTCCAACTTTCCACATATAGCTTCTAGAAGTCCTTAAAGTTGTAAAAATCTATAAAACATGTGTGAATAATTTGCTCTACTTATTAAATAGAAAATTGTGCAATCTAAAAACTTCTGTCAAATTTTTCTGATCTTCAATGGATAGAAAGTGTGACATAATTTAAAAAAAAGTTCATTTAAATTTTTACTGTAGAATTTCGCATAATTATTCGCGATATAATTTTTGTTTGCGATTTTGTTGACCAGTGATATTACTGGTTTATTTTACTAAAATTTAACTTTCTCTACATGTCCTTATGGTTTCACTCTTTTTTTACATGGTTTTTTATTTTTCAAAATGGCTTTTTTCAAAAATAACACAGGTATATATGGATCTGGACTTAAGGAACCAAAAATGATTCTTATAGTTTTAAAGGCCAATTTTGGAAATTGGTTTTTGTTTTCGACATATCAACAAAAAAATATTTTTACTATATTTGAGATCTGATAACACTATGACAACAGTATTTCGGGGACGGAATTATTCTACTTGCAATTGATAGCATTTGATGAGTGTAATATACCCTACTAAATATTTTTCATTTTTTTTGCTTTATGACCTTCTAAACTTTTTCTTTTTAAAACCAAAGTAGCCTCAGATAAGTCGAAAAAATAATATAAATATAGTTCGAAGATCAATTATTTTCACATAAATATTTAGAGCATTCAACGGAGAACAATTCATTAGAGCTTTCAATTCATATATCTCTTCTTATAAGGGGTCATTTGTAGTCCGTTGATTAAAACTTGGATTCAGTGGGTTAAAATAATCTATAGATATTTTCATTGTCAAATATAATATTTATATTACTTTTTTCAATTTATCTGAGACCACTTGGTGTAAGAAAAGGAAAGTTTAAAAGATTATAAAACAAAAATTTTGCTTACCAGCGACAAACCCTTTGGAAGGCTTATTGTACTCATCAAATGCTATCAACTGCAGATGGAATGATTCCGCCCCCACACGATGATCCTCAATTTATAGCAAAGTGTAACCAATATATTCAATCAAACCTTTAAGTGAAAAATCTATTATTATTTGTATTCAAAGCAAGAGAGAACAAGATTTTCGAATTGCTAATCCGTTGGCGGTTTATTGGATGTTAAGCATTTTTTAGAAATTCCCTCGGTCATTATTTTTCAAATATTTGGTTTAATAAAGGTATTTTTTCATTTTAGTCTTTTGCGGCTTAACGCTTTAAAGAAGTTATTGATAAGGTAAAGTTCTACATTAAGATATGGCTTGAAGGTATTATGTAAGTTTAGGAGGCGACGTTTCTTTTTCCGCCTCAAATGTTTCGAACTGTGTATTCTTGAAATCAAATAATTCGTTGATATTATAGATGAAGTAGACATTATCTCTTTCCTGAGAATCGGGAATTGTACCTCATTGGTCCCATTTACATTGATGTTTGTTAGAGTACCGAAAATTATGTCTGCCACCTATTTTAATTAATTCAAAGATCGATTCATGATATTCATTTAGTGAAATATATAAAAGTGGTAATGAAAATACTCCCTTCTGAACATTTGGCATAACTTTGCCAATGTTCCCGAGTATATAGTTTTAGCAGAAATAATAAAAGGGCTTATAATATTTTTACTACATTTTTACATAATTTGGAATAAAAGCCAACATCATCATATATTAAGATTTAAATCAATCTTTTAGCAAGAACAAGAAATTGTAATGCTAGCACATTTCTCCAATACGCGAGAACTCAAAAACTAGAACCAATCTTCATTAACGTATATCACCAATTAAATTGAAATTGGTTTTCATTTGCTCAGGTCCAAAAGCTGAGCAGAATTTGTAAACTTGCGTAATTAGAAAATAGATTTATTAAGCATCAGTTTGGGCATAAGTTTATTGAAATCGGATGTCCGAAAATAAATTTAAATTTCAGGTATTAAAAAAAAAAATTGTGAAAAATTGAACTTTGAAACGTGAATTTTGAAATTTTGGAGAACTTCAAATTTTGTATTGAATTGTGTACCAAATCGAAGATGTTGAAGTTTGGTGCGTGTTCGAAAAATTTTTTATTTTTTGCAGATCTTATTAGGAAACCACAATTGCGAACTTAAATTTGACAACTGCTCTGCTGCACTTACCAAAATTTCATGTGAATCGGACTATTTGATTACAAATTACTGATTTATTTCTAACACGGAAAAAAATATTAGATACATTTTTTCTATAAATTTATTGTTTCATATTATATTAGTTTCTGATGATATTTTTTATTAATATAATTATTGTTTTTCTAAAAATATGTCACATGAAAATTCAAATAAAAAACACAAATATTTTATGAAAATAAAAAAAAAAAAACAATACAATGCATGTTTTAAGTCCCTTAATGTGGATCTGATACAGAATTAGCTATTTGTGGTAAGTGTGCATTTTGAATTGTTGATAAAATTATTTAGTTTTTCCATGTTATTTCAGATGCAATAATGTAATGGCCTTGCGTGGTACTTTTTCGTGTGTCACTTGAATAAGGAATATTTTAAAACTAAGCAAACTGTAATTTATTTGTAAATTTTAGATTATAAAAATGAAAGTTATTATCTTCTAGCTTTCAATTAGTGATAAGTACTGTCACCATTTTTATAAATAACCTCAAAAATGCGATTTGGCATCGACTTGTATAATGACTCTAAGTAATTTAGCGAAATTGAACTCCATGCTTCCGTTATTGCATCCTTTAAGGATTGTATCGTCTCAATTTATTTTCCTCCTTCATAAACTTTTCTTGCAAGCCAACCCCAGACATATTCCATTGGATTCAGATCTGGTGAATATGGGGACCAATACAAAAGTTGAACAACTTGTTGATTAATCCATTGTTTTACTGCTCTGGCGGTATGAATCGGAGCGTTGTCGTGTTGGTACGTCCAAGATATTGGTCGAAAGAAATCATTAAAGTTTGGAAATGCTTCCTCCAGAATGTTTTTTTACGTCGTTGTAGTCATTTTGTTGGATACAAAAACCAATTCTATGTTACAATAAAATAATTCCTCCTTATTTAGGTCATGGAAGTAATAGTTATACCCGTCGGGACCATCAATATTAAACTTTTTTTCATCGGAAAATTCAACTTTAAACCACTTGTCGGACCATGTCATTGTATTTTTGGCAAATTGTAGACGTTGTGATTTGCGTTTTTTTGCAGTTTTCGTCGGACTATGTATGGGCACGACTTTAAAATACGGTGCACTGTTCTTAGACTGGCACCGACTCCACTTTTTTCACGTATTTTTGATACCGACATGGCAGAATTTGATGCAATTCTAAGAATTTTTCGTCTTTCTTTTGGAGTTTTTGCCATTTTCTTCCGCCGTTTCATGTTTTTCCACGTTATTTAAATAATTGTACACAACTGTCTTCTCTCTATTAATGGTTTAGCTATTTGAACAGGATTCTAACCCTGACATTTCAAAATCAGAATTTTTTTCTTTTTCAGAGCTTTTAAGAGCCTTACCACGTCCCATTTTGAATAAAAAATATTTAAAAACTATCAAATTAAAAATTCTCTAGCCTTTTATATTGAAAGAAATTCAAATCATAGCCTTCCTGTGATTAATATTAAAAGAATTCCTTCTTCAACGAACACACGAAATAGTATCACAGAAATACATGTCTTTAAATAAATGCATAAAAAATTATTTTTTTCTGAACTTTAGTTTAGGAGATATACTTAATTAAATTAAAAAAAATGTGATTCCTTATTCAAGTGGCAGGCAGTTTACATTTAAAAATTGAAAATATAAATGAAAATTTAAAAAATTTGTTTAAGTCTTCTTGACTTTTGATTCATTTCATGAAATGTAAAAAAGTGTTAATATTTAAGACATTATTCTTAAATATTATGAACCAAAATCAATGAAAGCAAATTTTTATATTTATGCACAAACTTTTTTCTGAGTATAAAAATTATAGTTTTTTTTATTGAAAATACTGGCTAAATTTACTTTAAAACATTTTCCCAACACTCTTTTGGGGGCAACACCATTTGTTCATTGTTAATAAATATATTTTTGTATTAATTAGACATATATTATAGTTTTACACTGCTGTTGCAATAGCTAAAAAATACATTTTAATTATGTAACTATTTCTAAAATTGCTATTGAATGAATCAATAATAAAATTATTTTGCCATAATTAGCAGACAACATTTATATATAACAAAAGCCAATTTAATCCACTTAGTACTATGAATATTATATGATTTATAATAAATAATTAATGAGTAAAGTTTATATATAACTTTAGCTACATATTATGTTTTCTTAAAATTTTAAATTCTTTAAGCTATATAGTTTTCAAATGTAATCTATTTTAAATGTAGTATTTCCGAAGTTTTTTTTTCAGAAAATAAACATTTTTTGTTTATAAAATCAAAAAAATTTTTTGTTGCATAGTTTTTACCATGGCAAATGTTATTGTGATCTAGCAAATTTCAATTATAATTTGAATTTTATATGACTCAGCAAATAATTACCTAGTTACTGATCATATTTTATGTACAAAATTAACTTATTTTTTGAATCATATATCCGCTTTTGTATTTTATGTCAAATTTAATCCTGTAAATCTCAAGCAATGATATAATTTAAACAAGAAAATTAAAAAAAAATAACAATAATTAAAATTGTATTTTCAAACTCTCCTTTTGCTGCTTCATTTCTACTTTTTTGCTTTAGGTTTGTTGCATTTTTCGTCTCTTCATTTACTTTACTTTTTAATATGCTTTGTTGCAAAACTATCCTTATATATATTATTTAATTAATTTTTTGTTGAGCAAAAAATATACATTTGCTGGTTTTTTTTCTATTTTATTCAGTTTTTTCTTTTCCTCTTTAATTCAAAATAATTGCTCATTTGAAACGTAACATTCCTGTTTTTATTTTCCAACAATTTACAATTATATTTATGTTGAGAACTGGCTGTGTGCTAAAATATTTTTGTATAAAACAATTTTTTATTAGGATCATATTACTTTTGAATGAGATTGCGAAAGTATAATACTTTGTGGTGTAAACGTATATACATACGTATATATCAACAAAATAGTATTATATATAATTAAGTTGCCTCTGTTTATATGGAAGAAAATTATATTCAATGCTGCCATGAAAATTAAAGCTTACTTTATTTTTAAATAAATTTTCTCAAATTTTCTGTTTTTTATAATAGACAGATACAAATAATAATAAAAATAATAATAATAATAATAATAATAATAATAATAATAATATTAATAATAATAATAATAATAATAATAATAATAATGAATTTTAATTACGAAATTGATTACATTAATTAAAATTTTAATAGATTTTGCTCCAATAATTACAATGATAATATTAATTATATGAAATAAATTGTTTTTTCTACAGTTTCAACTAAAATTTTAATCAAAGTAATAACTTTTATGCTTGAAACTAAATAAATTCAATAAAAATATTTATTGATATAATAAATAAATCAAATAACTAAATCTGCACCATCGCAAATCGTTTTCCAAATAAAAGCAAAATGTGTGATCGCATTGTTAATTTATCTTTATTTACTTTATAATTATAAGTAGTAAAATATTTAGTTTTTGCCGTGAAACATTTATTTTTAGCCGATTGAAGTTATTAAAATTTTTTAATTGCATCTTAAATTTATCTATATCGTCGCATTGAAGTATGAGTTGTAGGGGAAATTTGCCATAACGATTTTGTTGTATTATAATAGATATGTTCAGAACATATTTTATTTTCACGCATAACAACCTGTCTTTTTGGCGTAACTTTTATATTACACAAAACCACAGACCACATGTTTGCCATCAGTACATTTCATTAAGATTAAGTATTTCAATTTCCTTTGTAGATCAAATTGTTTGCGAAAATTACATTTGGCGCTTACGATTTTTCAGACGAAATTCTTTTTTCTCTTTCTACTGTTGTACCATAAAAAGATTCCACCTTTTGGTTGCTTCTTCTTTAGACCGATAATTTTGCAGCCCATAATATTTTTAATGAAAAGTGACAACTTATTTGTGACCATATCAAAATTTCAACAAAACCCACCAGCAAGAATATATTTTTTCAGGCAGCAACAATTGCAGCAAACGCAGCAGGTTATTTCTAAAAATGGTGACAGTAATTATTACTAACTGAAAGCTAGAAGATAATAACTTTCATTTTTATAACCTAAAATTTTAAAAATAAATTACAGTTTGCTTAGTTTTAAAATATTTCTTATTCAAGTGACATACGAAAAAGTACCACAGAAATACATGTCTTTAAATAAATGCATAATTTTAGTATAACAAAATATGTATATATTTTATTTCTTGAGGAAACTAAAGCCAACACTTTGAAATTTGGTTGCTAAAAAAATTATTTTTTTCTGAACTTTAGTTTAGAAGATATACTTAATTAAAATTAAAAATATGTGATTTCTTATTAAAATGGTAGACAGTGTATGTTGGAAATTTTCTTTGGAGAATTTTTAGCTTTTAATGATTTTTGGATACATATTGGGAACAAAAGAATATAATAGAAGCGTTTGTTTATTAACATGATGATGTGTTATATATTTTAACAGTTTTTTATTGTAAAGTTGCAATTTAAAGGGATTTATTGTTAATATTTTCATGTAACACTATTTTGATTTAGCATTCAAAGCAAATCTAATAAAACTAAATTAAAATTTTAGAAAAATTTTTGCAAAATGCGTAAAATTTTTATTATGAACAATTTAATTCTATCTATGAGCAAAATTTTATTTTTTATGAAAAAAGTTTAGGAAAACAACTCATGTTCGATTCATAATATTTATGAAGAAAATTTTCAAATATATGTTTTTTTTTCTCTGTATAACAAATAAAAGTACTTTTTTGATTGTTTGAAAACAAATACCATAGATCAAATTTCGTACTTTTGTAAAGAGAGCTTATATATGAAATTTTAAATAGAAAAGAATAATTTAGCAATATTTTACAAGTTAAATAATTTTACTAAATTTTTAAAATATAGATACAGATAGATATTTTAAATATTTAGGCAAATTAGTTATCTTGTAAAACGTTGATAAATTATTCTTTTCCATTTAAAGTTTAATATATAAGCTATACTTAAAAAAGTATGAAATTTGATCTATGGTATTTGTTTTCAAACAATCAAATAAATACTTTCATAATACCCTCTTTAATAAATATAACGAATTTCAATAAACAGAAAAACATTAATATAATTATTTTCATTCAATATTTTAATTACAAAAATCCTCATTAATTTACACATATATATGTTTGTGGTAGACATGTTTTATACACTGACACTCTCTCATGACACCTAAAATATAAAAAGCCATAACTTGTATTGGAAAAAATTAACAGAAGGAGCAGAAGCCATGCTAAAATAAAATTAAGTACGAATTCTCTATGGAATGTTGAATCGAATTTTCTAATAAAAAATATCTGAGAAATTTTCAAATGCCTTTCAGATATATGTATTGACACCTGTGATGAATCATATAATTAAGTAAAATCTTTGCTAAAATATAAGTAAGAGCTTTCTGTATTTAAGTTATAGATAGCAATAAAAAAGAGCGAAGAAACAATATTTGCTTGGTGTTTCTATTGTTTGTGGTTTATTCATACTCATAATTATAAATTAATATTATTAGTTTATTATTATTTTTTCCATTTTTAATTAGATAAAATGCACAAGTTTTTCATCAAGGCATAACGAATTATATATTCCCTTTTTTTTTTGTTGTTTAAATTTGTTAATTTCTTAATTTCATTGGGCATAATGGTTATATTACAAACACATGAATCTGACCAGACTTAGGCACTTTCCATTTGATACTGAAAATATTTTAAAAACTTTTAAATATTTAAAAGATAGAATGTTTTAAACATTTTTATTCGTATATTTTCTGAATTCGACATGCAGCATACAAAGATAACGAGTGACATTCGGCACCCTAAGATCTATAATTGCCGACCACTGCTTTATTCATAGCTAGTCAAATATGTGTTTTTTTTCTGATAGAAATCTTTATTTTTGCACCAGTTTCACTGAGAGATTAAAAACATATAAGTAATTTAGCTATTTATGTGATTTTATTTTTTCGCAATATTTGAATGAATCATTTTGTGACAGGAAAATTCATTGAAAATTATACGCAAAATTACTAACTTTCGAAGAAATTGTATTAAATAAATTTCGACAGATTCCTTAAATCATTTTCTTGAAAACGTGTATAACGAAATATTTTTTTAATTACACTCTGCTACAAAATGACACCTTTCACTCGAAAAACGACCTAATTTTGATATACTGCGACCAAATTATTCTGAGGATATTTCTTGCACTTAAGATCTCGTAGCTTCTTAAGTTTTAGGTAAATTTTAAATTTTCAAATCAATTAAGAAAACAAAACTTTCATAAAAATATGTATGTATATTCTTAATAAATCCATAAATAGAGTATTGCTATATCGTAATATAAATCTAAAAGGGCTACCAATAGATACAGCTATTTTACTTGGAATTATAGTCGCTAATTCCAAATATAAGAACGGAATTTAAAAATTCAACAGGGTGTATTAAATATGGCAAAACATAATAGTTAATTATATTTAAATATTAAAATAATTTTATAGCATTTAAATATTCAAGTGGTTTATAATTTGTGGTTAAAAATCGTTTTAATTCCACTAATGATGAAATAGAGATGATTTGTAAACATCCATCTAGTAGGATAGCTGGATGGCTGGTCAGATTTTTGAATATTTGTTAATGAAATTTAGCATGAATAATTGTTATGGTAAAAGGAAATGGGTCATGATCGGCCCATATTTTCACCCAGCCATTGAATTGAATAAAGGAATTGAGGTCTACCTTTAATAAATGCTTTATTTTTTTAGTCTAAATATCAGTTAAATTTAATTTATAACTAAAACAAACTGCAAAAGATGCCTTTTGAGAAATCCGCAGAATTCAAATTATACTATTTATTTTTTAAGTTTATTTACTGTGGTATTGTCTATAAATCTGCAAGTTTTATTTGAACTTTTATGAAATTTGTTTAATAAAATTTTTAAACGTTTGAAACTGGAGTTTTGAAACAGCTTTAAAAAAATCAATATTTTTTGACCAAGCATGGAAAGGGACTTGAATTTTCCTGCAGAAACAAAAACTTATTTTTCATTAAACTTGGTTTAAATTTAATTAAAAATATCATTTTACTTATACATTTCTTAAAAAATTAAAAACTTATTTGTACACTCCTTACACAAGTGATTTAAAGTACATGAATGATCTGGAGAATTCGTAATAACTTAAACATTTTGAACCGACTTTTTCTTTTTGTATCTTGTTTAATATATATATTTATAAGTAGATTACGACTTTTTAACATTTTGTTATAAAAGAAAGTATTTAAAAGCTATTTGTTTCTAAGAACTGTAAAAAATACTATTTTCTCCGTTGTTGTTCGATGCAACACGGGTTAACGATATCCAATTTCACTAATATTTCACAAAATATCTTTTTACAAACCAATGAACGATTTTAGAGAGAGTTTCGGTCAAAATTCAAAAGTCGGTAGATTTTTGGCCAGTCTAATTTTGATTATTATGCATTGTAAATGTTTTAATGCCATTATAAAATTTATAAAATATAAAATTTCCAACAATTTTGCAGAAGTATATTTTCGTGTATCATCATTAGCTTTGGAGTTATAGCACATCTTATGAGCTATTTAATACTTTTTAGTATTCGCTATATTTCAGGACTATACAGAAAAATTGTAAGGATAATTATATCACCCACTGTACTTAGCTGCTGCTGCACATAATGTTGAGAAATTCCCTCCTGGTCCACGTTAACGTGTCTGTAATTGAAAATTTTTCAATTAGGCCTAAGGATAAAATTGCAATCGCATAAGACTGAAAAGACTTCGGGCGCATAATTTAGTAAGTGAGAGGACTTTTCCTACAAGTTTTTATTAAAAATTATATATATATATATATATATATATATATATATATATATATCAGTATTCTGTTCACAGTCTTAACAAAATAATTATAATTTTAAATAATTTTTATGGTTAAATAATAAACTAAACGATAAACAGCCTCATTAATTTTAATAAAATCATGTATTATGTGTATACATAAACCAGAAAAAAAATTTACAAAAAAATACATTAAAATAACAAACTTTAATAAAAAAGAATTAAAATAATGAAAAATAATTTGATTTGCTACTGTGGCTCTTTGGTATGCAAACATATACCACTTAAACATACAATTCGCATACAGTGTCATGATTTTACCTTTTAAGTTTCTCACAAAAGCATAAGAAAATGCAAAATTTTATTTTTATTTAAATAATGTTGGGGGTTTTAATATCAAATTTTAATTTCTTAAATATTAATGTTTTCGTATATATTACTAAATATTGTATATTTTTTTTTCCAATAAATTCTTTACTAGCGAAATCATGAAAGTTTGATCAGCTGGGTATACATAAATTTGTCAGCGTATGAGTGCGTATTTCTGTATATATATTTTATTCAATTTAAAATATTATTAAACAAATTTAAAATGAACATAAATTGGGTTTTGTTGTATTTTTTTTATTTTGTATTACAAATGCAAACCACACTAATAATAATCCTCGATATCCGTTAATTATATTTATTTGTTTAGATTGTATTTATTTATAATTATACAAACTAAGAAAAATACATCATATTACAAAATAAAAAAGAAAAAATATATTATTTTTTTTTAATGCAGAATTATAGTTATAATAAAAACAAAACAAACTAGAAAAAATGAATAAAACCATTGGAAAAGCAAATAAAATCATATAAATTATTTATATAATTTATTATGCCATTGTTGGGGAAAAACAAACAAAAACTAAATATGAATATAAAATAAAACAAAAGTTTGTTTTATGTAAGAATAGATTATAAAAATAATTTTCGATTGTATTCTTTTGTCATTTTTTATTACGCTACAAGCAGTCTTTAAGATAAATTCATTTTGAAGAAGATTTTTAAATAAAAAAATAGTATACAAGTTATCAAATGATATGATGGAGAAATTTGCTAGATTTATCTATGCTAGTTTATTTTAAATAAATAAAAAATTTAAAAGTTTAACTTAAGTGCATTCTGATCACATGCATGTGGGTATATTACTCTAATTTGTTTTTAAATTTTGAATTTATGTCTTTTTCTTATAGAATTCTAGCAAACTTTTTTAGACAGTTAATACTATTGCAAATTTTCCCTAAAAATTTCTTTATATCAAAACAAGGATTTTATTTTACAAAAGTATTAAGTTGTCAATTTGTTTATATCACATATACACACATATATACCTACACACAACGGGAAATGTTGTCACTTCCGCTGTGAAAAATATAAGGATATTAACAAATCGTCTTTCGTGCTTGAATAAAAACACCACCATCAGTAGCAGCAATATCAGTAATGTTAACAATAACACTACCAAAACGAGCAATATATTTAGCAAAAACAACAACAGCCATATCAAAAACAATTTCGTCTTAGTTTTTATTTTACACAACATGCTATTTATATGTAGTCAAAATAACCATCAACATTGCATTAGCACTAGAAAAGTATTCTCTTGGATTGTGTTTTTTTACTTTTATTTTACTATAATATTATGGCCAACAATTTCTAGAATTACAAAAAAGGAAAAGAACAAACGATAACGAAACCCTCTAAACTGCTTTGTGGTCATAATAAAGACAACAAATATAAAAGCAACTTAAATAACAACACTTTTAAACAACGGGGACACTAAGTAGAAATATGAAAAAAAGGAAAAATATAGATGAGAGAAAAACAAGAATAATACAAGATATATCTTTTATGGAATTTTTTATACCCTTCACAACAGGTGTAAAGGGTATATATAAGTTTTTCATACCGTTCGAAGTTTCCACAATTATTGTCGGAGAGCAAAAACGTTGAAAATTTCTGAATCCTTTTAAAAAGTGACATCGATAGGACGATGTCCGTTAGTCGGAAATTTTTTTTTAAATTTTCCGCTGAAAAAATGAACTCAGACGATCATTTAGTTACAGAGATGTCGTCCAAAATGCATTTTTGACATATATCTAAGTCCTAAGTAAGCTTGTTTCTTACATAGCATATATTTTTCTTGAAATTTGGTTTTTTGAACCAATCAAATCGGTTCGCAAACAACCGAATTTTGTTTTTTTTCCTTTTAATTTAATGTCAGCTTCTTTTAAAGTTGTTCTTTTCATGTTAAAAAATAACAAAAATAACAACAATAAACTAAGACATGTTTGGCCTTTTTAACTTTTATAGGCTCCTATATAAGCTAGAAACTTCGTTCTTTCACAGAAAAATAGGAATTTTTAAAAAAAATTTTGTACTGGGAAAAATCAGCAAACTATATACAATACTAACAAAGTTATAGGCTAAAGCGAGTTATTATATTTTTCGAAGCTCCTTTATAAGCTGTGGAACTCATTTTTTAAATCAGTCAAATCGGTCCATAAATTTTCCATTGTACCCTTTTTTAATATTGTATTTCAATTATAAAATATTTGTTCTGCACCGAAGTGATTATATCTTCCTTAAATATGTGTGAACTTTTCTAAAATTCTAAAGTATTAAATTTGTTATTTTCTAGCTTTTACATATTTGATTTAATTTATATGGGACCTAATACTCCCCTTGGAACTATTCACCTCATTCTAAATTTGATATGAAAATCACTTTTAATTTTTTTAAAACTTTTCTTTAGATAAGAAAATTAATATTTTCTATGTAATGGGGCTACTTCTCCCTCTGTCCTATCCGTCCTATTTTCATTTTCCATGAAATTTGAGGGCTTCCTCTGAAGAGTTCCTTAGATATGCCATAATTAATATTTATTTTATATGGTGGTTCGACCTATTTTAAGCTAATCGGTTAATCCGTTTGAGAGTTTTAAAAAAGTGGGTGTAAAATATGGGCGTGAAGTTCTGTCAAAATTCAACATAATCTATAATATTCTATACTACCTGTGAGTCATATTTCATGTAAATAGCTTCTTTAAGAACGTGTAAAATTGAAAAAATAGATTTTTTACGTAGACGTAAAACGCGACTTCTAATCGAGATCTAACAAAGCCCATAACCACCTCTGGTACTATTACTATCTGAGAGCTAAATTTCTTGAAAATTCATTCAGCCGTTTAGACGTAATTTATAAATAAACAAACAAATAAACGAACAAATTTTCACCTCATTTTTATAATATATATAAGGATATAAGGATTTATAATATCTTTATTCTATTTCAACTTTATACGAAAATGCAAATTATTTAAAGTTTTTAGTGTTAACATAGATATGATATAGATAAATATATTTGTAATTACATCCAATATAGCGTATTTTGTTTTCAACATGGTTAAAGGGTATATAAGATTCGACACAGCCGAATATGGCACTCTAACTTGTTTTATTATGTTTTCAGAATCTTTCTTTTGAAAAAGACACAATTTAGGGATAAACAAAATGAGATGAAAATCTATTACTGCGATTATTATTGTTGCTTGGAATAATCAAAAAAGAATACTTTTATTTTAGTTTGTGCTTATTTGAGAGTCTTAATGTAATTTTTAGTTGAGAAGATTTATTAAATATAATGAGGAACATGAAACAATATTATCTTAAATTCAAATGTTTGCATTTTATAAATTAGATAAAGGAATTAGCGAATCTGTAAAGAATGATTCATAATAGTGTCAATATTTCTAAAGATGATTTCAATAGTTTTACTTTTTTTTCCAAAACATATTGAAAAAATTTATGTTTTTAAAAGGTACTTTTTTTGCAAAACGCAATTTTTGTTTAATTATTGTTTGCATACATATGAAGAATTGACGCGTATAAGGCCGTATATACCATGGAGAAAATTTTGCAAGAGGCGATAAAAACTGCATTAAATCATAAATCTTAATCGTCTTCTTACCTTTTAGAAAACTTAGTGCATATTTTTTCACTTTCGGTCCCTAATACACCATAGCTCCCATATAAAACCGCGCATAATAAATGGTAATATCTCGATAATATTATATACATATGCTTTGTTGAGATATAAATTACTTCATCAAAATCTTATAAGAACCGATCGACAATTGACCATAGGACCCATGAAAGACGCTTTTCAAAGATATTAAAAATTCATGGTGTAGGGTATCAAATGATTGGATTTCATCGACAAAATGTTTTTTATTTGGTTTTTTTCGAAATAATTTCCTAAAATAATTAACAGACTCACATCAAACGACCTTATTATATTATTTAAATGATGGATATACGCCCTTTTACTTATTTTACTTGTGCTTTGATACAAAAAAAAAAAAAAAAAAAACATTTTTTTGCAATGTGAGTAAATATGACATAAATTTTAAACGCCTTCTTCAAATTCCGGAGTTTAGGTATCATTCTAATAACAAATTGTACTCCATTAATTTAAAAAAACTTGAAATACCAAGGAAAAAATTTGTATGAAAAAATAAAAATTCCATAAAATCGTATGATTGAAGTAGGTTCTTCAATGAGGTTAACAGAATTTTAAAATTATGATGTAAATTGGTTACCAAAATAATATTATGCAAAAAAACGCATTTTAGAAAAGTAACTTTATACCCTTCATACATGTTGTTTTTTTTTTAACCATTAAATGATTTTTAGTTTAAACTCTGTGAACTCTAGAGGGTTTATATGTCCAGTAAAAAGTTAATAGTTAGTTGGTACTCTGTGGCTGATTGTGACGTTCCTGGAGTTAAGTGGTAAGTTCTTCACACTTCAAATTAATTTATTAAAACAGTTGTCAATTCTTCTTCTTCTTTATAACATTGAAAAAATCTTTATTAAATCCCAAAAATTAATAAAGTTATTACAGATAAAATTAATTACGTCCACCTCCAATGAACTATAAATTTAAAATATCAAACTTTTATTGATTTTTATCTAAAGAAGAATAATTAACGCCACAAAAATTATGACTTAGATTGCAATATAATGTCAGATGTGACTATATGTTAAATGCTTCTTCTACTCTATTTTATTGATTTTTTTTATGACTTATTTTAAATTATTTTAAAATTAATTACACTTTTTTAAAATTCGTTCTTTATTTTGAAAATTTTTTTAAAAAGTATTTTTTTGAGATTTGGTCCTCATTTTGAAAATTAACATTTTCTTTACCAAACTATTATTATGTAACTACGTTTGGTAACTACGTTTGGTAATTGGTAATTGGTAAAAATTGGTAATTGTTTAGGAAAATTTATTCTTTTGGGAAAATATTTTTTGGTGAATAGTATTTTCATACTCTATACCACCACAGGTAATTGGGGGTGTTATGTGTCTATGCTCATGTATATAACAAGGGTTTTCTTGAGCTTCAAATGAACCAAACTGTTATTTATTTATCCGTTTTAAAATTATAATATTATAAGATTTTGCATATTTTGTTCATAATAGCATATTTTTACATATTTTGGGCTTGACAGTATATTTTGTCATATTTTCATAGAAAATTTTTCTAATCCGACGCTAATAATTTTCAACTTATAAATTGATAGAAAGTTTGTAATTTCCAGAATCTTTTTTTAAACAAAGTAAATATTTTTTAGCAATTGCTAACAATAATAAAGTTATTTTAAACATCAAAGCAAGTATATCATATATACTTGTTTTAGTAATTTAAAATTTAAACAGAAATAATGATATTTTAGAAGCATATTTTTTATTTTGAGGGAATATTTTCCAATTTTAAGAGCATTTTTTATATGCATAAAACAGTTTTATTGATTGCTCTGTTTTTAACACATAGAAAAATTTTCGGACCGCTATCTTGAAGTACAATATTCGCCTCAGATCACTATCTGTCTCACCGTCTGTCCGTCCATATAAATTTTGTAACTATCTACAGGTACCAATTCTAAAAGTAATTCAATGAAATTTTGTACACAGGCCCAATAAAAAAACATGCTAAAACTTTTGACATTGGTTATGATCGGTCCATTATTTCACCTATCCCCCACAGAAATGTGCTCCCGGAATAGGGTTTTAAAGCTCGTAAATAGCTTAAATATATATTTTAATGAAACTCGCCACATTAGGGTTTTATTTAAGTACAATTTTCAAGAAGATCGGTTCATAATTGAAAATAGCTCCTATATTTTTTTCAAAAATTAGCTTAACGTCCATAAAACCTTTCCATATAAATGTTAGTATTAAGATTATATTAAACACAAACAAGTTTTATATAAGCACAAAGCAAATAGCAAAATTTTATGAGGATTAGTCGGTAACTGATTTAAAGTACATAAACCGTATATAAATGTAAGTAATATAAACAAACATAATATTAGGTCTCGTATATGTGCGTTTTATAAAAAATATAAATCACACTTCTTACAGGAATCAGTCCACTCTATAATTGCCCATATAAGACCCTCTGAGAAAATCAAGTTGACACCATATACAATGGTGTAGCATATCATATGGTGGAGTTTGACCGACTAATATAAAGTTATTGCTTTTTTTTTAATAGATAGGTTTTTAAAGAATGGCAAATTTTTGAAAGTTGCTACTTTTTTAAAAATCAAACCTCTTGTTATTTCAATGTTTAGTTTTTTTATATAATTTAGTACCTTCTTGAAAATTTTTATTTTCTTAATTAATACTTGTTTCGGAAAACTGGTGTTTTTTAAAGATTATTATTATTATTATTTTTTTTTTTAATTCTTACGTTTTTATTAAAATTAGCACTTTTTATTGCAAACTATTTTTTTAGTTTTTCTTTTTTGGGAAATTACTAGTTAAAAAAATTGAGAATTATAATTTTATTAGTTTTTATTTTTTTCAATTAATACCTACTTCAAATTTTTTGTAAAAATAGACTAATTTTTGAAAATTTAAATTTATTTTTGAAATTAGTTTTTTTCCTTTTAGTTAAAAGTGAAAAATTTAAATAAATTGATGTGGAAATTATAGCTAAGACATTGAAAAATTACAATCGGTAAACATTTCACGCAAAAATCCACTTAGATCCTGGTAAATTGCCAAAAAGTGTTATATATCCCTATGGATACAGTATAGCTAAAGAGTTAAATAGTACTTAAAATAACTAGCACTTTTTTATTAAAATATACTTTAAAATGTATACTTTTTGAAAGTTGGTACTATTTCAGAATTGCTAGATTTTTTAAATGTATTATTTTTTTTTTAATAACACTGGTCGGCAAAAAAATCATTCTTTAAAAAGTACGTGATCTAGATGGAATTTTATATGGTAAAAAATAATCTTCAATCAGCTTTTTTTTTTTGTCTTTCACGTACTGATTTTATTTATGGACCTGGCTGATATGACCTCTTATAAGACGATCACATTAGTATAACTCGATAATAGTTTTCCCAATTTGGCTAAATAAAGCAGTAATGGATATCGTCTAGAATTATCTTCAAGTTATCTTAACAGTATCTCTTTATTCGCTTAATAATTTCGGAGTTATTTGGAAATTAGTTTATTTTTGTTGCAAAATTGAAAAATGTTTGCTTAAATTTTTTTATACCTTTATCCCTTTATCATAAAGGTAGATATACTACAATTAAAACAAGCCATATATCATTAGAATTTATGAATAAATAATGATAATTGAATACACATAAGAAGGGTTTTATGCAAATTGTGTACGTATACGTAATAATTACAATATTTATCATACGTAATATTAAGTGTGTGTAAAACTTTTTACCTAATTGTAAATAAAATCACAATTGTGAATAAAGATAATTTTAGTCGGCAATTATTTAAGTTTTATTAATCTTAATGGTATAAACCGTCTCGAGTTATACTAGTGCGATCGCTTAATTAGGGAATCATATTAGTCATGCCCATAAAAAAAAGTCAGTACGTGAATAGAAGTGAAAACAGACTCTTGCTTAGCACATCTAATTCCATATAATCTGTATATTTTTGTTTAAAGGAGGGTTAATTTTATTATTATCTTTTTTATTTTCTTTTTGCTGACCAGAGTACACAGCAAAAACTTAGTTGCCACATAATAAGTTAAGAAGCTAATATAATGGCTTTTCACTACCTATACATTAGCTGAATAACCCATTATTTTAACACAGTGATGACATTATATGTAATTACCTATCTCAAGTAGGCATTTTAGAAAGTCAGAAAAATTATGAATAGAATTTTTTAAATAAATCATTATGTGGTTTTAAATAATATTTTATAAAAAAATTTGTTTGATTTTAATCTTTTGTTTTATTTGTTGAAAATAATTTCTAAACCAATTAAAAAAATCTTGTATTTTGACAGCAAAAAAATAAAAATAAAAAAGATATAAACAAAATAAAATTATAATGCAACATTTGGAAATGGTAAATAATCTTTATTTTCGCATAGATTTTGAATATAATTATTCATATTTACATACCTTTGAAATGATTGAAAAGCACATGAAATATATCGCTTAAAATATGTTACCCCCTACAACACCATTTGATCCTATAACTTGATTAAATAATATAAGTTCATATGTATATGTGCTGAAACAGCTAATTCCCTCTAGTTACATAAAACATACGCGCAAATAATCGGACTCTTTAAATAAAACTTAATCTGTTGTCATTTTTGCTCTTGAAACTATGTACAAGTATTTTGGCGCTGTGAAGCTTTAAGATCCTTAAAAAAGTATATATGGTTAGCAATTGTATCTTATCCATAAATACTTTAATCCGTTTAAAAATCTTCTGAACTAAAAGATGGTAAATATAATTTAATTATAATTTTTTATTAATAATGATTGTTTTACTGTTTTAGCTCGATTTGGTCACTAATGGAAATTGGAACAAGTGTCGAAAAATGTGAATTTCTCTTTGTTTTCTTTATATTTATATAAATAATATACTAACAAGTATGGCGCTACATTTTTACTATTTATATGTATTACAGTAGCTTTACATTTCATCTCAAGAATGTCTTATTAGTCTTATTTTAGATAAACAGATCCTTTCCTTTCATAAACTCAATATCAAATTTATATATAAACATTTACTTGCTACAATACAGCTTTAACATTCGCTGTGCATTACCACATTATAAAAATGATTATAATAATCAATATATTTTTAACTTTACTAAGTACCTTATTAGATAAAAATCAAATATTGTTTTCACATTTTCTAAAAATAAAATATAATTTTTATTAGTTTATTTAAAAGAAGTGAATTTTTTGATAACTTTCAAATATTCAAATTTATAAATAGTAAAAATATTGTATCAAGAAACAATTAAAAGATTAAAAAAATAAAATCTTTCAACAAAACTTTTACGAATTTAAATGCTTGATTTTACTAATTCAGTAGTAGATCCGATTTCAGCAAAAAATATAATTGGTTTTATAAGTTTTATAAAATATATGAAATACGAAATTTAATTGTTTCTGTGTACTTAGTTGTCCTTACAAGAACTAATTCCTTTCAATGTATTTAATAATTCATTGGTTTTAGAGTATTAAAGAACTCGTTGTTAATGAAAACAATAGGAAGTAGTTACATTTTAGGCTACAAATAATTAATAAAATGTTAAAATATAAAAAAGACATTTTTTTTATAGTTTCTTTAATTTAATTTTATTTTATTATATTATATTTTATATTATTTTATTTTATTTTATATGTAAAAAGGTTTTAATTACATAAATATTTTTAATTTGCAGTTGTGAATGTATTTACATGCATATACAAATTATGCCTTTTCATGTATTTATATCTTCTTTAAATATAGTAATTGGTCAACTCAATTAAAAAATCAATAATAAGTAGGCTGATTATAAATAAGCAACCATTTAAGTATCTATAACATTTAAGTATCTATAACAATATATTAATTTTTAGGAAATATTTGTGTTTTTTTAAGTATCCTAAACGAAGAGGTCATATAACTCTATTTATATTGCAGCAAAAAAAATTCCAAACAAAAAAATGCCAAACATTTAAAAATAACTTATCTTTAGTTATTTGTATGCATTCATTTTCATTCAGATAAAAGTGTAATTCACTATTAAAACATCACTCATAATTCCTTAAAAATTGCTCTGATTTATAAAAGGCAGCAAAATAATATTCATTTCATAGTAATTTACAAATGGCAGTTAAGAGCATGACTGACTCTATACACCAGAAACCTTAATCTCTACATTATTTCAAATGAATATTATTCAGATTTCAAACTGACTTAAACACACATACACCAATAGCTGTATTACAAAAAAAAAAAAAAAAAAAAAAAAAATCATAAAGAGAACCAATATCACATCTATTGAGTAAGTAAAACATAAAAATTCTTCCTCATTTCAAATGAAAGCATTTACTTGTATATTATTCTATTTCCTTTTTTCTGACTTCCCTATAATCTCTGAATTGTAAGGCTTAGCATAATGGTCCGTTCACTATATGAAGCTATTAAATCAGAATGTTACAGTGTTTTTTGCTTTGTTTTATTACAACATTTCCATTTCAATACCAAAACACAAGACTAAAGCCATTTAAATACTGAATAAGTAGAAACATGTATAAAATTATAGAGGACTCTCTATTCTATGAGAAGAAAAATACCATATATGGTAGGAAGAAGAATCAATTGTATAAACAATTACTTTGAATGTCGTTTTATAGTCTTCTACTATACAAATTTCATGTTTTTAATAAAATGTTCAAGGATAATTATAAAAAGCGAACATTAATCATAGAGCGTGCAGGAAAATAATATTTATTTCCTTATTTTCAATATTTGTACAACCAGCAAGTAAGAACAATGAAATAAAATATATTAATAATATTTAAAATAAAACGAAATAAATGTAAGACTATCATATCTGCTTAGGAGACTGTTTCTTTTGCTCATTTTTCTACATTTTGGAATTCGGTATTCTACGGTTTACTAATAATACGTCTATTAAACGTCACGCATAAAAATAAATTTTTAACCCTGTTATTGACAAAGTTATGGTTTTATAAAATGTTCAGATAGTCCTTTTTGTTTAATTAAAATTAAAGATACATAAGATAAAACTTTTGGTGAAAATTTAACAATAAATTAAGTTTGCGATATCCTACAAACCAAAGAATAAAAAAAATGAAATTCGACATTACAACTGTAAAATAACAAAAAAATAAAAAAAAAAGGAAATGTATTTAAACTATAAATAAATATTGAAAAAAAAATTGCAAAAATTTGAATTAAAACTGGAATAAATTTCATATTAATTTCATATTGTGATTAAAACATTCAAGGACGCTGTTTATAGAGTTTCAATATTACAATCCTTTCAAAATCAAATATTTATATTCCTGTTTTAAAATATGCAATATCAAACCCACTAAAAATATTTATACAATTGCAAAAGTTACATTTTTAGAAATTTTTTTATGGTTTTGTTTTACAAAATTGTTCCTGTATTTTATATTTGACAAAATTTCATAGGTTAATAACAGTAATGGTCAATAATAATATTAATTTTTCATTCGTGCAATTAAGTTTATCCTAATAATAATGACATTCCGACTGAGTTACCTTCTTTAAGTCTTATAAATGTTAAAATTTGCTTGCTATATTACTTATTGTTAATGATTTAAAAACTAAATACTGTTCTTAATTTTTTTTTTAGGATAATGAGAAATAGAAGAATCGTTATGGAAAGACGTAAAACCGAGTCAGAAATTAATTCTGGGACGAATGGTATAATTTTAGGTGGCTGTTGAACAATTTATTATAAGTTTCTATATTACATTATTTGGTTCTATTCTGTGTTTTTTATGAAATAAAAGTAAATTAATTTAGAAAGTGCCTATAATTTATATTTACATTTTACTTCTGTAAAAAAATTTCACAGTTTTTGAAGTTCATCGCTCTTTTTATTTAAATAAAAACGGCTTTTGGTATTTAAGATATTTTGCTTATAATCACAAATTTCATTTCTGTTGTCTTAATCCTATCTTTTAAATTTAAGGTATAATGCTCTCATTTAGTCTCATGAAATATTGATGAGCATACGCGCGTGTGGTCTATAAACTTCCACAAAAGGTTAATAATTTAACTTTAATGGCTTTTTTTCATCAGACTGTATTAGGACAACATAATTTTTATGAGACATTTTAAAAGGTCGCCCGAAGTGCTTTTCGTCATTTTCGAATAGTCATATAATTGTAGTCTTAAACGATAACTCTATTTGTTTTATATAATAACATGTTTATTATTTAATATTTAATACATATTTTTTTTAATTTTATTGCACTTTGCAAAATATCACACTTTCAGCTTAACCTTCCGCATTAATTTTTGCACTCCACTTCTGCCTACCATATTGACAGCTTTTTTCCACTATTTATGCATTACTGGAAGCTAGAAATTGTTTTTTTTATATCTCTTGATTATTACCCAAAATCGCTCAATTAGACAAAGCTCTGGTTAATTTGGCGGATTAAGTGACTTCGGTACATAATTTATTTTATTTCGTTCGTACCATTCTAAAGCTTTCTTAGGGTAATGGCAAACAGCCAAGTCTGCCTTTTATATATAGGTAAGATACATTTCTCCAAGCACTGCTTTATATAGTGAGTTCGTATTGCGTTTAACTATAACAGCTATGCCACATCTGCATATAACTTACCACACCATATATTTCGTTACAAATTTTGATACTTTTTTTGTACTTTAATTTGTACAAGACATACCGTTTGTGACTCTTAACATAAAAAACTTTGACTAAGAACGCCAGAAAAATTATCTTTACAATAGGTTTCATCACCCATAATAATATAACCTTTTAATTTTTCCATGATTTAGTTCCTTTGCTTGCTTGCTCTAATTCTCAAACTTTTTTGTCCTTTTTTTACAACTTTGTATATTCTTAGCTTATGTTTTTGCTTTGTTCTAACCACCAAAGGTTTTTTAATTCTATATTTGGGTGAGGTCTCGTTGAGAAATATTCAAAAATTGCCTCGAAACCTTAAAGATTTCTTTTACTTTTTAGAATTTTGGAATCCTATAAAGCCAACACTTTTTTGTGTTTTATTGTATTATCCTTGTTAAATTCCAAAATTATATTTCAAGCCGTCTGTCTCAACAGCTTAGCATGACGAGCTACTTGATTATATGTTAGAAGCTTATTTTTTCCAAATTTTTTGCTTATTTCTTGCCTTTTTCACAACTTTTTGGATAATTTTAATGTAATTGAAACAAACTTGATACCACGTATTTTTAACATTTGTAGCTACTACGTAGTAGAAAAAACTAGTAATATGTTGACAGGTGGCGTAGCTGCCAGACTTCAAAATTTACAAAAAGCAAGTTAGACTATACTTTAGTATTCCAATTCGAAATGTTTTAAAAAAGTTGATATTTTAAGGAAAATTCCCATTATTTACCAATTTCTAATTTTACACTACTTTGAAAATCAAACATAAATTAGTAGATAGTCTGATTTTTCTTAAAAAAATGTTTATTGTTTGTAAATAAACCTAAAACAAAAAGTGAAAAGCTTAATATTAGAATTAACTTTTGTCTTTAAAATAAAAAAGAAACAAACAAATAGCCCTTTTTGAATATAGGCCTTCGATATATCATGGCCAATAATAACGACGACAAATATTATCATCAGGATAATTATCATAATTTTTATTTATACTACTACAACATGAGGAGAGAACATGATGCGGAAAATTTAATTTTTATTACATAAAATCATATTTATAGTGAATGCACTTCATTAACACAACATAAATCAGTTTTTAATTAGGAAACATTATACTGGTCATTGAAATGAATGATATTTAAAAACATAAATGCATTCGTAATAATAAAATGTGTTTTTATAGGGGAAAAAAGCAGAAAAGAATTTATTACGATTCAATTATGTAAATAGCTAAATAATTCAGTGTTATAAATAAATGCATAGATACTGATTACGAATATTGAAGCTTTAAATAACCTTAGTGACTGGGAAGCTTAAAAAGGGAAATATATTTTAGAATAAAAAAAATTTTTAACTACTTCTCCATAGTTTTTTTTTTTTAACAAATGACTAAAAAGATATTTTTTGAAAATTGAATTTGCTTTTGTTGAAAAAGACACAACTTTTTTTAAATAACGTGTTTTGGAAAATGATGATTTTAATATGATCAATTTGTTGAACCTCACACAGGGAGGTAAGTTTAATTTAAGCATTCTGTTTGAAACTTTTACAATTTTCATTTTGCACTCCATAAGGTAAATATTAGCAACAATAATTATATTCCGTTCCTCACTTACTCAACTCTTTAAAGCCCTCAATTGAAGATGCTGCTCATAATTTCGCTTTAAAATCACCAATTGAATTAATTAAGAGAAAAAAAGGTAGGAAAAATTGACTTACGAAATCAGCTTGATAACGTACCACAGTGCAAGGTGGTAAATTTCGGCCAAAAATGCTGAAAACGAAAGTCTGATTTGTTATAAAATTTTGATTGTATTATAAAGCCAACATTTTAGATAACACGATTCATAACTTTGTTTTTATTTTGCTGCTTGGACTTACTAATAATGACGTTTTAAACTGGAACATTTTTCAATCATTACTGATAACAATATACTGTTAAAATTCTTATAAAAAAAAGTATACATAGCATACTTTTGCCACGTAAAAGTTTTTTTTTTTTAATTTGCAACTTTAGCCAGAAGCCTGGATTACCGACAATCTCCTGATGTAAAATACTGGTCATAAAATTATCTTTTTTGGTACATTTAGGGATTGTTACTTTTATCATCAAATAAATTCTAAACCCAAACTTTAATGGACCAGACAGAGGTATGATGGTGTACTCCTAACTATCATAAGAATGAATCAAATCCAGCTGCTACTACCTGCTACCCTGCTAACCACATCAATTTTAGTGACTGTCGCAAGTGCGGAACTTTTTCAAAGTTAAACATATTTAAAATATGAACTATGTAATATTAGTGAAAATATCGCAGTTAAAAAATGTTGCTTATTTGGATGCAATAACAACTAATGAAAGCAATAGATTGCTTACTTAATTGCATATATCTTCCATACAGTTTCAAAGAATACAATAGTGTAAGTTGTAGACTGAGTGCAAAAGATACTCTTCTTTACCATAGTGCTTCGAAGAAGATAAACTTATTCTTAAAGAAAAAAATTAAAGAAATTCCTACTTTGATTTTACCAAAAATACCCAAAATGTCAATCCGGGAAAGACTTGTATAAAAAATTTAATTCTTTAATTGAAATCGTCCCCCTCCCGTTAAAAAAAGCGACCTTCAGAAAATATATTTTATGGGTTTAACCAACATGTAGAGGTATATAACCAGTATATATTTTTATTGATCACAGCTTTGGGTTTTGAAAATTTTGCAAATAAATTTTAAAACTTTTTGAAAATTGACAAACCTTGGATAGAACTTGTGGGGAGATCATTGCCCATAGGTCCTCCGGATTTACTTTCGTTAAGATTTCTACTTGGAATATTAAAAAAATGCTGCATAACAGAACATAAAAAAAATGTTATCGTAGTGAAAAATATTAATAACTTTTTGGAAAAAAATCTAACAATATGAATTTTTTAAATTTCAACTTCAGACTAATATAACTTTATCTTATTCATATATTTATATGGTTCTTGCAGTAATATTATTCAGAATTTTATAAGCCCGTCAAGTTTAAAAGAACATAAAAAAACGAGGCCAAAAAGGAGAGAACAATTTGTCTAAACTGAAAGAGATAACCTACACATGTATGCAAATACATCTACTCACTACCTCACTAAGAATCTGAGCCTCTCCGAATCAACTCAAAGACACCTTAGCTCTGACTATGGCAAAGTTTGTTTAGATATGTTTAACAGAATACAAGTTACAGAATTATTAAAAAATAACGTTTTGGAACCACTGTTGTTACAGAATGAACGTTTCGAAAGATCTGATGCCATTTTCGTTCACACAATAAATTCGATTTTCATTCGCATCTCAGCAAAAAAAAAAAAAAAAACATCCGAGGATCTTGTGATCCGGAAGTAGTGCAAATTCGAATCATTTCCAATGAATTTCACACATGCTTGTCATTGAAGGATGTTCTTTTTTTGATGCCTATTCACGGAGTAGGAAGTCATGTTCACTATGTCATATAAAACTTATTTTTTGAATGATCTTTTTATTTTACTGCGAAGAAATTAGTTTTAGCTGATATTTCTTAATAAAAAAATTATCCAGATTTTTTTTCTAATTTAGTGAAATAGTTATTTTTAGAAAAAAATGCTTGCAAAACCGATTATCAATGAGAAATTAATTTTGATCGGTTTATAATAATCCCAGCAAAAATAAATGGAAGTCATTTTTAAGAAAATACTTTTTCATTAATTCCAAAATTTCAATAAGAGTATGGTATCTTGTGCTTAAGAAGTTATATAAACATCATTCAAAAATTCAAAAATGTTATTAAAAAGTAATTCCGATACATTTTTCTGATAAAAAACGTTGTAAATTTACAAATACTTGTAACTTAATAATAACTGTTTTAATCAAATGAAAAATATTATTATGCATATCTTTTTTTAATAAAAAATATTTGGTTTTACATAATATCGTAAACATGACTTCCCACTCAGTGAATAGGTATCAAAAAAGAGAACATCTTCCAATGACAAGCATATGTTAAATTCATTGGAAATTATCCGAATTTGCACTACTTCTGGATCACAAGTTAAGGATCTTATTGACTTTTTTGAATGTTCTTTTTTTCTGGGAATATTTTCGGATGTTGTTTATATTACCTTATAAATACAAGAAAACGAACACTAATTGATACTTTGGAGGCAACTAAGGAGTATTTCCTTAAAAATTACTTCTATTTATTTTTGCTGGAACAGTACAGTAACAAAACCTTACAATAGCTCCAGTCAGACTATATAATACCCTATACAATTACATGTGTTCGTCACAGTGATTTTCAGAGAGGTTCTCGACTGAACCTGTACCTAAAAGTGCACCGATTCTTCCCAAGTTTTGAAATTTTGATTTATAATACTATAAAACTTACATAACATTGTTATAGGATTTTTGCACTTTTGAGAGATTTTCGGAAGGAATTTTATATGGCAGCTATTATGGACCGATATTATTGGGTGTTAGGGTGTATTAGTACTACAAAGAAAAATTTGAAAATTTTCTCCAAAGATAAGATCGAACAGTCTATAAGGAAAATATCGACAATTTTCCATAAAGAAAATATTGATAATTTTCCATAAAGAAAAAATCTAAAATTTTCTATAAGAAAAATATAGAAACATTTCTATAAAAGAATACCCAAACTTTTCTGTAAAGAAAATATGTATTAACAAATTTATATAAAGAAAACATTAGTTTTCTTTACAAGAAAGAAAACATCGAACATCTTCTATAAAGAAAACATTTAAGATTTTATACAAAGAGAATATCAAAAATTTTCTGTAGAGAAAATAATGCAAATTTTCTATGAATTCATATCAAAGATTTATGAGTGTCAAATTCATGTTCCGAAAGGTCATTTGTATGGAAACTAAGTGGAATAATAAACCGATCTCAAGCAATTTCAGTAGTGTTCTTTCTCGGGCCATGTAAGGTCTACGTGCCAAATTTCATCAAATTGTCTTTAAAATTGCGAACTGTAGTTTAACTGCACGGTTTACGTGGGCGCGCGAATGATCAGACGGAAGGACATCGTTAAATCGATGCAGCTAGTGAATATGATTGGTATACACTAAAGTGGATCTTATATCCATATTTTTGGGTGTTACAAACATCAACGCATTGACTTCTCCCTACCTATGGTGGTGTAGGGTATAAAAATTTAAAAAAAAAAATTCGTAAATAACCGTTTGTATTTATAAAATAATCCGAAATGTGATCAATTATAGCCCCCTGCGGCGTCACCTGGTCTGGAATTTATTATATGATATTTTTAAAGTCCCATGTTTTCCTCGTTTAATATTATAAGTATGTTTGAGATAATTTTAATATAAAAAATCCTAATCAAGTAGAAAAATGAAAAAAATTATATTTGACAACTTTAATTTAATCTTTAATATTTATTTATATTCTGCGTGACCTAAATCTTTATATACGATCCATAAAAAAGCAAAAAAAAAATTAATATTTTCATATTTCAAAATGTAAAACACTAAGTTTTATCTTTAGACAAGTTTGATATTTCATTGTTCTTTATTATAATCTCTAAAAAAATTTAATACGAAACTTTCATAAAGTATTATTTTGTTTATTACATTCTCTATATGTATACATTAAGGCGTCTTAAACTCTATGTAAGGAAAAAAAAGTGTTTCTGTTACCCCCTGAAAATTAACTTTGATATGTTTTATGTAGTTTCACAAAATATTTCGTTTCTACTGCTGACCGTGACCTGGACCGTTTTTGAAAAAAGGTATTTTTTTGTTTTTTGAAATTTTTCTTATTTTCTCTTAAAGTAACACATAGAAATTGTGATATGATTTAAAAGGTATTTGGAAGCCGTAATTACTTTAGTTTAAACGGTTAGTTCTTATCAAAATAAGGATGCATTTTCGTTAAAAATAGCAAACAATTTGTAAAAAAAAACTTTGCATAATAGAATATTTTATATAATAGAAAAATATTCAAGTCACTTTGAATATTTTTAACTTACCAATGGAAGCGGCTTTCAAATACGTTTTAAATGAACCACTTTTTCTATATATTGCTTTGGTAGAAAATATACAAAATTTCAAAAAAACTAAACAAAAGATATTTCTTAAAAATTGCTCACGAATGCAGTTTGTGATTTTTACAATTTAGTTTATCGAAACCACTAAATTTTTTATCTCGTTTTGAAAAAAGGTGAGTTATTCTCATTAAAAACCTTTCAAGTAACTGAAAAATAAAGAAAATATTAAAAACTGTTAAATTTTATTAAGTAACGGCACCTTGAACAGCGCTGTACTTGATGACAAATATAATACAAAGTTTTTTTTTTTTTTTTGGTGAAAAGTTTAATTTTGAATTTTTATAACTTTTTTGTTTTACGCAAGATCTTTATGAATGTTCTTTAATTTTAAAGACTGATGTGTTATCTATCGTAGGAAATAATAATAATTTAAAAAGGGTTATCAAGAAAAAAAATCTTCGAAATTTTTCAGTCTTCAACTTTTTGCCATATTTTGTTTTTATATTAATATTTATTAGACAAAAACTAAAAAGTACCGCAAAGTCTCGTTATCTCAATGGTACTGTTTTAATCGCTGATAGATGGTCTTACAAAATCAGAAATAATTTTTTGCTCCAACTTTCTCCTTTTCAATTCGCAAAGCAATTACTGATCATGTGTCAACGTATTTCTCGCAAAAAATTTTTTGATGTTTGGTTGATTGCATCGACTAACAAGAATAGTTTGTTTATTTAAGAGTTTATTTCTGGAAATATTAGCACAAGCTCAATTAATGATATTGATATCGAATCAATAAAATCATTTTCAATCAAAATAATTAATAATATTAAAAATGGTTGTTAGCGAGAAGAATAAAACCTCCGTTTTTACATAAAGAAATTAGTTAATTAAAGAGATTGATTTATCGATCTCTTCGATAAATACTTATGACATGCCCAGTAAACATTTCGAAAGTTTCTCTGTTATATGAATAAAACAAAAAAAAGTACAGGATGAAAATATCATAGGAGAAGCATTTTTGTGATTGTTTAATATTGTTATATATGTGGAAAATAATACTTACGATAAAAATACTTAAGCTGTAGATCTTAAACGGATCTAAATATATTGATTAAATATTGACAGATAATGTAAATGATTTTGAGCTTTAGATTTTGATCATTAAGTCTCAATATGCTCGCTACACTATAAAAAATTTGATTTCAGGGGAGAGATATCATCGAATAATAATATTGGTCAACTATTCGAAGAAGAAATAAGAAAAATATCTAGAGGGAACTCCAGTACATATTTAATTCATAGATCCATTAATTTGAATCATATGGTTTACGTGGTAGCCCGTAAACTTACGTGCAATCAATTAGACTCGTTACAACACTACTCGCCAGGTGAATGAGTTGGATTGAGTCTGTAATGAGATAGAAGTGTAGGAAAGAAAAATGAGAACATAAATTAATTAGATCCAGCATGTAGCATTGAGATATTTAATAATGTCACTGAGTCTAGTGTCAGATAACTCACAGAGGTTGTCTAATTGGTACCTTCCCAGAAATTTATGTCTGATTACGTTCAAGGCTGGGCATTCGCATAGAAGATGATATACTGTCTCCTCCTTCTCACGATTGCCACAACTACGACAATATTCATTGTAAGAGAGATCAGGTCTGCTTGCATTCTTCCCGATCGTCTAGTGACCTGTAAGCAATGCTATTTGTCTCGAGAAGCATATGATAACCAACCAAAACTAAGAGGTCAAATCTAACAACCGCAGTTTTGTTTCTGTAAAAAGCCGTATATATCAGATGAATAATTTTTATTAATTAAATTTCGTGTAGAAGTCATATCACTTTTCGTTTTTCATTTAAAAATGCATACATACATGCTCATTAGATTGTCCCGCGAAAACGCTTTTTTGTGATTTCGATATAGGAAAATCCTTTAAAAGATGACAATTAATGAGCTGAATATATAAAATGTATTAAAAAAAAAAACAAACTTAAGATTGTTATGACAAAATATTTAAAAATTTTCCTCTATGAGATTTTGTTTCACTAAACGACTTTTTAGTGCATTTTTTGAATAAATGTTTTGAAATTCATTTACTATGGGTCATAATTACTATAATGCAACTTTTTAATATTATGCATATAAAGGCACAAAATTATGACACTTTAGTAGTTAGTATAGCATCAATGACGGTTTATGGACCAATATTTTTGTGATTTTTTTTTTATATTTTATATATAACAGTCTTAAAACTACTATGTACCTGTGACTTTCATATTCAGCACACTAATGCATATCGTTTGATTGATCTTCCTACGAATGTTTTTCTATGAGAAATACACATTCTTCACAAAATTTTATTGAATTATATGAAAAGTAGCCATGACAGTGAAACCAGCTTAGTATTACGAAAATAGTTTGCGACAAGTTTCATCAATATAACTTTCCAATTACAAAACTATAAACTTTAGATCACTCAGAATGCGAAAATATCACACTCTGGAGCGGCCAGCAGTAGTACCGAAATATCTTGGGAAACTTCATAAAACATGCCATGGTTAATTTTCAAGGGGGTTAACAGAAACACTTTTTCGAGTAAGTCGCTCTAATACCATACATACATTTTTCTTTTTATTTCGTTTTTGTTTTCAAAAACATTCTACATTTGCTATTTAATAAAAATTTAGTGCTTTGTAAAGATTAGTTAAGATAAAGACGTGTTAAAGTATCTGCTATAATTTTGATTTTGTCCTTTAATACAATTGTTAACGATGTGGTTAATGAAGTGGAAATTGAACGATGGTCATTGGATAAAAAGTTGATTTTTGATTTTTTCTCTACATTATTGCCTTAATGAAATTAAATATATATGGGTCATTATCAAAAATTTTTGATTTTAAGCCTTCAAGAAAAAAAAAAAAAAAAAAAACATTTTGTATAAATATAAATTGACTTGAATGTACGTAGAAACACTTCGTGCAGGTGGAGCAAAAGTTGCAGCGGTTTTAAGTTTAACATAAACAAATTTTTACACTAAAATTTTATGATATTACGCGCAATATCAGTTACTTAAATAAAATATATTATATTTTCAGTGTTTGATTGGTATTAATGTGGCATATTTTAAGATTTCCTAGTAAAATTTAAAAAGATTTTAATTATAATAAAAGTAGCGACTTTTTAAAATGTTTGCGATAAATGCGGATCGAATTATTTCTTCTTATATTATACGAAAATATATTTTATTAGAGTATATTACAAAGAAATGTTATTTGTTATGGTAATTTTTTTTTTAACCGTGATTTTTTTTTTTTTTTTTGATCCATAAAATTAGTATCTTTCGAAATTTGTTGAAACACTTCTACATTTCCGTTAAGCATTGCAAACTCCAACTACGAGTACTTATGCCAATCATGATAAACTTCGTGCGGTCCATGCGATGTGTCTTAGCAAAATGTGTTTTGACAAAAGTATCGCGTTTTCAACTATTAACATATTTGACTTAAATGTGGTGCAGATCAATTATATTTATCGCCCTTCCTATATCTATATGTGCAAGATTTGTACAAACTACAATTTTCTATATAAATATACAAAAACAAAAAGTGCAATTAATTTTTGAGTAATTTTCAAAAATGTCCATAAAATTTTTATTTAATTTATTTTTAAAACTCCTTCGACTTTATTGCGTAGAATAATAAGAAATTAAGTTTACGCAGTGATCGATGCTATCCCATTAGAAACTGTAAGTGTGCCTCGCGAAGATCTGATTTTTAAAATGTACGCTCTTGTTTTCCAAAATTTTAGACTATATAATGCATTGTCTATTTCGGGAACATAAACCAGATATAGCGCAAAAATCGCATAATTACTACAAGTTACAATCAAAATTTAAAAATTTGTACTCTGTCGAGAAGCGCACAGACACCGCCACCAAAAAAAAAAAAATAAATTTAAAAAAAATTTTTAAACTTTCACAACAACCAGGTTAAAAATTTTTGATAATGGCTCATATAAAAAATATAATAAGGGTAAATTTTTATATATATACATATGTATGTATGTATGCATGTATTTTTAATTCTTTTTCAATAATGAAAAAGTCTATACATTTTATATGTATTTTGCCTTTAAAATAAGAAATATATATATATATATTTTTTTTTAACATTTAATTCGAACATGATAATATTGTGTGTTTTTTTATTTTTTTCTTCACATAACAAGTTCTTTGACTTGTTGTAAATTTTTATATAGAAAACCATTATACGTATACAAAGTAATATTTCAATTTCCTGATTGCAAAATAAATATTTGTACCAACTTTTGTTTGTACTGGAGATGACAGTGTTGTTTTGTTTGTATGCAGGACTATGTACAGAAATATACTACTAGTATTGTACATACATAAGTATGTATGTGTGTGCTATATAAATAAATAACTTTGAATTGTCATAAATAAATTTGTTTTTTATTTTGAAATAAAAGAGGGTGAATATTGTTTCTACGCGTATCTAGTTAGATGTTCAAGGAAAATGTTTATGTATATAACACAAAATATACGTATATCGACAATTCCACGAATTCTCATTAAGTTCAGGATTAAACAGGAAGACATTAAACAGGAAATGAAAAATCTTAAACATATATTACTTCCGCATGGTTTACAGGAAATCTTTAGTTATGATTTTCCATCACGATGTATATTTAAGAAAAAAAGGTACACAGAAGGAAAAGCTATATTCTAAAATCAAGTTTAGTTTTCTTATTTTTCGCAAAAATCATTCTTAAAAATTTCAGTACGATACGTGCTGAGGCATACTTAAAACAAATGCGAAACGTGATTTGATTTTAAAATTAAGAATGGAATACTAATTTAAGTATGAAAATTTTAATGCTAAATAAAAATTATGCTTAAATTAAGTAATTGATTATTGAAATTGGAATTAAGTTTAATTTGACTTGAATTGAGAAGGAAAGTCTTATGTGTATCTGTTAGAGAATATAAGCGGAATGAAATTTGCTCTCTTACTCTCTATTTGTCTACCGGTTGTTTTCAAGTTTTTTCATGCAATTTACATTAGTCTTTTAATGTGTATTGATGAAACATTTTGGCACTTCTTTTAAATATTTGCAAGTGGTAGTTTTTTTAATAAACGTGTGACCAACAAGCGAAAGGAACATTTATTGAAGGTTTAAATCCAAACACCATAAGGAGTTCAATTTAGATTTTGGTAATTTAATAGGTAAGTGCAAATTGAAATTTTTGGGAAATTTGAGCTTATGGCATATATGAAGTATCTTGAAAATAATTTTACACAGAAAATAATATTACGTTATATATTTTAATTCACGCAGTTATTTTATTTTACATCAAAATTTAATTAACATATTCAAGCAATTAAAGTATTTTTTTTTTAATTCAAATTTTTAATTCATTCAATCATCTATTTGATTTAATATATATTTTTAATTGCAAAAAATTTTCGGTTTTTCATTTTTTTGCAGTTATTGGTAACTGATATAATAATTTTGTTCAGAGGTACAAACTTAAACAATGATGAAAGGTGACCTTTCTGTATAAGTTCTAAGTACAAACAATCATTTAATAACATAATTGTAACTAAAGAATAACATAATTGTAAAAATAAAAAATAATTTATATATATTTGGTATGTAACTCATATGTAAACCATACAGAAAGTATGCTAAATGTTTTTCAATATACCCTGGAAAAGAATAATTCTTCCTCGAGAAAAATGACTTTTTTTGTTCTTTAAAACAACCATTGATTAAGAAATGAAGAATAAATTTAAGTACACTTTCTACTTACACATTTATACATATATATTTACAAATACTTTATCATTTTTATACTCGCCTTCAAAAAATGATGAGGGTATATGGACTTTGTCATTAAACTTGTAGAACGTCACACAATCATCTAAGAACCCAGAAAGTATATATACGAGGAAGGATCAATAAGTCTGTAACTTTTCGAACTTCCCTCGTAGTTATATGAAATAGAACACTATTCTCATCAAGTACCACCTATTAATAGATTGTCAAATTTTGAGCAAGTGTGGTCATTGACTTTGCGTAAAAATAGGATTTTTCGATGTCCTTAAAACAGGCATTTGTTTGGTCAATAATTTCATCGTTGGAGCTGAATCTCTTTCCACCGAGCCATTTCTTTAGGTTTGGAAATAGGAAGTAGTCACTCAGGGCTAAAGCCGGAGAATATGGCGGATGAGGTGCCAATTCGTAGCCCAATTCATAGAGTTTTGCTATTGAGACTGCACACGTGTGCACCCGTGCATTATCTTGATGAAAAAGAACTTTTTTCTTGGCCATATGGGGTCGCTTTCTTTCCAAATTCTCATTAAATCGGTCTAGTAAGTTGGCATAATATTCGCCGTTTATTGTTTTTCTCTTTTGAAAGTAATCGATGTGGATTATCCCGAGTGCATTCCAAAAAAATATTGCCATCACCTTATTGTCCGACAAACTCACTAGTACCTGGGCCTTCTTTGGAGCAAGTTCACCCGGAGAAACCCATTGTCACCGGAGTACAGTAATGGATCCATGTTTCATCCACAGTTACAAAACGCCGCATAAACTCATTCGAATTACGGTTAAACAACTCCAAACAATCCTTTGAAGTTGTCACACGTTTACGTTTATGATAAATTGAGAACAAACGCGGCACCCATCTTGCAGACAACTTTCTTAAACCCAGCTAATCATCTAAAATCGGAACCAGACTGCCATATGAAATGCCTGACCTCAATTGGCAATCCAAAACGTTCAGCGTCATTTGTACTTGTGAGACCACAACGAAAGTCAGAAAACTACTTCTTCGATGGTTCAGAGTCCCAATAGTATTTCTTGAGCTTTTTCTTGGTTTTTTTTCGCAAAAAATAATGTTTAATGAGCACTTGAAATTCACTTTTTTCCATTTTTAGAAAAATACACGAGGTTGTATGTTTTGAACAGCTGTTAAACGCAAAGTAAATGGTGAAACTTGCTCAAAATTTGACAGTAGTCTACTAACAGGTGGTACTTGATGGGAATAGTGTTGCATTTCATATAACTACGAGGGAAGTTCGAAAAGTCTCGGACTTATTTATCCGCCCTATTATTCTGAATCCTTGTAAAAATCTAAGACGATTTAATGATGTACGTCCCTCTGTCTGTTGACAGCAGGACAGGACTCGTGGCGTCTGTTCTAGGGGGATGAAATTTGGTAGGAATAAAATTTTTCTTTTGTACTGTACATGTTTGCTCATTTTCATGTTTGTTCGGTTCATAAACAAAAAATTTATGGGTGTCCGTCGCAACTTATGTATATACATTCCGGTCAATATATATAAATATATATATATATATATATATATATATATATATATATATTTATATTTATTTATTTATACACAGATATCGAAGGATAGATTTAACGTTAACCGTCTCCATGCCCGTCTGTCTGTCTCAACAGTCTCACTGGTTGAGGAGTACTGCTTTATTTCGAGAGGCAACAACGGAAACCAAAGTGGAAAGTTATTCTTCAAATTCAAAAAATTCGAAAGCTGTCGATTTGGTGAGGTTCTAATTATGAATATTTATTAAAGACCAAATAAACCATAAATCTGAAAACTATATAGAAACAAGAGCTTTTTGGATCAATTTAAATATGGCGCTTCAGACAGGCCAATAATTCGTAATTCAATATTTTTATTTTCAAATCAGGTATATATTTCAGCTTCAAATAAGTTTTAGTTTCTTGAAAAAATCGCAATAGGGATTATTTGTGATCCGATTATTCTGACATCAATACTATTGATGATCGGAGAAATTAAATCAAGCCAAGATTTCTAAAAAAAAGAAAAATTTTGGATTAATTTAATAAAACTTAATTTACGAGTTTTTCACCATTCTTTAAATAAGCATTTTGCTCTCGGTTCTGGAAACTTCGTACTTACCGTACTTTACCGTACGCTTTAGATTGATTGAAATAGAAGTTAAATAAATATAAATAATTTATTGTTTTATCGCTTTCAAATAAATTTCAATAATTTTGTATTAATTAAATTAAATTTCTTAAATTTTTAATTTGTTTTTAATACAGATTTTTACTAAATTTAAAAAGACTTTATTGATATAAAATATAATGCCTTTTTTCACTACTTGACCTTTTAACAAGACAAAACGATTTTTCGAAAAAAAAAAAAAATAAATTAAAAAATCTCTTTCTGACTTTAGTTTTCCTCATTGCTCAAATGGAGTTTACCATATCCATATGCTAGAATTTCTGCTGATCAACAAAAAGAAAAATTAAACTAAAAAGAACCTTCACATTCATATCCAGAAGATTATCAAATATAACGAACTCTGTAGATGCAAGTAAAAATTGTATGAATGGCTGAACCTACAAACGAGCAAAAATACAAACAACCACTCACCTTTTTTTATACCCATCATCAAAAAGATGGGAAGTATATTTGGTTCTTAACTCCGTGTGTAACATGTGGAAAAAATCATTTAAAACTCCATGAAATATATGTTTTGTGGGTCGTGGTAAGATTCTGAGTCGATCTAACTATGTCCGTATGTCTGTCTGTTAAAAATAGGATAGGAATCGAAGACCACCTATAAGGTTTGTTTGGTATCCAAAATGGACAAAATCGGTAATAAAGGAAAAAATTTATGGGAGAAATACTAGAAACGCTGGGTGTCCTTTGTAATTTCAGTTCTTACTTTGCTGTTTGTATCTTTTAAACAAAAGCACATAGAAAATATTAAATTTCGTATTCTATTACTTAATTTATAAAACCAATTACATATACTGCATCTATCAAGCGCATGCCTGTAAGTGCGACTAAATAAATCTTTGGTAGGAAGGTATGATTATTATAGATTTATAATAAATATTGCTATATTTAAAACGTTTAAACCCTAATCCATATGTATGTATTTATGGCGATTATGTTCCATGCCAAAATTATCCAAGATATCTTTAAAATTGCGCACCAACCGATCAGACAGAATGACATATTTGTGGCATACTTTTAAACACAAAATCCCAACCAACTATGGTGGTTTATGGAGCTTCCTCAGAATTGTTCTTCACGGACCCTTTCATACATTTTTTTCGGTGAATAAACATATAAAAAGAATTGGCCTCCCTTTTAATGGACATTGTAGAAGCTGCAAAGAGCTTAGAAAGTAATAGGCATTCCTTCGTCTTCTGTATTCAGTCCTAAAAACAATTAGACATTTTCTAACTTTGATCTAGCTTTTTGATTCCTAGCCGGTTATTCTATCATCACCAATTAATTAAAATACTTTGCTGACTCCCTATATTATTGCTTCGGGCACCAAGGAGTCCACGGACCCCTATTTGGAAACCGCTGTTGTAGATTATAAACAATTATAGGCGCTGAAGAACTTTTTTTGGCAAAACAATTGAATCGTGTTAGGTGCACAAAAATAATTAAACATAACAAGTTTTATGAAGTAATCTAAAAGAAACTGATTTAAATATATATGTATACGATTTAAATGGACCTCTAGCCAAACGACTATGCATACGGATGGATATAGTTAAATGGATTCCGAGATAATTATGTTAGTGTAGAGTATAAAAACCAACACTACTTGCTTTCATTATATGATAAATTTTTACCCGTTTTCAGATCCATATTTAATAGATTTGCGAGTTGGCTAGAATAAAATACATAAATATTCATTATTGTGTTTAGAAAATCTTTACTTAAACGAACGTCTGCAAATATTGGACTCATCTATTTAAATAATTAATATTTTTCAGCATTTTAATAATTTTGTTATTTTTACTGAACTTGTCAAAATACAGAAAATTGTTTTTGTCTTTTATATTGAGTTGAAAATATTTACAACCAATAAAATAAAACATTAAAACCAAATATTATTTTTTATTAAATTTACTTTAAATCCAAGTAATGACTTATTTAGAAGAGTTTTAGCCATAATTTTTTTTCTGTGCATGTACGACGATGAAATTTTACCGTTCACCTCCCATATAAGGTACAGTGTTGCTAGTTTCGCCTTTTGATTTTGCTTCTAGCCTCAAAATGTAAATGCAACGGAAAGCTGGAGATGAAAAACGTATGTGCATACGAGGATATTAAGTTTAATACCTTCGCAATTCAATCAATTTACCGACTATATGATTCCCCAGATGGACTTCGGAAATAGTATTAAAGTCCTATTCCCCACCAGGAGGGAATGGAGAAGGGGAAATCTTCTTGAACAATATGAAGCTAGGATATACACTGACGGCTCAAAGATGAACTGCGGTGTCGGCTCTGGTGTCTTCTCTAACGATCTTGGAATTAGACTCCCTGACGAGGCAAGCGTATTCCAAGCGGAAATACTAGCGGTCAGGGAAGCGTGTAAATTAATTCGCGATAGAAATATTCAAGGGAATATTGGTTTATTTGGCGACAGTCAAGCGGCAATACTATCGCTCAAATCACCTAAAACTACCTCTATTCTAGTCAAACAGTGTATGACATTACTACAGTCTGGGTTCCTGCGCATAGGGATTACTATGGTAATGAACAGGCAGACGAATTAGCCCGGGCAGGCTCTGCTACGAATGCCTCCTTATCGGTTTCTGTCGCAATCCCGTTAGGAAGAGTCAAAAGCAGAATTCAAAAACACTTTCTAGAAAAAGCGAAAAATAGATGGCGAAATCTGGACAAATGTAGAGTCACGAAAGAAACGTGGCTTACCTTCAACGGAAAACGCTCAATTCTACTCATTGAGCGTAAGGACATCTCGAGACTAATAGCATTGTTTACAGGTCACTAGACGATCGGAAAACATGCAAACAGACTTGGTCTCCCTTACAATGAATATTGTCGTAGTTGTGGCAATCGCGGGAAGTTGGAGACAGTATATCATCTTCTATGTGAATGCCCAGCCTTGAACGCAATCAGACATAAATTTCTGGAAAGGTACCAATTAGACAACCTCTGTGAGATATCTGACACTAGATCCAGTGGCATCATTAAATATCTCAAAGCTACAGGCTGGATCTAATTAATTTATGTTCTCACTGTTCTTCCCTACACTTCTGTCTCATTACAGACTCAATACAACTCATTCATCTGGCGAGTAGTGTGGTTCCATCAAAACGGATTCTAACGAGTCTATTTGATTGCCCGTAGGGTTATGGGCTACCACGTAAACCAACCAACCAACCAAGCCTCAAAATGTTCGTTTCAACTTCACAGAAAATATTTATAAATATAATTAAAAAAAAATTATATAAAAGCTATAATTCCCTCAAAAATTTGAAAATTATAAATCAAAAAGAAATTATAATTTAAAAATGACCAAAAATTACGTAAAAACATTCTGTAATTTTTCATATGAAATAGGTATATCCTAAATTTGTATAGAAATTTTGGCAAACTTTTACTGGATCATTTTTCTGGCAGCCGTTCTATGTTTTATTTATAAACTAGCTAACCCGACAAACGTTGGTTTGCCATATTACTTATTTCTAGTGATTACTTTGGTTTTTAATTAAAAAATAACGAATGTATTTTAAGTGTGTGGGGATGGATGGGCGCGCTTTTACCCTTTTTTTTGCTTTATTTTACGCCCTAAATGTTAAAATTTATAGCCTTTAGTTCCTTAAAGACTTGAACCTATAATCTTATAATTAATTAAGAAGACATGAGTAGTGGGAGATTTTACCCGTTTTGCCCTATTTTATGCCCTAAATGTTGGAATTTCCAAAAAATAGACATCTTTAAGTTCTTTTCACATGTTACAGTGTCTGCATGCTAAATTTTAAGAAAACCGGTTGATTAATTAATTTAGATATAGGGCGAGGGAGCTTTTACCCAACTTGCCCTATTTCCTGTCCTAAATAATAAAAATTATAGAATACAATTCCTTCCAGATGTTACACTATTTGCCTGCCAAATTTTAAGAAAATCGGTTGATTAATTAGAAGATATAGGGAGGAAGAGCTTTTATCTCTCATTGCCTATTTTACGCCCATTAGCAATTTGAAATGACCAATTCTCATACCTAACAAATACACATACAAAATTTCATAAAAATCAGTTCAATTACAAACACCGTGTCACGAGAATTATATATATATATATATATATTTATATATATATATATATATATATATATTTATTACAATATCTTTAAAAAATCTTTTAAAAATGTTAAAAACTAATGACAATAAAAAAATAAAAAAGTTTTTAAATAAAAAAAAAAAAAATTGTTTTTGTCAAGCCTTATTTTTTGGGATATTTAGCCTTTTCTTACCTTTTTAAGGTTCAATTTAGACCCTTTTTCCCCATCCTGTTTAGGTGAAACATAAAAAAATTTTGTGCAAATAATTCAAAGGCCAATGTCAGCTCAGAAACAAAAAAATGGGCGTGGTCCACCCACCTTACTTAAATTTTAAAAGTTACAAATAGTGGGTATACAGATTCGACCAAGCCGTATATAACATTCTCACTTTTTTTTTGATAAAAATACAGTAAGTAACATGGCTTGTTTTTATAATCTCTTTTCGTATGTTTTGCCTTTAGTTTCACTTTTAGTTTGTTTGTGTTTAATCTCCAACAGGCTCATCCTTTGGTGATTTTATGTTGCTTTCCTTTTTTTAAGACAAAAGATAAATGTATGACATGAAGAAATACACGAAAAGCAAGCAGAAAGTTATTTATTTTTGTATGAAAAGCTATAAAGTTACATTTTTTTTTGTTTTTACGGATACTTTTTTTCTTAAAACTTTTGCATTTTTTCATTAGATCTGGTAGTTGTAAATTTGTTTTCGGTTCTTGTATCTCTACTTGTCAAGGATGATCCTTTACAAATACTCATAAAACAAACTACATATAAAATGTATAAATAAATTGTAGACTATGAAAAAAAATTATACTAAAAAATCCCTATTAAAATATACATAGGGAATACAGGAGTCTTAACAGAGACATACTGCAAAAAATAAAAAAAAGAAATAAAATATGAATATGAAAAGTAAAAAAGTCTAATCCGGTGACTTTTTGTATATAACGGCAAATTATGTTATTACATGTATTATTACAGCAGAATATTTGAAGTGAAATGAGATTTAATAAATTTCATATACTTAGACACCTTTTCAAACAAATTTGACGTTATTTGGTATGTAAATCACTTAACAGAGAGTTTAAGTAAAATATCTAAAATAAATGTAAAATAGTGTGGTACAGCATAGCGAAATGGATCACAAAATAAATAGTATATATATACTGTAAATAACTAAATCGATTATGTTAGTAATAAAAATTTTTTGAAACTACGAAAAATTTTCTAAAGTATGTACATTAAAGTGCAGTGATTTGTATGGGGACAAAAAATGTTGCAAATATACCCCACCCCCTACAATTAAAGATTGATATGTTATTAAGTAATCCACAAAATATTTCAGTTCAATTATTTCGCTCCCGAGAGCTGAGTCATTTTAAAATACCTCCAAAAATATAGTTTTCGATCTGCAGTGTACACAATTTTTAATTCAGATAAAAAAGAAAAAATTAAATCATATAGACAAAAATGTAACATGTTAATACATCATGAGCTATTTTTAGCTTTTTTAAGGTTTTATTAAAATTTTCTATGAATTTTCTTAAATACTATTTTATTAAAGTTTGAATATTTCAGATATTTTCCATCGTAATTTAGTTTTTATATACGTTATATAATAATACAATATTATATATATTAATTTAATCCTTTAGTAATATTTTGGGATCACCGGTCCATAATAGGTTTAGTTAATTTTAGTGGCAAATAAATGGTTGGTTAGGAAAATAAATATCGTTAGAAGCATAAATTTATCAAAAAAAATCTATGAATTCGTGTCAAATGGCGATTAAATTTCAAAGACGCTCTCTTATTTGATTATTACCCCGGATTTAAAAGAATTTGTCATATTTGTCATAAATTAAGTGTATTAAATATTTCCATACAACTTATTTGCAGAAATTGCAAATGTATAAAATTTACCATTTGATCTTAAAGAGTTAATTGCCTATAATCCAGTAGTATATTAGAACTCAATATATGAACCATAGATGATGAGTGTAAGGGCGTATAAAGCTGATTTTTCAATATGCATTTAATAAAATTCACTTAAAATTAAAATGAAATATCCAATTTTAAAGGCACGATATTATGGAATTTTCATTTGGATTTTTAGGGTTTTTTTTTCTTTGAATAAATGGAGCACAATCTATTATTGGAATAACACATAAACTTCAGAATAGAAAGAAGACATTTCAAATATCATGTGCTGTGAGTTATAATATATATATCCTTATATTATAACTTCATGATTAAAATAATATAATAGGATGATCTTTTGAAGTGATTTTGTTAATAATTTAAAATTTATTCGGAAAAATAAATAAAAAATACTAATTTGATCAAATCCAATTATTTCATATCCTACACCATGCATTTTTTTTTTTTTTTAGGGGGAGGGACCTTTTATAAAACTTGATGGTGCAATTTATATTCCTATATTTATTTTCCTATAGAACATATTATTATTGTGATATCTTGCGCTTGATTCGCGAAAGTAATCCTGATATGAGGGCTATGGTCAATTATGTACCGAAAGTGAGAAAACTTTGCACTAAATTCTCTATGAATTTAAAATTTATTGGCATTAAATATTATTGTATCTTAGCATTTACATTTAACTTATGCACTTTAAAAATACTTTTTGTGAAGAGGCTTATATGGGAGCCATTTTCATTTTTCTATCGCTATTCGTGAAACTTGGCACACTGATTTATGCTCATGGACTTAGTGTTCATAGAAGTGATAGAATTTCTAGAAACACTCAGCCTTTTTTCTATGGACATTATGATACACAAAAAACGTACCATAATAAGGCCATTACAACACTTTTTAAATTTGCTTAATACCCATGGACACTATAGCACTTTCTGGTATGAAAACTAATGCATTACATGATAATATTTCTAAACAAATTCAGTCGTTTTCAGGATAAAAATGGTTCTAACTTTATCCTGGGTATGATTCTAGTCTGGATTAAAAAGTTTTCTAGATAGCCGGATGAAGGGTTTTTAAACTCTGGTGTATTTTTAACAGTTTTAACGACTAATTATATTCAATAGACTTTGCGTAATTTTCTCTTGGACATTATGACATTTTCAAAGTGTCATTATGTTCATGAACACTATGATACTTTTTTGTGCATTCTAATGTCCACGGGCATTCTGACATGCACCCGTTGAAGTACTGTGACAAAGTTCGTTAAGCTAAAGTCTGTGAAATCACTGACATCTTAAAATTGACCACTTTTAAAGGTCTTAAAATATTCGCAATGTGCACAGAATTTTTCATAAATTGTGATATTAAAATTTTATAATTTAAACGAGCTGAGTACTTATAAACTAGCTATGGTGATTTGGCATAAATATCTTAATAACAAACAATAGATGCTGCTGAAACAATATTTCAGCTGGAGATTGCCAACATTGACCTGCCTTTATTGGAAAACTCTTTATTTGAAGTTAGATATTATTATCATATTATATAATATGTGCAAAAAGGGGCTGCTATAAAAACTATTTATTTCGATAAAAATTTTAAAAAATTATTGAAGTAATTCTTATAATTTTAAATTCAAAACATTTTCTCTTCGTATATTCCTAGTTGAATGCACCTTTTGAACTTTCTAATCAAGCAAACAATTTAAAATGGTTCAATTTAATTTAATTTACAATTTAAAATACTTACAATCCTTACTGGTCAATGAACAATATAAAATGAACTGTCCAAATACCAAATGGAAAAAGCTATTTTTACTTTCATGTGACACACAATGACTTTTAACATTTTTACGAGTATTAAAAGTGATGATGTCAGATAAATGATATTGGTATTGTGGAGTGCAGCAGTTAACAAGATTCTTCAACTGCAAATGCTGTATGTTTATAAAGATAGATGAAGAATGAAGAAGAAATCAACATAACTTTATCATAGAAGGATTAATATATAATCACAAACTTAAAAACAAATATCCCCGTATCCACAAATTTGATATAAAAGTCATTTTAAATTTAAAAGTTGTTTGTGAATATGGGGGATAGTCAATTAAAATGGAACTGAAAAAGAAAATGAGTTAAGATCTTCTTAAAAATATACAAATTTTACAAGAAATATTAAAATTTTCTATTAAAAACCAGGGAAACTTCTAGAACTTCTTCAGTTTTTTTAATAACATGTTTAAAACTAGCGGTGTTGCAACCAGTTCTGTAACTCATGGGGTAGAACCATATTGTGATTCTAACTCGGATTTAGAGAATGTTTCTGAGAACTGGTGCTTAAGAACTACTTTTGTATTTCTTCAACTTCGCTTCAATGAACAAATTACTTATTAGAGTGAAAAAATAAAATTAAACAAAAATGATTGATTTTAATAACTGCTTCTTGAACAGTTCCCTAGCGCTAGTTGTGAATGTGATAATTTAGAACAAATCTCATTGAAAAATTAATACAATTTTACCAGGGATTTAACACTCATAAAATACATACGGCTTTTTTTGTTTTAATTATAGAGTCTTGTTTTATTTTATGCAAAACTATTTGAAATTTAGGTAACGATATATGTACATATAATAGGTGATGTAAAAAGTATCTCCGTTTTTTTAGTTTTTGTATAAAACTAATTTCATTGTGTCAAAGAAACACGTGTTTGAAATATTTCAGGTTATAATTTTCGTTTATGTAAAAAGTTGTATTGATTTGGAAATGAGTGAAATATTTGCCATTAATCCAAGATTTGAAATCATTTGTGGAGTATCACCGTCCTTTAATAATAATTTTGTTCGTTTAATATTCTCATATTCAAATCATTTTCAATCGCCCGTAATGATCTGCTTCAAAAATAGTACAATGTCGTTGCGTTTCATTGAAACGAATTTGATCAATCAAATTTCTTCTTTTCTTTGCGTTAATTCATGTGGCGCCACAATATCAAACTTCTTTAAGTAGCCAGACTTTTTTTAAATGATTCAAAACTGTCATGTGGTTGATGTTTAGTGCCTCCACTATCTCTTCACAGCTTGCTTGTCGGTCTTGCTTCACTAGTTGCAAAATTCCATCCACCTTTTAAGTGACTGAACGACCAGAGCGAGGTGCATCTTTTACATCGAAATTTCGGGAAGGGAATCGAGCAAACCTCTAATGGATCCGGCGTTTACGTACAGCATTCTCACCGAACATTTGTTCGGAATATTTTTGCCGCTTATTTTCCCTTTTTATAGTAAAATATACCTTTTTACTGGGGCTATGAATTAAAGAACTGTTCTCACCAAAAATGTAACCTGAAATGTCATCTTTCAATCATATGTTCGTTTAATACAATCGAATAAGTGTTACCCGGCATCAACACCATCTAGTACAAAACTACCGATACTTTTTATATGACCCAATATTTAAATGAAAATATTTTTCTGAGTTTATTTCTGGTACTTTGTAAATACCGTTGGTGTGTAATTAAAATAATGTATGTATTATTGTGCCAGCGCTTGTGTGATGTGTTTGGAAAAATTGGAAAACAAAATAACTTTAAAACATAGAACAAATTTAGTGTAAAAAAGTTCAACTGATATCAAATAATGAAGAAATGATTGCTTGGTTTGAGTAAAGAAATCTCTCATGAGGTTAAAATGTAATTAATGTTTCGTTTGAACTTTTGCTTAATTTTTGCTTAAAGGTATTCATACAGTCAGTATAAGTTTAGATGTCACAAGAGTTGCTCATATGTTTGGCAAATTAATGAGTATTTGTAGCAGTAATTTAAAGTAGTTCATTCTTGAAGATAAGATTATTTCTTAAAGACAATTTAATAAAGTATCGTAGAAAAAGAAAAATATATTCTCAAAGATCTAAATTAGCAATTAAAAAATATGAATTAAATTATCACTTAACACCCTATTACATTATATTTACTGGTAATATTAGGAATTATCTTTTTTAGAAAATAAATTACAAAACTAAAAACAGATTAAATTTATAATTAAAAAAAGAGAACTACCTTTACAAAATTCTCCTTACTTTTAAAATATTTTGTTTAAAAAACCATTCCTTTACATTACTGTAATTCACAAGTATTTTATATGAGTATAGATTTATTTATATTCTTATTGACCCCTGAGTATACATAGATTTCTGATTAATTTAAATATTCAAATGCATTTGACATTTTCTACTACATACCTTAAATATTTAATAATTCTATAAATTAAAAAAAAAAAAAAAATTATATACCCATGACGCCAGTCTACCTAAAAGTGTTTAAACAAATGTATGCACAAATTAATGTGCGAGTATAATAAACAAATGATATAATTATAAAAAAAGAATTAATTAATTTCAAAAGTTTGGCTTCGTTCCATTTCAGGGAATTGGTGTAAAGAAGAAAATTTTTCACTCCAATGACCTCTTTTTGTAATTTTATGTTCTTTTTTCACTAGCGATCATTAATCATTGTGCGTTTTGGTGTAAGAGTATTGTTTTTTCTGTCTGCCTCCTTATTTTGTTTGGTTGTGCCTTTTTTCTAGTTTTATCCCCATCTTTATTGTAGGTTCAAAATCGTTCATTTCGTTCTTAGTTCGCATAAGATGAAAAAGATTAATGATGATTTTTGTTGAAAGCCAAAAAATGCTAAGCTTTTATAATGATTACAATGCAAAAAAAAAAAAAAAACAAGGGAATGTAAAATGAGTATAGTTTTGTTGGCCTAATTCCGTTTTTTGTTCCTTTTATTGGCATTTATATTTTTGGTTGTTATACAGTCTTCTTTTAAAATGACTAATTAAGCGGTTAAGCGTAAATTCGGTTAAAACATGCAAATTGATATGTATTATTTTTCTCAACCTAAAGCATCTAAGGAATGGAATATAATTGTAAAAACTCTGTGAAAACAGCGTAGTGTATGACAAAGCTTATTGAAATTTTTGTTTAAGTATTGAAAGGTGTAAAAGCTAAAGAATAAATATATAACTTATTACAGTACAGGATTTTAAAATTCTGTCATTCCATTTAAAATCAATACGAAAAATTATAAATTTGAACTTTATCTCTCCAAATGTAATAATATGTTGAATTTGAGTGGTCCATATTTCGCGAACTAAATTTCGCAGTCGCGTATCTCAAAACACGTTATTTTTAAATTTACGAAAATAATATATGCAGACGACGAACCCCTTCTGTATATTCCTTGTAAGTATGGTACTGGGACTTTCAATGGCTTCTGAGTTATTTGGATGGAGGAGATTCTCATAATGTATTCTCTCACAGAAACAACATCGCTTGTAATACTGAATCTACATTTTAGACATGCAAAATCCCTCTTAGATACCTCTTGGGTTAATGTTCGTGTTGCATGAAATTTCTTGCTTTTTGAATAAAACGAAGTACTTTTAAATACATATAAATAACAGCTAATTCCTTAAATTGTTAATACTTTTACAAAAAAAAAAAATAGTTTTTAATTTTTGAAGTTGATAGCTTTCACTTGCCATCTGTAATATAATTTCGGCAACTGGCAATACAACATCAGTTCGGTTGCTATACATAATCTATAGCTCGATTTATTATGATATTTTTTGTAATAATAGATAACCTATTATGAGAACATGCTACTTACCATATATAGAACATTTTCACTATTATCATATATATTTTTTAAAATTTTTAAAATGACAATTTGTTGAGATATTTACCCGCGAAACTTAAATTGAGACCATTTTAGTGTTGAGAAAAAAAATCTAGTTGTACGTCATCTCAAAAGTAATCTTGATACCTTTAATATGACAACTCCACGAATCTTGTACCATAAATACTGTGAAAAACATTTATAATTTTGTGTGTACAACTTTTTTTATAGCTGATGTCACTAAGAAAATCTCATTAAGTAATGTATTATATATAAAGGACATATGTTAAAGAATCCTTTTTTAGAATTTTTGACATATTTGTGAAATTGTATTGAAAAATGGATAATTATGTGGAGAAATAAAATAGGAAAATAAGTTGAAATTTTTTTATTCTATTAAATTTTAAAATCTAAAAATAAGCATTACATAGCATTTGCTGGCGTACACATAATATCTACTAACAATCATATGTATCTGTAGTTATTTAATTTACTTTGAGGAAAAAAAGAAATTGTTTTGTTGTTGTAATGCTTGAAATGTCTAGAGTAGATTGTGGTAATTTTTGGTTAAGTAGTGGTATTTATTTCTAAGTTTCAAAAATCTTAAATATTGACAAAAATGATTGAAAAACTTTCAGGGCCAAAACAATTTCTTCAAAATATTTAATAACAAGAACAATCTTTGAATTGTTTTTCAAACTTTTAAAAAAATTTAATTTAAAATTATGAAAATTCAAATTTAAAGTGTAAAAATTCAGCTCTGCTAAACTATTTCTCGGATACTCTAATGCAATACATTCCCAAAATTTTGATTGCTGCATATACAAATTTTAACCTTCCACAGAATAGACTTGTAAAATTGAATTTTTAATATATTCGTAATTTTTTGTTCTATAGAAAATTATTCTGAAAATTAGCGACTTTTGCTGCGGGCATATCATACATAAGTCAAACTCTCACACTTTTAAAAAATGTTGCTTAAGTTATCAAGAATTTTATATATAACAGAATTTTCTGTTATGTTCTGGCCCTCAAATTGTTAGTAACATATTTTAATTTTATAGAAAATGTTTTGATAATTTTATTCGCTTGCCCAGAACTAGTTGAAATATTAATCATTTCTTTTTAATTTTGATAAACGCTTATCTTATTTTCTTAATTTTCCTTTTATAAGTAAAACTTATGAATTTTTTGTTTCACTATCAGCTTACATAAATAATTTTAGTTAATGCCAATATTTTTTCACTCTTATCACTTCAAAACTTATATTTTTACTAAGCAAAATTATATTGTTTCTGCTTGTTCTTTTTCCCATTATGAAATGTAAATAATCGTCAAAATCATGATTTTATGATAAAATTTCGAACCTAATTTGTGTTGTTTTTGTAAAGTTTTGCACATTCTATTATTAATCATCTTAGAGTGCCGAATTCGGCAGTTTATTTGTATTGGTAAACAACAATCTTCCAAATACTAGAAAAGGTGTTGAAAAATAGTGTTTTCGTTTTTGGATAACTGTAACTGTTATCCAAACAACTTTTAATAGTGATTAAAGAAGTTACGTCTAGAAGATTCAATTCGTATACTAAAATATTTTGTTGTTGGAAATTTGAAATCTTCTATTGCACTGCTAAGAGTGGCGAAGAAGTGAGCTATTTCGAAAAAGAATTCACTAAATGCTTGCAGGAATAGTTGCACAAAAGAGTATTCAAAAATTATTTAATAAAAGTTGTTACAATTATATTCTCGGATTTTCATACATTTGTATCTTTTGATGCGGATTGAATCCACAAATATAAAAATCTGTTTTACTTTTAATACCGAAAGTAGCACAAAAGTAGCACAAAAGGAGCGCAAAAAGGAATGCCAAAAATATGAAAAAAAAATTTTTTCTGCTTGTGAAATATATTCATATTACGGGAGTTAAAGTAATAAAAATGTTGGTTGATAGTGAAAATTTTTAATTAAATTTTAAAGGAAAGTTTTGTTTCGGAGGGATCTAGAAGAAAATTTGTCGAAAATTTTTTATAAAATATGTTTATAAAAATCTGGATTTTGAAAAAAATCTTAACATTTTTATAAATCTATGTATGAATTTTAAAATTCTAATGGAATTATTTAGTTTAATATTTATAGGCAAGGCATAAAACTTTCCTAATTATTATCTATTCTATTCATTTGTTGCAAAAAATAGAAATCATAAACAATGTAAAAAATATATTTTAAAAATAATTGTTATCAAGTAACATAGAAAATAAAATTTAAAAAAATAAAAGTCATTGAGAAACAGAGTTTCAAATTTATGTTAATCTATGGTTATTTAAAAAAAAATCTGTTTCTCAATGACTTTTATTTTTTATGTTGCTTGAAAGTTTCAGAAAGCTCTGAAAAATAAAACAGACTTAGGAAATTATATAGATAACCTTTATTTATTCTCTGTTACTATAAAAAATATTTTTGTATTAAGGCAAAAACTTAAATCTCAGTCATAGTACACATATAAGAACCTCGTAACAATTAATAAGAATAAGTTATTTATTAAAGGATGATATAAATATTTTTGAATTAGTGAACATTTAATTTTCTTACAAATATTTTACTTGTTGTTAGATAAGAAAGGATTTATTCTTTTGAACAATTTAAAAAAGCCCCGAACATGTAAATGAATTTACTATATATGAGCAAGTCTGTATTTGACAATAGTAATTACTAAGAAATATTATATAACATTCAATTATGATGTAAAATTTTGTAACTGAGAATAGAAAATAGCAAATTCTCGTGCTTTTAAATTTTTGTTAGTTTTTAAGTGAAAAGTTTATTCCAAAATAGAGGTGTTGCTCTTTTTTAGAAATTAAAATTTTGTTAGCAATAATTTGTCTAAGATTTACTATTAAATCCCGTCATAACTCTATTTCATATTGAATTACTAGTCAGAGATAAATTAGGAAATTATGTCACTGATACAATGTAGTTGTTCTGTTAAGTTAAAATAATAATAGAGAGTAAGGATAATTGAAAAGAGAGTTGATTAAAAAATTAAAAAAAAAAAATCTTAAAAAGAAGGTATCCACAAGTTATCTGTTATAAAAATACTTTACTAAAATATCAACAGTGAAAAATAACAACTTTTAAAAATTCTAATATAAGTAAAATATATTAAGCATATTTTAATTTGCTGGAGGGATACCTTCCCCTTGTATTTAAATATTACCTGTCGACTCATTTTCGTTCATTTTTACTGATAAACATTAAGTTGTTCGTGACAACAAAATTATAAGTATCTTAAATTTTTTCTTATTATTCTTTTAGAGAGTGACAGCATAAGGTACTTTAACTGTGATTATGTAAATGTCCCCCTTAAAGAAAATGGAAGCAAATTGTGTAATCGTGATAAAATTTTATCACAACTGTCGAAGGACGAACAGTTGGGCACGGAAATTGAATTATAATTTAATTTTTGATAAAGTGAATGAATATATTAGTGACTTCTAAAATTTAGGGATATTAGAAAAATAATTAATTTAATTCAGTTAATTACTAAATGAATGAAATTAATGGGATAAATGTTTATATAAATTATAAATAGTTTGATAATTATGAATCTCATAAGAAATCGCAGTAATTGTAAGAAAAAACTGAACTACGGGATTAATTGCTATGGAAATTTGCACAAATTATTTTAATATATAATGGCGGTCTTTGGTGTGAAACTAAGTAATAAAGTAGATTATATTATATTATTACCCATTACAATTCTTATTAAATTAATATATTGAAAAATAATAGTTACATGTTAAGTAGGTATTATTATTCTGTATTAATAATACTTCGCTACAGTGAAAAATGACATAGCGTATGTTATAGGCCTTCTTTAGGACATCATAAAACGGTTTTAAAACTGTTCAGTCACCTTCAAAATTTTGAGTCATGCTCAAAAAACTATCTCTGGAGGTTTCTACACAAACGTATCCTTAATTCTGTTATTCTTTTGTTAATGTTTGCTTTTCAAAAGCAAAATTTATAAACATTTAAAAAAAAGCTACGTTTGCTGCTTCCAAATCAATTTGAAAATCTCAAATTGACTTAAAATTTAGGGAGCTACAAGATCTTAAGGTAGGAGCTACCCTAAAAACGGTTTACGGTTTTGTAGAGTCTCAAAATATAAATGATGTTTGGAAATTTTTTAAAATTGTTATGTGATATTCTCAAGAAAATTCATAGCCAACATTTAGTCATTTTTCGAATGAAAATAAGTAGAGCTTTTTTTTTATAGCAGAGTGTAATTAATACATTTTCATATAAATTATTGAACATTTAATTTTGTGTAAAAAATATGAAAATTAATATGTTTAATTTTAGCAACAGATTACACAGTGCAACAAGAAAAAATTGGCTCAATAATTCCAACGCAAAATTAATGCGTTCGAGGTCTAGGAAATCCTTTAAAGGGATTTTTAAAGTTAGTTCTAATTTCGGTTTTATGGCCTCTTGAAGTTCGAATTCTTCGCAGCTCCTTTTTCAATATGATTGGAATTTAAAATAAATTAAATTATTTAATCCAAATGTTATTATATGTCGTTATCTTATAGACTACTAGTATTATTATACTAGATTTTTTACCGAATGGCACATTCTTTTTACACCCATTTTTATCAGAATACTGTTTATTTTATTTAACTTGACTTTATGTTTAAACTACTGAACCGATTGAAATTAAACACAGCACATATGTGTATCTTTGAAGTACTAACTGGTTGGAATAAATAATCAATTTTTCGACTTTTTAAATTTTTAAATAGTAGATTTTTCGACTTTTTTCAATTGTGGAATAGTCGACTTATTGACCAATTTCGACTTTATTCGAATTTTTTTACTTTTTCTGATTTTTCGGCTATTTTTTACTTTTCTACTATTTTTTGCTTGTAAAAGTTTAAAAATATAAAATATACAATATATCAGAGGCAGCGTTACCGTTTGGTATCTTTATTCGCCAATTTCCCCTTTTTCAACCACCTGGCCTCTATTTTGGCCCCTTTTTAAAATAGAACTAAATGGCAACTTTTTAAGACTATATGATAATTTGCGAAAATTACAGAAGTTTAATTAATAAAAAGAGAATTTTATGTTAACTATTTTTAAGAATAAATCCTTATTTTTGCCATAATAAAAATTATTATAAAAAAATTATTTTGTTATTAATAAAATTGAGTTAAATAGTTTTTCTTAAAACAAAATATTTTTTGTCTTTATTTAATAAATAAATTTTAAGGAGTTTTTTAGGTATTGAAACAATCAGCTCCTTTTTTAACAATCCCATTTTTGGCGATTTTATTTTTTGAAATCCTCTTTTTTGGAGCCTTTCTAAAAATTCTCAAAAGTAGCGCTGATCAGGGATGGGCGCGAAAATTCTTTGAAGGGCCAAATTTGAAAATTCACAGACTTGAAGTAGGCTGCAATGTATTATTTTGCAAAAATATCTGTTTCAAACAATATTAAAAAATTATAAAATTTTATTTAAAAATTATTTATGTGATAGGACTAGTAAAGAGATGAATTTCATTTAAACAGAAAAAAATATTAAATTCAATTTAATTGAATCTTTTGACTAATTGCTTAATGCATGAGTTCAGATTAGATTAAAGGCTTGCAAAAAAATATAAACGTAGCTGAGAGAGTCTCGAGGAACTACTTTCTTTTTGCGATTTCGATGTAATATTTAATACCACTCAAACGTTTTTAGGGATGAACATAGATAAAATATTTAATAATTTTAAAAATCACGATTTTGATACACACATTTGGACCAAAAAAAAAAAAATAGAGATTTGTGTGTTTTTTTAATATTTAGAATTCGTTATGAAAATGAAAAAAATTAAATTTCCCACAAATTTTGGTTCCAAAATAGATAATAGCTCTGTTCCAGTACTGGTCAAATTTACAGGTTTTAGTTAGAATTTGTTAGAATTAAAAAAAAAAAATAACAATAAATTCCTAGTACAGGAACGCTTCCTGTAAATTTTTACTAAAACTTACAAGTTTATGTTCAAAATTATGCATTTAATACTTTTTGCTAAAAATATTTGTATTTTTTACCCATGATGTATTAAAAGTTCTCCTAGGGTCTAAATTTATGCCGAACAAACATAAATATTCTTCTATAACAAGCTCAAATACGAATGTTTTTTGAAGTCTATTTCGAAAAAATGTCAAAACTCTTTTTGATCAAATGCTCTAGACCCGCGATTTTCAAACGCTGGTAAGAAACTAAAGACTCATCGAAACACATAATTTTATGGGTCTTCCATGGGACAATCCAATATATTGAATTTTCTTTAAAAGAGTTATTAAAAATTAAGAAAACACCTCAAATAGACCCCAAGTAGAAATGGAGAAATATCTAACAAAATACATAAATGATGTAGCTCCTCAATAGCATTTTTATAATCCCGTTGAGTTTCTACTAGAAATTTTCAAAAATTTTTATATACAAATAATTTTGAAACAAGATAATTAAAACAACGTGTTGGTAGGTAATATTATATATTTGTAGCTTGATTTTATAATTCTAATTCAAAGGAATTACTAAAAAAAATTAAAGAAACTCCTAAACAATACAAAAAAATCGACTAATTTGTCCCTATAGTTTTTACAATAGTTTATGTATATTAAATTAATTACTTACATATTAATATTATTTCGTATTTATCATTAAAATAAAAATAAAAGATTTAAAAAAGATTTAAAATAAAAACATCTTCTCTTTAATTTTTCTCAAAACATTGATACTACCTCCTGTTTTTATTTAAATTTGAAACGTCTCTGTAGCATTTTTAAATATTATTGCTAAGGCAACCAAAAATATGCTCGAAAGAAGTGCTTTATACGCATAAAAAATGTTCTTAAAATTGAAAAATATGTCCTTAAAATTAAAAAAATGTGTTCTCAAAATATACGTTTCTAGCTAAATTTTAAGTTGTTTACTATAGTTGTTTACTAATTTTTATTAGCAATTGTTAAAAAGTATTTCCTTATTCAAAGCTAGATTGCATCAGGAAATTACAAGATCAAAGATATTAGGGAATCGAAATTTTGTTCTTTATTGAAATATATGTAAAATTATGCTCTTAAGTATAAAATATGCAAAAATATGCAATTTAAATTACTAAGATACGCTATGAAATAAAACTTTCCTATGAAAATTGACAAAATATGCTGTTAAGCCTAAAATATGCAAAAATATGTAGCAACAAATTGTTGCCAAAATTCTTAAAATTGCCTGAAACGAATAAATAACTAACATTTTATAATATAAACTCGGTAAATAAATTTAAAAATACATTATTTAAAAAAAAATTATGTAAAATTGTATTTTTGAGATTTTTATATAATTGTTTTCTAATTACATTTTTAAGTTATAATGTATTTTTAAATAGACTGCTTCTAAAGAGTAACACGGGCCGCATGAAATTCGTTCTGGGGCTGCAAGTGGTTGTAATATATTCAAAGAAATTGTTGGTTACACACAAAAATATGTTTTCACGATACTATTTCCAGCAGTTAGATGATGTAGTTGAAACAAGAACTGTTAAGAAACAATTCCTTTTAAATAAATTTTTTATTTTTGAATTTTTTCGGCCATTTTCGATTTTTTCCGACTTTTCGTCTATTTTTATCTTTTTCCGAATATTTTTGACTTTTTTCAACTTTTCGACGATCTAGCAAAAATATGTTTTTACGATACTAAGAAATAATTCATTTTAAATATTTTTTTTTTTTTAATTTTTTCGACCATTTTCGATTTTTTCCGACTTTTCGTCTATTTTCAACTTTTCGACGATCTAGCAAAAATATGTTTTTACGATACTATTTCCAGCAGTTAGATGATTTAGTTGAAATAGGAACTGTTAAGAAACAATTCCTTATAAATAATTTTTTTATTTTTGAATTTTTTCGGTCATTTTCGATTTTGCCGATTTTCGTTTATTTTTGAGTTTTTCCGACTATTTTCGACATTTTTCAATTTGTCGGCGATCTGGCAACAAGAAAGTCGATTTTTCTACAATTTTTAAACCAAAAAGTCGATATCGGCTTTTGGACTTTTTTCAACAAAAAGTCGATTTTTCAATTATTCGCAAGACGATTTGATAAACCATAGTACTGACTGGTGTCACGAAGTTACTTTGCTTCTTACCCCTGTATTCTAAACTTTATTACTAATGACAAAGCCATAAAAAATAGCAATTAAAAAAAGAAATTTTCATGAAAAAATGTCAAAGATTAATTTTGTTGTAATTTTGTCTTTGTCACAAAGTTAAAAATAAAAAAATTAAAAATTGATCAAAAATTTGTATGAACGTAGGAAAAAAATATTACAATATAATAAAAGTGGGTCAAATTCAAGAATGGCACTTATATAGACTAAATATCATAATATTTTATTCCTCGTCTATGTCAAATGTTATATAAATTGTCTTAGTAGCATCAACAAAGTAGAAAAATTGAATTTTAATTAAAGTGGGCTTAAAACCGGGTGTGGAATCCAACTTATATTTTAGTATATACTTTCTCCTCAAAGTGCTTGATATATGTTGATAAAATTTATTTCAACTTTAAAAAGAACGATTATTTACAAAAAGTAGGCGTGGAATTTTGATTAATATTTTATTCTATATTTTCATTTGGAGGATACACGATATATATGTGCAAAATATTAATTAAATCGGTTAAATAATATGAGTTATCATATAATTCAAACAATCTTTTCATTGAAAGTGAGCGTAAAAACGGACAAGCATTTAATAAAAATCTTACATAATATATAAAAGAAGCTTTGTACTCTATAAAACAATAAATATCCATAAATACATTGAAATTTACTGATTTAGATGTTTTTTATTTATACATATAATGGAAAAACTGCTCCAAAATATTCGAAATTTAAGAGTCCATAAAATCGAAATTGGAACTAACTTTGCAAAATCCTTTGGAGATTTTATTAATCTGATGGAATACTTTTATTTCGCATTGGAATCATTCAGGTAATAATTTGTGACCCAAAATTTGTCGTATAGTGTTATTGAACATAATAGTTAACTTTAAAAACAAAAATACAACCTCTATATACATAGTAGTATATGCTAATATTATATCATTTTTTCTTCAACTAGCACAAATAAAAATTTTGCGTTTATTTATTTATTAATTATACTATGAACACGTTTCAAATTAGTTGCAAAGACAAACAACTATTTTATAATTAATTTTAAATATAATTATAATGAGCTAATTTAGTTAAACATAATAAAACAAAAATTACATACTCAGCATTAAAAACACTTACAGAAAAATCACATTAAAAACTGAACAAATACTTTTATTGTTTTATGTACATTATTTTAGATAAATAAGTAAACAATTTGCTAAGTGTATTTATTTAAAGTATGTACAAAAACTTAAATGCAGTTGAATTTTGTTTTACTTATTTCTATTATAATAAAGTGTTTTGATGTATTTATCTAAAGCCAAACTAAAAGGTATGAGTTTTAGTTTATTTAATTTTTTTTTTTCTTTTTTTTCATCATTTTCTGCTAACAATCCCAAATGTACGTGCAACTTTAACTTTAAACTACTACACTTTGTGTAAAATAGAGTTAAAATTTAGTAAGGTAAAGGTTAAATTCTAGCAAATTCTTGGCTTTCAAAGAATTTTGTAAATTAAATGGTTTGCTATTAAAGGGAGAAGAAGAATAAGTTAAGAAATATGATATCACTGTGTAAAATTCATTGCTTTTAAAGTTCGTTTTCAGAAATTTCTTTTAATTAATTCTATAATTTCTTTTCAATTTTGAAATATTGTGTTTTAATGGGCAAACATGTTATATTTATACACTATTTTTTTGTAAATCATTTTTTTGTCCGAGAATTATAACACAGTTCCAGAAATTTTGAAGAAGGCTCATCTAAAGTGTTTTTTTTTTTTCATCTTATGTTGAAAATGCTGATAACTGAATAATGGCTTTGAATTTGCCCTATAAAGGATTTTCTCATGCAAATTTTGTCCAGCTTAAATCTTATTTTAGGTATTTTATACGTACAACTGCAGTAATGACAATCCTTAAGCCGTTCGGAAAGACTTCATATCGAGTGTATATTTTGAGTTATTGAAATCATTATTTAACAATTAGGGCAGACAGAAAGTTGTAGTCACCTTTGCTTCCGTCCAAACCAATTTCATTCTGAAGAAGGCTGATTGAATTCAGAAATTTGATCATATAATGTAATAATTTTAATAACAGAAAATATAATTTTGTTCATGAATATTAAATCACTTTCAAAAGTCTCATAACATCCACGCGAAAAAATGGTTAAAATGCCCATGGATATTACGACATTGGACGGGATGACAAGCATATTTTTCCGACTTTAAGAAGCCCTTATTAAAGCATACTGCATTCTTTCACAAGCTGCTTTACTGATTGGTGGAATCATACTTAAAAAGTTTTGCTACTCAGAGCACTAGCTAATTTTGCTATATGATGCGAAAAAGAACTATAATCAAACGTTATCATATATTAGAATAAAAGGTATTAATAAAAAATTATTGTTATTATAAATATTTCATTGAAAATAATAGAAAAAAGTGTTCATTACACAAGGCAACAAAATCTAAAATTTTAAAAGCTTGAAAAACCTCTATACAGTTCTGATGTAATATGGTTCCAGTAGTACAAACGTGGTCCAAACTTTAAACTCAATGGAGAGGTTTTTTTAAATAATTAATGATAATTCAAAAATTCTCTAAAAAAAATCATGAAAAATCGTAAATGGCGAAAATTCTGTTTTTATTTATTGCTTTATCGCAAAGTCACATGTAATAGCAGCAAAATGAGATATCGATCATAAAAATCGATTAATTCTTTTCAAATTTATTCACAATTAAGTGAGTTCGCTCATTCTCACAAAATTTTGTTTATTTCTAAAGCCTACACTTTGAAATTATATATATATATATATATATATATATATATATATATCTCCTAAACTAAAGTTCAGAAAAAAATAATTTTTTGCGCAACCAAATTTCAAAGTGTTGGCTTTAGTTTCCTGAAGAAATAAAAAATATAAATGTTTTGTTATACTAAAATTATGAATTTATTTAAAGACATGTATTTCTGTGGTACACTTTCGTATGTCACTTGAATAAGGAATATTTTAAAACTAAGCAAACTGTAATTTATCTTTAAATTTTAGGTTATAAAAATTAAAGTTATTATCTTCTAGCATTCAATTAGTAATGAGTACTGCCACCATTTTTAGAACTAACCTCAAAAATGCGATTTGTATAACGACTCTAAGTAATTTAGCGAGATTGAACTCCATGCTTCCGTTATTGCATCCTTTAAGGATTCTATCGTCTCAAATTGTTTTCCTCCTTCATAAACTTTTTTTGCAAGCCAACCCCAGACATTTTCCATTGGACTCAGGTCTGGTGAATATGGGGCCAATCCAAAAGTTGAACACCTTGTTGATTAATCCATTGTTTTACTGCTCTGGCGGTATTAATCGGAGCGTTGTCGTGTTGGTACGTGCAAGGTATAGGTCCAGAGAAATCATTAAATTTTGGAAATGCTTCCTCCAGAATGTTTTTGTAAGTCGTTGCAGTCATTTTATTGGATACAAAAACCAATTCTATGGTACCATAATACGAAATGGCACCCCATACCATACTCCGCCCTCTCGTCATGAAAGTAATAGTTATACCCGTCGGGACCATCAATATTAAACTTTTTCTCATCGGAAAATACAACTTTAGACCATTTGTCGGACCATGTCATTGTATTTTTGGCAAACTGTAGACGTTGTGATTTGCGTTTTTCATTAAGTGGTGTTTTTTTTTGCAATTTTCGTCGGACGATGTATGGGCACGACTTTAAAATACGATGCACTGTTCTTAGAGAGTCTCTGACTCCACTTTTTTCACGTATTTTTGATATCGACATGGCGGAATTTGATGCAATTCTAAGAATTTATCGTCTTTCTTCTGGAGTTGTTGCCATTTTCTTCCGCTCTTTCATGTTTTCTCCATATCTTTCCACGTTATATAAATAATTGTAAACAACTGTCTTTCCTCTATTAATCTTTTTGGCTATTTGGACGGGATTCTGACTCGGAGATTTCAAAATCAGAATTTTTTCTTTTTCAGAGTTATTGAGAGCCTTACCACGTCCCATTTTGAAAAAAAAACTATTTAAAAACTATCAAATGAAAAATTCTGTAGCTGTTTATATTGAAAGAAATTCAAATCATAGCCTTCCTGATTAATATTAAAAGAATTTCTTATTTAAGTGACATACGAAATAGTACCACAGAAATACATGTCTTTTAATAAATGCATAATTTTAGTATAACAAAATATGTATATTTTTTATTTCTTCAGGAAACTAAAGCCAACGCTTTGAAATTTGGTTGCGAAAAAAATTATTTTTTTTAGGAGATATACTTAATTAAAGTTAAAAAAATGTGATTCCTTATTCAAGTGGCAGATATATATGTATATCATTTTTGCAGTCATTAATATAAACAATTTCATTGAGTGCAAACATTAGATGACAAAATTTAAGTAGAAATATCATTATCATGAACACAGAGTTATTAAAATTAAAGAAAATTAATAATGGGAACACAATATTGTTGTAGTGATTATGCTGTAACCATGTTTTTTTTCTGCGTATTGGAAGACAATATTTTCCTCATTATTTCCGATAATATCTGCGAAATAACAATATCAAATTCATTGCAATAAATATATTTCATTCCTTGATCTATATTTTACACACACGAATAATTAAATAAGTGTTTAGTAAAAATTGCAAAAAATTCTGAACCCATATTCGGCATAAACGACAAAATTTGCCATAGAATACTTTACGTAATAAATAATTATTATCTAAATAATTTTAAATTATTAAATATAGAAAACACTCTGTCGTGTTTTTTCATTTTTTTTTCCCAAAAATAGTTAAAGTTGTAAAACGCACAAAAACTTCATAACCCACCCTTCATACATATTTCAAAAATTGTTTTTAAACTAAAAGTGTAATACAAAAAAAAAAAAAAAATTTTAAACGAATATTTTGTTACAGACAATAAAGTTTCCCAAAAGAAAGGTTGTCGCTAATAAATTAGATTCTTTTCATTAAAAACCTGGCTACATTATATAAGAAAGTGTAACGATAGTAACTTATAGTTTTCATTTACTATTTTTCTCAACTCATAAGAATCAAGATGCATTAATAATTTATTTTAAGTACAAAAGTCTTTGGTAACCAACCTCTTGCAGTAACTATGTGTGGACTTGTGAGATCTTCTATAGAAGTGTGGGTATTTTGAACACACATGACACACCTACACTTTTGGTTAGTTAACCATGGTTTGATAGAACAAGAAATAAATACTTACACATGCATATATGTATGTTCGAAAGTAGTGTTGATTTCGATTTTGTTCTCTTTAGACCTTTAAGTGTCATTATTGTTGAGTACAGGATCTTGTAGCAAGTTGTTGTTGCTGTTGTTATTTTTAATGCCTTTTGATACTTTAGAGGTTTGAGGGTTTTTTTTACATTGTATTTTAGTTTCTTTTTTTTCATCTTAACTTTTTATTTTGGTTATATATCACTTGACTGAAAGTTTTATACATACATTCTTTTTTTACTCTTTTACTATTTTCATTCCATTTCATTTACTTATCTAGACGCCTTTTATTGTCATGACACTTGAAGTATATCCCCCGAGTTAATATATCAACCGCACTGATTATACTACGTGTATATAAACATTTGCTACGAAAATAAAAAAAAAAAAAAAAAAAAAAAACGATATCAAATATATAGACACTTGAGAATGTGTGTTTGTGTGCCTGAGTTTATAATAAGCCTGCCTGCCTGCAGAGAAACATGTCTATAGCGGAGACAATACAGTTTTACTGCCAGTCTGTGTGTTGTGCATGTATGTACGAGTATGAGTTCTTGTTCCTGATGCCTGGCATTTATCCAAAATGTTAAACGAAATTGTTTAAGTAACAGAAGCATATACCAAGAGCAATATTTAAGATTATGTATATGTCAGTTAAAATGTTCGAATGAATTGGTGAGTGTATCCAGCTTTATAAAAGAAATGAGATCAGACAAACTACTCACAGAAGGAAAAAAAAAATAAAAATTAAATTCAATTATAAAATTGCTTATACTAATTAAAGTTTTGTTTGATTTTGCTCCAATTACCAATTTATCAGGAAAAAGAGCCCATTTTTTCGGAACAGTGCAACATGGGGGGTAGGGTTGGTAACTTTCGGCTGTTGTAATGTAACTTTTGTAATCTGCAAAATAAAAACAGCAATCAGAAATATGTGACATTAAAACATAATCATAGTTAAAAATAATCGAAGTATATTTACCTCTCATTCTTCAAGAGAGTATCAGGATTCGGCATATATGGCGATAATTTGATCTTACCTTGTCTGCAAATTGTGAATTAAAACTTAAATTCTTAGCAATTCTTAATTTAATAAAAACTGAATGATTCTACTTTCCAATAACTATAAAAATTCGTTATTGTTAGGATATGATATTTCTTTCTTTTTTATTTTAATTACTTTTTGATTTTTTTTTCTTTAAAGTTCTGAAAATATTTTTCGTTTCATTTTGACTTTTTTGAGGTATCTTTTTATACAAAACAATAGCTATAACGTAGTAAAAATATAACTATTAATATAATTAAATTTCGGTACTTTCACTAATTTCAATACAAAATGAAACAACTTTTAAAAGAGACGAACTAATATTGCTCTATTAGTCTGCATAGGGAATTGAAAGGTTAATTTTTGGAACCAATTAGTCATTTTATGTTTTATTTCTTTCACATTTTGGTTTTATATGTTATCATCAAACAAAAAAATTAACACTTTAAGAATAACCTTTAAACTTCTCCTCAAAATCTTCAAATAAACTAAATAGAAACATATTTTTTCATAAGTAATTTGATAACATTCTCAGGTCAAATCTACATGTTTGCAGTGTAGGAAACGTAATATTTTCTGAATTTTTTTTAGTTTACTGTAAAGCTAAAATATCGTGAATTATTGTGTGAAAATATTGAAAATTTTCAATCAGTATATTTGAAATGGAATAAATTTTAACAAAATGCTAGCATAATTAAAAGAGTATTATTTTCACATCCTAAAGTTTATGGAATACAATTTATTCCATTTTAAAAAGACAAATTTGTATATATTTTCGTTTAGTAATATATTTTAAAAACAATAGAACCGTGGCTAAAGTTATTTACAGCTAACATTCAAATATTTTGGATGAAAAATAATTCATAATGGAATGCAAATTTGTATCTTTACCTCCGCGCTTAAATCTTGTGTAGTTTTAAAATTTCATTTGCAGATATCTGCGGATGTATTCAGGGGATAACTGAACATTGTCTCTGCGCCGGGCATACGGACGAACGAATTTATATCATGAAGCACGAATCACTATTATAACCGCAATAACTCTGTAAAACTGGCATCATAATTACTTAATATTTTAATTTTTTTTTAATTAAAATAGAATTAAATAAAAAAAATTATTTACATTAGAGTAGTAATAACTCAAAATCCAATTAATCCATTACAATGAAAACTACTAAGGAACTATAAAAGCTAATACTAAATAATATATAATATACCACAGAAAATTGTAAAATTATATATAATGTCCTTATGATCTATATAATGTCCGTACAGCTATTTTTCCAATAAATTATCCTTTAAGCCTACATAATATTCTATTATCATGGCTTAAATCTATTATGTTATTTGCAATAATTATTCAAGGCAAGGGCTTTAATGTTCCTACCCTCATTCATCTAAATGGCATTAATTTTCAATAGAATTTCAACTTTTGCAATCAAATAACAATAAATTTCAAATTCATAGAAAATTTTAAAATAATTTTCAAAGAGATTTAGCTTATATTAGCTAATATTATGGAAAATATTCTCAAGATTACTTATGCAAATTTTTGTTTATTTATTAAATATTAAAATATTACTGATTAATGAACAGAAAATTACTGTGCTAGGATTCAATGATTTACGCTTCAGAGACACACCATTTCAAATAGTTTGCATTTGCTGCGACTGTATGGTTTTACAGTTTCGTATAAATATTTCTTCGTCTGATTAAAATACCCGTATGTATGAAAAATGCATTCTCTACTTTAATTTAGCTCACTCCTTTAATGCGAATATTTAAACATGTTTTTATTTTAGTCTATCGACGGCATACAAGCTAATATGACGCCAACAGAAAATAAATCTGCAGCAGCTGTATATTTCCGCTAAGACAAAAATCCTGTTGAAACAAAAAAAACATCTAAAAATAAAAACAACATCTTTTCCTGTTTTTGTTTTTATGTATGTGTAAGTGTTTGTCTAACATAAAAATATAGCAAGCATTACAGCAAAAAAAAAAAAAAAGAAAAAAAACATCGAGCGGAAAATGAAAGGCTGCCGGGGTTGCACAGTTGTTCTATATTGACTGGCATTAACTATTTTCGTGGTTTATTGAAAGAAAAATCAAATAAAAGACAAAAGTAGCAACAACAACATCAAAATCAAAATAAAACAAGTTTATATCGATCTTCAAACTATCTGTACAAAATTTAGTTGTTGTACATGTTTGTGTTTAAGAGATATCAGCAGAAAAGTATGAACCGAAGTTACAACGAACATCCTGTGTTTTGTTCATAACTTTCTTGTTTATTAAACGATTTTGCCCATTTTCAATACTAAACAAACCATATATAAGATAAATATTTGAGCTAAATTTCGTCCCCCTAGGTTGTCCCGCTGCGCCCTATAGTGCTTTCAACAGACATACAGACAGACAGAAGGACGGACATAGCCACATGGACTCAAAATCTTACCAGGTCCCAAACTATGTATATATTCTCTTGGCTTCTTCAATAATTTTTGCGATATAATACATACGGAATGATAAACACAGTATGCCGCCCATCATTTTTTGATGGTGGGTATAATAAGTTAAAAGTCAAGCAACCAACTTCTTAAGTGTATTTTTCTTAGATTCTGACTGAGTGAATGTTGTTTATTGTTTAATTCTAGTCGATTTCTTTTTTCTTTATCTTCTTTAACTCTCCATAAGACTGTATTTTTCTGTTTTTTGTATGCTTGATTTATTTAACAAAGAATTTTGATGTTATCATTTGAAAAAAAAAGACAAAATGCAGAAAAAACAAACGTTGTATTGGCTTATTGCCAATTCATCACATTTAAAAGGAAAACATGAAAAGAAAAACAATCCAATTTTAGGTTTATCATTTAAATAATTCAAGAGAATTTATTTGTATTTATATGTATGTTTTTTCACTATTAGTAAATAAAACAGCAACTAATGGTCATATTTGAAAAGATTTTAAAAAGCTGATTTATGAGTTTCTTTCTTTTTAATAACACCCTGCTACAGTTAAAAATCACTTAAGAAATGGCATATTGTACGTTATAGGACGCCCTGAGGAAACCATAAATCAGTTTTAAAAATTTGCAATGCACTCCCAAAATTTGCAGTTATATGCAAAAAAATGTTTTCATGTAGGTTTTTATATAAATATTTTTCACTTATTCTTTAGTTTATTTTTCCATTTTGAACTTCTTTTGAAAGTACAAGAAACAGGCTTTTCAACCGTATGAATTTTTTATATTTTGGTCAAATATTAAAAGCTGAAGATTAACCACATCCAGAAAAAATAAAATTTGTCACAGCTTTTCGAGTTTAACTGCAATTTATTACAATTTTTTCTATAAAAACTTTTTTAAAAAGACAAAAACTGTAGAACGAAATAATCTATAAAATATATATCCGTTTCGGAACAAATAAAGCATTTTGGTATCGATTTTTGAATATTTTTGCACATTTCACCCTTAACGGCATATTTTTGCATATAGTAATTTTTAGAACAAATTTATAGCATATCTTGTGATTTTTAGAGCATATTTAATACTTTTACATAAAATTTTGACATATTAAAGATAATTTTTAAATTCCATGGGATGATTTTCCAAATTTGATTTATGATGTACAAAAAAAAAAAAAAAAAAAAAAAACTAAAGATAAAAACATTTTTGTTTACCATTATTTTTTTATTTAAAATTAATTTTAATGGTTATCGCCTAAGTTCCTTAAAAATCATTGAGGAGCTTTATTTGTAGGAACAAATCGTGAAGATTTAGAAACTGATTAAATGATTTTTGGAATGTGACGTAAAGGACGATTTAGCTTTTAAACTTGCACACAGTTCATATTGTATAAAATAATTTTTGGGTTGGAATGAAAGCTGTATATGTAAATTTACATATGATAATTTTGATAATTTCTGAACTAATATTAACGTTTAGAATTAGATGGACAAGCAAATGGAAGATCAATAAAATCTGTATGTGATATAATAAAAAATATCGAAAACTAAAAAAAGAATAGATAAATTTTCGCTTTGTATTACTTTATAAGATTAAGATTTTAATAAATCACTTTGTTTAAATGAAAAAAAAAAATATTTTTCTGTTGAAAATAGATAAAAATCTTTTGTTTTTTAAAAGCATATTTTTTAATTTTTTTACTGCATATTCACTGAGCATAAAACAATTTCTTTCAGAGCATATTTGTGGTTTCCCTGATAATAACATACTAAAAATTTCCAAACATTTTTAATTTTTTCCACAAAAAGTAAAAACTAAGTAAAAACTACTTCGTTTTAAAGTGTATGAAGAATTTTGTTTAAATGCTTAATAATTTAATCTTATTTTATTCTAAACAAAATAACTTTTAAAACTTTGTAAAAATTATGTATAGTCTCGAAAAAAAAAAACAATCAGAAAAATTACATCAAATTCAAAATGGCGATAAATGAGGGGGAAATAAATAAATAAATAAAAATGGTGAATAAATCATTACTTAATTTGATTGTATATAAAATATTGCACAGTGGGGCAGAATCGAAATTTTTTGGAAATAAATCTGTAACTTCTGATCGGCTGGTTGGATTTTCATGAAATTTGGTATAGGCGTAGCAGATGAGTGTTTAATGTTAAGTTTGGATGAAATATTTAATCACTTGCCAAATTTTTGTCTCTCGACCGATTTCAAATATTTTTATATACTGTTATAGACCCTGACAATGCATATAAAAAACATGCACATGTTCTATTTATCTCTTATAGTTTTCGAGTTATTTGCATTTGAATTTTTAAGCACCATAATTTTACATGTTCTTGGTCCAGTTTTTTTCATATGTATCCTAGTATTTCCGACCGATTTTATTAGTTTTTTTCTTACGATTTTGAATTTGAAAATTGCAAAAAAGACGACTTTTTGTATTTTTTTAGACGAAAAAGTATCTACACTCTTTTTTATCTAAAATCTAGCTTTCAAGAATTCCACTATAACTTCTAAACGATTAAGATCATTTTTGGATAAACTCCACAGAACATAACACATATTTTTAAAACTTTTTTTGCTATTTAGAAACAAACCAAGCGAAAAGCTCAATTTGGGGTTTTTGGAGAAAATACAATTTTTTAAATTGTAATGACATATTTGTTTATAAAGATATCTTAATGAAATCTGCAGGAAATATGGATCTTATTAATTTAAATAATAGTGCGTTAAAAAAAACTTCAATCAGGAATAGGATTTTCCTGAATTCCCAAAAAACTAATGAAAATGCCCAAAAATGGAATTTTTTACATTTATGGCTATGGAGATTTTGATTCAAAACTTTTAACAACATATTGGGGATTCTTAGAATATATTCCGCTTGTCGATTTGTGCTTTGGGATTTGAGAAAATATGGTCTAAAATCAAAACTTTCATATAAAATGGGTCGAATTCGGGAGGGTGTCTACCATGACCAACTGAGTTATTGAGCTTTTTTTTTATCTTAAAGTCGTCTGTGTGAAGTTGCCTTTCAGAAAAGTGAAAAATTATTATATATTGCTAAAGAAAATTTTATTTTAGATAAAAAAGAGTGTAGATACCTTTTCGTCTAAAAAAACACAAAAAGTCGTCTTTTTGCAATTTTTCAAATTCAAAATCGTTTATTTTTGGACTCGGTAAAGATATCAATTTTTTTTCAATACATGATTTTGTTTTTTAACTAGTTAAGAAAAAAATAATAAAATCGGTCGGAAATACAAGGATATATATGAAAAATACTGGACCAAGAACATGCAAAATTATGGTGCTTAAAAATTCAAACGCAAATAACTCGAAAACTATAAGAGATAAATAGGACATGTAAGCATGTTTTTTATAGGTCTTGTCAGGGTCTACAACAATATATAAAAATATTTGAAATCGATCGAGATACAAAAATTTGGCAAGTGATTAAAATTTTTTTATGGCAGAGGTACCTAACTTTGTTTGTCGTGCCCCCCTTCCAAATTTAACATTCCTCTGCTACTCCTATACCAAATTTCATGAAAATCCAACTAGCCGATCAGAAGTTACAGATTTACTTCCAAAAAATTTCGATTCTGCCCCACTGTGTATTGTAATATAGTTGAAAAGCTACGTCCTTTAGTTTTCTAAATCAAGTTACAAATTTTAAATTGACTTAAAATTTACGAAGATACGAAGTCTATTGTGCAGGAACTATCCTTTTGTTTTATGATGCCCTAAAAAAAGAGAAAAAAACTAAAAATTAATAAGTGCAATAAAAATGACAGTTAGATTCTTTAACTTTGACAATTTCCTTTAAACCGTTTAAATAAATCAAACTTTGAGTGTTATTATAATGTTAAAATATTCAAGTAACTTTAAATTTTTGCTTTATAACTTTTCATGTACATTGAAAAAGAAATACAATTATCATTATTTCCAGTGACCATGATATTGAATATGATTTTCTAATTTCTATTTTGTTATTGCAATTCCTTTACAGTTAAATTTAAAGAAATTTACAAAATAATAAATATCTCACTTTGTTATTAATATTTTAATAATTCGAATAATTTTAAATGCGTTATCGAATAATTTGGACAAACAAAAATGTCTTAATCGCATTATTCGTTTTACTCGAACAATAGAAAAACCGAACAATTTGAATAAGCTATCAATAAATCAGAAAGTGTTTCTGAGATGAACGGTATATTTTATGTGGAGGTCCAAATATTTTTTCTGTGCGTTACAAACATTTGCACAAACGCACAAACACCATTTATGTTAGTGTAGGGTACAAAAATACCACGCCGACTTAGCAGATATATCAAAAAAGAGAAAAAGTTGAATTCCCCGCACAGTAAATGAAAATGCTACTTTCTTCATGTTCTAAGATAATTCACATAAAATTTGACATACACAAGGAACAGAGAATACTGTGTATTATAAAATTGATCTGCATGTGTAACACGCCTCTTTTTCGCCCACTTTTATTATGTAATATTTTTATTTTTGTATAAGCAACATTATGTTATTTGGATTAAATAGTTTAAAGGTTTTTTATTTTCATTCATATCGAGAAAAGGGCTCCAAAAATTCGAACTTCAAAAGGTCATAAAGCCGAAATACGAACTAAATTTGAAAAACTCTTTGGGGGTTTTGTTAGATTATTGGTACGCCATCATATGTTATACACAGAGAGTAATTTCTTGTTGTGAGACAAGAGAAAAATTCGCTATCTTTGTGTTACTTAACAGGTATAATTTTAAACAAATACCCTTATTAGCTAACCTTTGTGGTTATTTTATTTAAACTTAATTTATTTCGTTGTAAAATATGTATATTTGATGCTTCATTTAATTTCTCTTCACACCCAGCTGAAAATGGTCATATATATGTTTTGCATCCAAAAATTGAGGATATATGGACCATATATATCAACTATATCCATATATATTCATACATATTCATGTTAGAAGTTCTATTGTGTATACTTAAAATATTTTTTTAAGCATTTGCTTCAATATATCTATATGTAAAGAATATAATTTACAATCAATACAATTAATAAACTTAAAAATAATATTATAATTACACAGAAAATAGCGTATAAATATGCACAAATTTTATATAATATATCAGAACACTGCTTCTCTATGCTGGTATTTGTTGATCAATCTGAATAACTTTTTAATAGTAATCGATTTAGGGCAACAATAAGATTCATACATCTATTCCTGAAATATTTTCAGTTCACCTGAAACGAGTTTTAGCGCATTACATAACTAGAGATAAATGAATAAAATAAAGCAACACTTTAAAAGCAAACAGGACAAGGCAAACAATCAAAACGTCTTTTCAATAGAGATAATTGCATTTTTCAAACAGCAACTACAGTCTCCCTTTTATATGGAATAGAAGAAAATCAGAAGTTTGATAATGTTTATATTGATAATCACATACAACATACTTACCTTTAATGTTCCTAGATGGTTCACAGATTATCTACATATATAATTATGTAGGAAAGCTTCTCGTGTTCAATTTATTTGACATTTTAATATTTGTTTGATTTTGTATTGATTTTTTATAATATTTTTATTTTTAATTTGAAATTAAATTTCAACATTTCTTTTAAAATTCAATGTGTTCTAAAATTAAATAATTCTTTTATTGCAAGCAAATTATACAGTATATAGATCTATTATAGTAATTTATATTAATAAAATGAGATCTGTAAAACTTATTTATATGTATTTAAGGGAACAAAAATATTTAATATTTTAAATTTTTATTGCACCTACATTTTCTTCATCTTTGAATCGATTTATATATAATATGTGCATATATTTATATTAAAATCTTCAATAAGTCTATGTTATTTAGCAAATATGAATCTAAGAGCCAGTGTTACCAGTTTAGCCTTTTTAGAACTAGATCTAGACTTTTTATTTTTCTTTTAGCCCCCAAAATTTTCTTTTAGCTACCAGCTTTTCTCTAGTCTTAAAAGGGCTAAAATGATAGTAATTCAACAACTAATTTTACTTTTACAGAATCACCCATTTAAGCATTTTTGTGTATTTATCTGTACAAAAAAAAAAAAAAAAAAACGAGATTAATAATATTTAACAAAAATTTTGCTTTTTTTATGGACTTACTAAATCGATTTTTATAATTATTTTTTAATATATTTCAATAACCGTAGAAGTATTTGTGAATATAATTAAAAAAATCGTACAAAAGTGGAAGATCGTATAAAAATTTGGAAATAGTTAATCAAGAAGTAATTATAGTTCTTAATTGGCGACAAATCATTTCAAAAAATGAATTAATTAAATAATTTGCTATATGACACATAACCCAAATTTGTAGATTATTAAATATTTGTATATATATATATATATATATATATATATATATATATATATATAAATACTTCTCTCCCCTCTTATATCACAAAGAGGGATGCAACTGTATTTTTTTTTCTTTTCTTGCCAAACAGTAGAGAAACTGATGTAAGATTTTTACAGTGAGTACATATGACCACTGTATATCGTTTTCTGCAAAAAGTGAAAATTTTGAGTTGACTCCCTTTAGAGGAATCAGTCCGATATGTTTAATACGTTCATATACATATGCAAAAAAAATATTTATATATGAAATCATATATGAGAAATACTGTCATATATCTAATCATATATATAGCAAATATATTGGGAAAATTTTCATATATGGCTCCAGAAAATTTTATATTTGACCCATGTATATATACATATATATTTACATGGATCAAATATGAAATTATATGGAGCCATATATGAAAATTTTTCTAATATATTTGCTATATATATTTATATATTCATACCATTTTTTCCGGGGTATGGAAACATTTGTATTCAAAATTGGAAAACGGAAAAAACCATTTCGGTATAACAGCCAGTGGATTATATTGTATTATATTTTTTTTAGGTAAAAATTGAAATATCTAAAATTTCAGGGTCTTTTGGATCTGGTCCTAAATTTTTGTTATGCCATTAAAGGCATTTCATGCGATATCAGAGTTTCATATTTTTTCATATTTTTCCTTTGGTAAAAATATGAAGAAAATCCGAAAAACCAGAGAAAATAAAATTTTTTGCTTTGATCTAGCTCATGAAAGGATAATGTTAGGGCGAAAATTTTGAGAAATGGTGTCTTAGAATGAAGTAAGCTTTCATTTGAACTAGAAGAATGAAAAATATAGAAATTTTCTTGGATTTATAGATTTTATTTTTTTACTGCAAAGTTCTATAATATTCATTTTACATTCGAATCTTAATATATTTTACCCTATACACATTTTAATTTTTATTCTATTAAATTAATATATCAATAATATGATTGCAAAGTCTAATGCTATTTTGCATACATATTTACTACTAAATCAATATTCAGTTCTAGTATTATACATTTTCCTTCATTTAGTTTTTATTGTCCTAGTAATAAAATTTATATATAGTATACAACAAAATTTAATTAATTACCTTTTAAAGTTATATTAGCTACACAACAATATGAACTTAATTATTGTGTGTCCTTTTTGTATGATTTCCATTTCATGACATTACAACATTACAAGTGTTTGCTTGCTACAGTACTTAGTATTTTTAGCATACTATTGATTTTATTACCAAGACCTGTTGTATGAATACATTAGATGTTTTCTGCATTTGCATTATATTTATAAGTTTCTAGTTGGCACATCATTATTATGACTGTCAAAGTCATCATTATTATCATCGTCGTTGGTATTATTATCTTTATTATTATTATTGTTTGATGAATATAGAAAGCAATTTTAATTGTGTATGTTATTGGTATGTATTCTGTGCTGACATTAGAATATTGCATCAAAGCCTTTTATTCTCAATTCTATAAAATACTTGTGCATACTAGGTTTATCCTAACATGTTTGTTCGTAATTTCTCGGCAAGCAGTCATCAATAACGTTAACTTTATTACTACTTAAAATACACTCACTTAGAAGTTATTGCAAGTACTCGATTAAAATTGGTAGAAGAGGATGCTATAATTTACATTAAATATCAAATATTTACTTGTTTACAGATCTATGAAATCAGAGGCATAAGAGATACATTAAGCACAAATAGACAAGTGGTAATTTGATAATGCAAGTATGTATAGCTAGAAGCTACATTAGAGGAATATTATAGATTAATTTCAAGTCAAAATTAGATCAAGGTACTTAAGTACAGGAAGTGCTTGTTGTTATCTGTTTTATGAGGAAACTTTTAACGAAAGCTTTAATCTATGGGAATTTCTTAAAATTCGTTTACTTTTGATGTTTAAAAAAGAAAATAATTGGCATTTTTTTAATGGCACATTATTGCTATTTCATACTAATATTAACTGGCTTTAGTAAAACACAAATATCTTCGCTTGAATAACTGAGGTTTAAAACAAAAAGCTCAAAAATTTGTCAAAATTCTACTTTCAACAATATATAAAAAAAATAACACATGTGTTTACCTACTAAAAACGTGCAAGAGTAGAACTCAAAATACATATAACAATTAAATACTTGTGAGTATCAGGGTTGTCAGATTTATTTGAGCCTCTTTCGCCAAATAGATAATCAGAAATCGCCAAAAGGCGCCAAGTAAAAATTTTGTTTGATTTTTTTAAAAAAAAGGTAAAAAAGTAATAAAAATGTTTAAAGTTTCGAACAATTTTTAGTGCTTCAAATTTTGTATAATTTTTAAATGTAAATTCAGCTTTAACAAAGGCAAGTAAAAAACACTAAGAATATAATATAATGCAGTTTGTAGATATGGCTGAGTAGATTATTATTCAATTTTTAAAAGTATCGACGTACTCCCAAAATCGAGAGTTGCATCATTAAATATTAAAAATGTTTATCTCGAATACCTGTTAAACAATTTAAGCTTTTTGAACGGCATAAGAAAGAAAAGAACTTACACTTTTTAAAAAGTATATACACATTTATATTCATAGAAAAAGTGTGTAAGATATTAAAGACACTAATTAAATTTTTTATTGTTTTATTCGTATTTTCTTTTTTAATTTACATCCATTTTTTGGCTCACACTTTATTAGAAAACATATTTTTTCATATTTTTTCCAAATGCTATATTTTATTTGGAATAAAATGAGCTATCGTTTGATAAAATCCGATGAAAATTATAGAATGTATGATTTTTTCAAACTTGTAAAACCCATAAAATCCTGTTATTTTACATGTATTTTGTTGTTGCTATTATTTTGCATCATAAAAATAGCAACAACAAAATACGCGTAAAATAGCAGATTTTTGTGAGTATTACAACTTCTACAATTCGAATGTCCTAACTGAAATAGAACAAGGTACCAAAAATTGGCTTGATTCGTCTCATCCTTCAAAAGATGGGAAGTGATTATAGTATTTAATTAAAAAATTACCAGAAAGATGGGAAAGAGTCATAGCTTTCGTTGGACAAAACTTTGAATAAAATACATTGTACCTTTGTCTTCATAATAACATAAATCTTTCAGTTAAAACAACTAAGAAAGCTATAGTTGGAAAAGCCCGACCATATGATATACCGTTGTATGTATGTGGGAATCTTTGTGCTAAATATTATCATAATACCAATAATTATAATGGATTTATTTACATTAAAGTAGTTTTCGGAAGTGGGGTTATATTAGAGCTGTAGTCAATTATGGATCGATCTTACTAAAATTTGTTACACTAAGGTATACTTGTAAAAACCTGATTCATGGAGAATTTCACTTAAATCATGATATTAAAACCTTATTCCCGGAGAACATTTGTATGGGGACAAGATGAAAAAATGAACCGATCATAATAAATTTCAATAGTCTTTGTACTTGTATCAAAATAATCATATTTGGTAAATCTCATCGAGTTATCTTTAAAATTGCGACTTGCACTTTTGTACGAGATTTACAGACAGGTAGCTAGAAAAAAGATAGGAGTCATTAAATTGACTCAGAAAATGATTCTGAGTCGAATGGTATAATTCAAGGTAGGTGTTGGAATATTTTTTCTATGCTTTATAAATCGAACTACCAATATATGGATCGATTAAGTAATAAACTGGTTCCCGACTAGCCAAAAATATAGAAAGCATATGCTATTAAAATAATACAATTTCCAGAATAATATTATTAATTAGATATCTTAAACGAGCAATTTTTATACATTTTGTATCTTAATTTAATTTGGCACGAGTATTATTATTATTATTAATATTAATATTAATATTAATATTAATATTAATATTAATATTAATATTAATATTAATATTAATATTAATATTAATATTAATATTAATATTAATATTAATATTAATATTAATATTAATATTAATATTAATATTAATATTAATATTAATATTAATATTATTATTATTATTATTCCTATTTTTATTATTATTCTTATTAATCTATCTATTATCGATCTATTATTTCTCCTAGATCCTATATAAATATCCTTAAAATATTATACATACATGAAAATGAATCCCACGATAATTTAAGTTTTCGAAAATCAGTTCAGATGTGCTTATAATTTCTAACCCATATAACGAAATTCCTGTATACATCTTAATAATTATAATTTTTGTGAATATATTTATTAAGGCACATTAAAAAGAAAGTAATTTTATTTTTTAATGTATCGATCATTAAAATTTTACCTATTTCGATTTTAAACGTATCACACAATCTAGCCTAGAGCTAAATTATACCTCATTAAATATATCTAAAAAGTTCGTTTTATTAATTTTTTTTATTAACATCTTGATACTTAAGTTGATTAAATATTATGTACACATGTTTATGTTAGCAAGTATAAATATAAAAGAAACCTAAAAGCCTCTTAATAAGTATCTATTTATAAAAATAAACACAGATATTTTCGTTGGGGCATAATTAAAATAATATAATAGAGATTTTGTCTTGATATAATTAAGATTTTTCCACACTAGCTTTCCACACTAAAAGATGCCAATGGCATCTAAACCAATGAGGATTTTCTAGTTAAAATTCAATACAAACACAAAAGGCAATAAATCAAGCACTGAAATACAAACAAGTAACCAACAACCAAACAAACATAATCAATAGGATTCAGTGTTGCCATTTGGTTGCATTTGTTTTATTTTTCATAACTTTATAACGCTCCACGTAACATGTATAATTTTTTAGTGTGCAATTATTTATTTTTGATAAAAAAATTTTATTCAATGCAAAAGTTATGTGAGGATTAGGAAATAATATTAATAATAATAATAATTTTATTTTCTATAATTCTTTACAGATTTTTTTTAATAAATGGTATGATTCATAAATGCATCAGTGCGCATTTGTATGTAGTTTTTCTTCCTATATTTATATTAAAAAAATGGGCTTCAAATTCTGTTTTTAATCAATATTTTTTAATATATTCTGGAAAATAGCATTTTTAATAATATTATAACTAATCACATTAATCCAAGATAATGACATAATACATTTACTGAGTAATACGGACCTTACTATTTGGAAATCTTAAATAATTTTGATGTTCTGTTGACACACTGAATCGAGAAGATACATTAGCAATTTTGTATTTTTTTTTTTTTTTTTTTTTTTTTTTGAGTATATATATATTTTTGCACCGAACATTCGCCTGTAATTAATTGCTGATTCAAATTTAAAACTTTTATCGTATTTTTAGCTTTTAAATTAAATTTCTACAAATAAATGGCTCTTGAAACTAATATAATTACATGCGATAATATACAAATATACACATATATTTTACAATAGCTACATATTTTACTCTACTTTTGTTTTTTTTTTTTTGCAATTCTGTGTTACTCATATGCGCAGTGACTCATATTTGAATCAACCGATTTTTCTTATATAGAAATCGTAATCAGCGTTGGCAGGAGATGAGAAAAAGAAGCTAAATTAAATTTTAAAAAGGGCTAAATGCCCCAAAAAGAAATTTTTCTTTATTAATGCAGAAACTCTTTTTCGTTCTCATTAGTTTTTGATATTTTTCTAGAGCAGTTGCAATAAATTTATAAATAACATTCAGCAAAGTAACCTAGTGAAAGATTGTCAAACAATTTCCATACAAATTTTTCTTATATTCTATATTAAAATTTACCCAATATTTTGAAGTGATTTTTCTTCGTTTTTGAACTATAATTCTTTCTTGATTAAGCATTTCTAAACTATTTGGGTGATTTTTCGCATTAATGAAATTTTCTTAAAATTATTTTCATAAATAGTTTCCATGGTTAATGAATTTAAAAGAAATTATAATAATCGACTTAGTAGGTCCATAAATTAAAAGAGCCTTACTCTTTTAATTTGTTTGTTAAATATAAATAATCTCGTTTTTTATGCCAATAAATACATAAAAATGCTTAAATGGATGACTCTGCAAAAATAAAATTAATAATGGCAAGTAATAAATGATTTTTTGTTATTGAAATACTAATATTTTAGCCTTTTTGTGGTAAATTTATGTACAAAAGGGGCTAGAAAAAAGCGAAAATCTAAAAGGAAAATTTTCGGGCTAAAATATTTCTTTAATTACATAGGCCAACAAAATCGTAAAAAAATATATCTATTGTGAATAAATCTGCGAAACTCTTATTCATTAGACTTGATATAGTTTGGAAATTTAAATTAAATTTATCCATTAAGTCGCACTTTTAACCCATGGACGACCAAAGAATACATTCTTTTTTGAGCAGCTTTTAGGTTCTATAATTTTCTAGGTAATTGGTAGAGCAAAATAATCACTCATGTTTTATAGAAAAGAAATGGTACTATAAAAATGTAAGTCAAGTTTCCAATTTGCCACACCTCTAGAAGTCTTTAAAGTGGTAAAAATCAAGAATTTCCCAACTAATCCTCATAAAGCTATGAACAAATGAGTTGTATGCACGCACGTACACATGACGGTAGATCTTAAAACTGCTAAAAGCTCCAAAATCGCAAAGACAGTAAATGCGTAGACATCAAAAGTTAAAAATAAATAAATAAATAAATGAGATCTAAATTTAAATAACAAAGTCAACAACAGAATAGAAAAAAATTATATCTTGAATAATTCAGCATAATTATTTTTCATTGGACTAGATATAGAGTAGAATGTGAAATGAAACAATTCCATCACGTTATAAGTTTATGCTTTTATTTTCAAAAAAAAAAAAAATATATATATATATATATATATATATATATATATATATACATATATATTTTTATTTTTTTGCTTAACTTAGGATAAAAAAATGCACTATTTTTAATTTCTTTTCATTCTAGGAAGCAGCAATATAGGATTCCGTATGAATTGATTTAATATTTCAATAACAGGGTTTGGGAGAAAAATCTCCCTTTGTGTATCGCTTATTGCTCCCATATTTTCGGGAACTTCAACGATTTTAAAAACTTCTTGTGGTTATGTAGGGCAAGTTGGAGACATGACATGTTCTATACTCTTATTATACTATTCCTTCTGTAAAAAATATAGATTTTCTCTACCTATTACCTAAAAATTTCTTAGAGGTACATATTTATTTGCAATATATTTGGTATAAGGAGTAGGAGTTGCGTGGAATTATTCATAATGTTTTTTTTTTTTTTTGTAATTTTTTGTCGATTTTCTTATTTAAATTTGGATTTTTATATTTTCTAAACTTGATTTCTATAAATTTACTGTCAGTGCGATTTTAAAAATTTTACCATTTTTAAGATCCACAGTCATGTGTTAGTTATATTAAATACAAATTTTCCCTCTACACCCACTGCATATACCTCATTTTTCAATGGCTTTATGAGGAAACTCTTGATTTTTACAGTTTTAAAGGCTTCTAGGGGCTATGTGTGGTAAGTTGAAACCTTGACTTGTACCACATTTTTGTTGCATCATTTCTTGCCTATAAAAGATGAATAACTAGTTTGTTTTACCTATTACCTAGAAACTTATATAACTTAAAAACTCCTTAGGGCAGGATATTTTCTTTGGTCGTTAGTGGGTTAAAAATATGACGTCATGGTGAAAACTAAAATATTCTTGGTGATTGGAATGACTATAACTGCAATATTTGCAATATACTTTTCACGATACTTTTTTAGAGTTGACCTCTGTTATGAATTGTATTGAATTCGTAATATTCTGTAAAAAATTAAATATTACTTTATAACAACAAAATTTACTCTAAGATTATAGGAAGAGTTAATATTTGACGCCAATATTGTTCGATTAAAATATAATAACAGAGAGTAAATTGTTGATTCATACATGCGTTGTGGCGCACTGAAGGGTTAATATGCTCTTTTCTTATGCTAAAAAAAAGTTTCCATTTTACTTTCACAAAAAAAGGGGCCAACTACTTCAATACCTAAAAAAACGCTTTAAAATTTGATTATTGATAAGAACAAAACAAAACTTTGTAGTTTAAGAAAAACTAGTAAATTCAGTTTTATTAATAACAAAATAATTTATTTACAATAATTTTTATTATTGTAAAATTAAACGTTTATTCATAAAAATATTTAAAATAAAATTCTCTTTTTTAATTAAACTTAAGAGGAATTCACTCGGACTGTAGTCATACAAATCCCCATCTAACAAATTTAGGTCAATAATTCACAAGTGTTGACCTTAGGTTTGGTGGGCAATTTAGTTTTCACTAGTTATAATTTAGAAAAAAGATGTTCCGCCAAAGCACTGCTATGAGCCAAAGAAAGAAAAAATAATAATAATAAATAAATAAGTATATAAGTATTCATCAAATCTATTTTTTAATTTTCACAGTCCGATCGACATTTTATGTTTTAAATAGTTGTTGATAAACTTTATTATCAGCTTTAGTTTTTAACATTTTTAGTTCATTTGTTGGAATCATAATGGGTTGAGTTATTATATAATATTACTTAATTTCTCGTCAATTAGCACATAGGCTTAAGAATTTACCAAAACTTGCAATATTTTAAAATGCTATGTGACCTTGGATACAAAATATTTTCCGAAAATATAATTTTGAGAAAAATTGTTTATCTCTTCATAAAATATTTTCCCAAATAAGAAAAAAATTTGAGTTAATAAATATTTAACATAGAGCACTAGACGGTTTGGAGGAACAAAGGCTTAAAAATTTTTTTGGTCAAGGTATCGCTGACGAAAAATCGAATAATTAAATTTCTGTTTCCAGACATATCGAGAGTTATTTTAGGAATTATGTTTAATCTACATTCGTTAGCGAAAGCTACGTACTAAAATATTATTATAACAAAAGAAAGAATTATAATTAAGTTTGTGGCAGCAATTTTAAAATAGCAAGTAATACTTTTACTAAAATTATTTAATAAAAATATGTTTATAATATATTAAATGGTACCATTTAGGTCGAAAAAGTACATTTATTTTTATGATTGGTGCTATATAAAATAACCCATTTTCCATACCTGTAACAAGTGAACAAGACTAAATCATAACTTAAGAGCCGGCGATTATTGCAAAGATATTTTAGGTCTGAAGATTGCTAAAGAAGTACCATTCAAAAAATATAAAAACCAAAAATATGCTATAAAAAAGTTTTATTCACATTAAAAATGATCTTAAAATAGGAAAATATACACTTAAAATTAAAAATATTTTTCTCTTCTAGCTAAATTCTAAATTATTTATCCTAAACATGACATGAGTTATAAATATATTATTTAACTAAAATATACTCTAAAATAAGGATTTTGTAGGAAAATATTACAAAATATGCCGTTAAGTCCTAAATATGCAAAATTAAGGATCCGAATACGCAAAAATATGCTGTAGAAAATTGACGCCAAAATTTATGAAATTTTCTGAAACCGATAAATTAATAACAGTGGTTCATTTGAAGCACAGCAAATAAAAAAAATGGTTTTGCATATTTTTAGTTGCCCTAATTATGACTAAAGGAAAATATCGTCCAACATTATGGATTTTCTAAAGCAGCTTTTTGAATTATTTAGAATTATAAACAAGTATTGACAATTTATTTTTGAAAGTTCTTAAATGTAACTTTTTAGGAAAAATTTTAATTTTTTTGACAAAACAAAAAAAAAAAAAAATGTAACCTTTCGCAAGCTACCCCGGCAACACTGATAGGATTATGCAAATTTGTTGGTTTTATTGCTGTTGTTCGTTATACAAATTTATTTTAATATGTGTGAAAGTACATCAAGTACTTTGTACACCTCTATATTCCCATCGACATGTGACATAGAAAAAGTTCAAATGTTTATGTGTTTCATTTCAAGCGAAAGAAAAACATATATACATGCATACATACATACATACATATGTACGTAATAAGGTCTCTAAGGTTTTGTTTGTTTACTGAAAAGAGTGTGAGAATTAATAAGAATTCAAAACTTTCAAACTTATGAATTTACTCCAAAACACACACATACATAAATCCATATAACAACTTTTTACTATTATATAAATCGTATACACTTATGTATATATATTTATGTATATGTATATATATTTATTGTATGAGTATAAGCAATTAAAAATCAGAAAGTACCATTAAAACTAAACTTAAAATCATAAATATTATGGTGAATTAATCTCCAATGTACTTCGAAAAATTAATTAATATAAATATGAATGTATGTATGCATGTGTGTATATATGTAAGTTTTAGTATGAATGTAGGTATACGTATATTACTAAATAAATCATTATTTTCATCACAAGCATCATGAATATGGAAATATTTCTTTGAGCAATATTAAAGTATATGTGAATAAATATAAAAAATTAATTTTACACCAGGTCCTTTAGAAAAACGAAATTAAAATTTCTGCTAAATAGCTTAAAAACTAATAGATAAGAGATAAATCAGCATTAAAACAATTTTCCTTAGTAGGAATTATAATTATGTATTTAAAAAATTTAGTAGTGTTTTTCACCTTTATTCAAATATAATAGTTTTACACTGAATTCTTTACGCATTGCAGTACATTTAAGAGTTTGTGTAAATCTTAATCCTGTTCCGTATTTGAAAGATGGTTTGATCTGCCTATTTTAATCACAATACTCTTGAATTGTATGATTTTTTAGTCACAAATATAATTTCATTAAATATCTTAAAAATTAAGTAATAATTATTTCATCCTTCATTTTTCGCATCAACTTTTATCAGCCCATGGTGTACCCATAATGAAAACAAATAAATATAATTGAAACAAACACATAATTGAAATGATATTATTATTGTTATTATTATAAATCTTATGAAATGTTTATTAATAAATAAAAATTAATATTATAAAAATTTTATGTTAAGCCCAAGCAGCTCACATACTTATATAAAAATGAATCAAGGAAATCTTTTTAATATTATATAAGTATTTTTTTCTTATCTTTTATATTTTGCATGAAATGATATTAAGAAAACTGGCAGAAATTTTTCATTTTTTCCACATTTTATGGTTTTTTTTTTCCGAACAAATAATTCTTGGTTAACTCAACTTTTAAGTTAGTTGCAAACTACGACATCGATGCAAAAAAAAACTTAAATAAATGAATATAAAGCAGAAACATGTATTTTAACCATAAATTGGTCAAAAGGCCAGTTGGTGAAAATTAAGTTTATTTTTATTATTTGTACAAAATGTAAAGAATATTAAGTATTATCCAGACTCTCTTCTATATATACTCTACTTTCTCGGTTAGTAAAGCAGTCTGCTGTTTTTTTTTTTTTTTTTTTTGGAATTGATTAATATAGCTACAGATTGGTGGTAAGTTGGTTGGCCGGTGTCGTTTTGTAGGGTATGGCAGGAAAAGTAAACATAAATGTCTTGGGGAAAAAAGCGAACAAAAAGAAAGCAAATGAAGGAGAAAAGTGTTATCATTAAAATTATGTTCAATTTAAAAATGTATAAATTTTTTACGAAACAATAGTTAGTGAGGCTGAAACACGCAGTATTTGGACTGATAAGAATAAAAGGATTTAGTAGGATTATGTGCTGTAAAGGTTTTGTTCTTTTTATTTTTTATTTTTAAAATGTTTATAACTTCTTTTGATAATAATTTTAGTAAAACTTACATAGAATTTATATTTATTTAGATTTTTAAAATGATGGAGCACTTACCTGAATAAAATAAGCAAGTTAATATTAAGAAAAAATGAAAACTTTTCGAATACTATCTTCGATTACGATGAAATTAGATATAGATACTCATTATGTCAATAAAAAATTTCAGTTTTTTTTTTAAATTTTACAAATTTGTTATTGTTTTATTTTTTTATATAGTTATAGCCAGATCTTTTTTATAATACATGAAATTTAAATCCATATATCTTTGGACTTATTTTTCCGATTTAAATAAACGTTGGCTCAAATTAACGCATAATAAATTTTCAAATTACAACTGAAATAAATGATTTTTTACTAAATGTTTGAATCACGATAAAAACTAAATTATACGAATTTGAAAAATTTGATGACATTCAAATTTTGTATTGACGTATTGAGTGTGTTTATCAAATTTTATCAAAATTTTCATAAAATTTTGGGTTATATTTCATATTAAAAAAAAAAAACTACCAAATGCTTTGAAATGATTTTAGTAAGTTTTGAATTATAGTTCTTTTTTGATTAAGCATTACCAAATTTTTGGGGAATTTTCGCTTTTATGAGAATTTTCGATTTTTTGTGCGAATGAATACACAAAATACACAAAAATGCTTAACTGGATGATTTTTTAAAAATAAAATTAGTATTTTCCAACCATGAAGAAATTAATAAGAAATTCATTTCTTCATGGGTGAAATTCTATTATTTTATGTTTATAATGCAATTTTAAAAAGGCTAGAAAAAAACTAAAATCTAAAATGAAATTTTCGAGGCTAAAAGGAAAAGAATTAGCCTTAAAAAGCTAAATTGGCAACATCGATAAAGAGAAACATTTTCTATAGAAAACAATTAAAGAGAAATATTTATGTAAAACAATATTAAATAGAAAATTATTAAAGAAGAGAAACAATTTTTATACAAAATTATTAAGAGATTTTTGATTTTCTATAGAAAACTATCAAGAGCAAATATTATCTACACAGAAAATACAAAAAACAGAGAAAAAAGTCACCAATCACCAAAATAATTCATTCAATTAAAAATTGTTTAAATTTGCACCTCTCACAAAAATGATTATGTCAAGTACTAATAACAATAAAAAATGGAAAAACAGAACATTTTTTTCAATTTAAAAATTTATTAAGTCAACCAAGTAAGTGATTGAATTAAAAATTTAAATGAGAAAAAAATCTTACTTGAATTTTATTTCAACTATTTCTTTTATTTTATTTTTGCTTGAATATATTATTTAAATTTTGATACTGTAATCATTTTTTCTGTGAACAAATTATCAAAGAAAAAATGATTGAAAAATTATTAGAAAATGAGGAAAGAGAATTTTTTTCTAAAAAGTTATTAGAGAAAATTTTTCTAATAAATTATTAAGGAGAAAATTTTCTTTAGAAATTATTTAAGAGAAAATTAATAAAGAGAAAAAATTGTCTACGGAAATATTAAAGAGGAACAATTTTATAGAAAATTATTGAAAGGAAAAAAATTTTTTTAAAATAATTAAAGAAAAAATTTTATATAGAAAAGAGTTAAATAAAAATATTAGCTATGGAGAATTTTTTTAAGAGAACGTTTTTATTAGAGAGAAAATTTTTTTTTGTAGAAAACTGGTACTAGAGGAAAAAAATCTATAGAAAATTGTGATTAAAGAAAAAATTTTCTGTAGGAATTTGTTATTAAGAAGAAAAATTTTTTCACAGAAAATTTTTATAAAAAAGAAAAACTTTCTAAAGAAAATTGTTGTAAAAGGAAGAAATCTTTAGAAAATTGTTGCAAAAGAAATATAAATTTTACAAAATTTTTGTAAAAAAAAATATAGAATATTCTCGTAAAAGCGAAAAAAAATCTATTGAAAATGGTTGTAAAAGAGAAAAAATTCTATAGAAAATTGTTGTAAAAGACAAAAAAAAAAATCTATATATAAAAAAAAATCGTTATTAAAGATAACAAAATTTTCTATAGAAAATGTTATTAATGACAACATTTTCCATAGAAAATTTTTGTTAAAGCGAAACAATTTGATATAGAAAGTTACTATTAAATTTTCACTAGAAAATTACTAAATATAAAAAATTATTTAGGAAATTATTGAAGAGTAAATTTTTCTGAAAAAATACCTTTCTGTAGTGTGTAGATATCAAAGAATCCTTTGAGACGACACCTACTGCAATTTAATATATAGTTATTTTTTTGACTTCTGTCTACTACCAAATGCCTACCTTTCTATCCCTTAGTAATCTAGAAAATATTAAATTTTAAGTTTCTGTTTTTGAACTTTATGTAGGGTCAATTGGTTTCCTCATGTAAAATAAAAAGATTGGGGGATAGTCATCAGAACTGTAGAGTATTGCAAACAATGTAAATACACAACAACGAATATACAAAAAAAAAAAAAAAAAAACGCAAACTTTATTTTACGAGAAACTACACTCAGAGAAAAAATATGGTTTGATGAGTATAATCTTAGAGCAACATATTATGATTGGGATATATGATTACAGTTAACAATTATAATGATAATAAATAATAATTATTATGATTTCTTTTTGTAAAATGTTTGTTCGGTTTTATAATTTTATGATTTGACATTATAATATTATTATAATCACATTTTATCACATTTTGTTGCATTTCTTTATATTTTGATTCTATTTTATCATATAATAATTCCCTTAAATTACACTATATCTTAATTTTATGATACTTATCTCATATCTCATTATCTCATTTCTTTTTTCATATTATAATTTGATTGCATTGTATTATAATCCCATTTATTATAATATGATCAAAAATTATATGTTTCATGTACTAAATTTGTTAAAATAAAACACACTAGTTCTAAATTATTATTTTTTGAGTGATTCTATTAATTGTCTTCTTTATTTTAAAATATAATAAAAAATGTCTTTATTAGATATTCAAATTAATTTGCAATTTTATAATTTACACATTAATTAGAATTAGTAATAATTGGTAATTATCTACATAAAAATATCTATATATGAACTTAGTTCGTTAATTTTATATTTTTTTTTTTTTGAAATACAATAAACTTAGATTTAATGAAAAGCGAAAAATAAACATGCTCGGAAATATGTTATAATTTATCTTAATTTTTAATGCAGTATGGAATAGCACTTTCAGATTTTATGTTTTTACCATTTTAATTCGCATTTATTTAGTTTTATTCAATTTTTTCAAAATATTCACTATGTTATCATGAATATTTACTAAATACATAAACATAGAAAAAGTTGATAACTTACTTACAGAATATACAAAAATATGTATCTAATAGTTGTGGAGAAAAAAATATGTTTTAGAAGCAAACACTTAATAGCTGTGTAAAAAATGGTCTAAAACAAACATCTTTGAGGAAAACATAACATTTCTAAAAACAATTATTTAACAGTTGTACAAAACAAAGTATAAATAAAAATACTAGAAATACTTAATGGTTGTGGAAATAAAAAATATTCTTCAAATATAATATTGTTGTAGTCTACCATTTTTATATTTTGATTGAAGGTAACCATTTAATTACCAAATATAAAAATAAACGTTTTATCATGAACATAGTATTATTAAGATCAATAAAATCTAACTACGAGAATATTATATTATTGTAGTACCATGCCGCAATCATGTTTTTTCTCTACGTGTAGCACGTGTAAGTAAGAAAAGAAAACGTGTTACACACAATTATGTTTTTGTGTATTTTATTATCCAAATTTGATGAGTAACATTATCTTTTGATCATTGTTTGGAAACAATTTTATTAAGTGTTTTTTCCTTGCCGTTGATGTGCCTGATTTTGTCTTGGTTGAGCTGCTAAAGGCTGCATAATAATACGAGTAATTATATACGAGTATGTATATGTATATATATATATATATATATATATATATATATTTTTTTATTACTCTTTGAGTTGCTAACACAAAAGTATCTCTTTTTTAATATTTTCGCATTTAAACAAACAAATAACTACCTAGAAACTAACGCATTTAGATACTAGCAAGAACTGGCATATATATAGCGACTACACTCCATTAACTGATTGTATTCGTGATGAATGTTGAACATCCGACATAAAGTTACAGATGAAAAATATATACAGTGGCCAAAAAAACTATTCAACATGAGCGATGCTAATTAAATTTTTTTTTAAATAATACAATTTTCTCTGAATTTTTAAATAAAAAAATTACTTAAAGTTTATTGGAACATGAAGATTTAACTTCTGCATACATTTTAAAGTTAAAGCAAACAAGTTAGAGTGCTATATTCGGCTGTGCCGAATCTTATATACCCTTCACCCGTGTTGAGATGTGTTATATGAAAATTAAATACATATATTATATGGATATAATTATAAATATATTTGCCTATACTATATCTATGTAGACACTTGAAACTTTAAATAATTTGCATTTTTATGTAAGAATTTATAAGGATTTATAAATCCTTATATCCTTATATTCCTTATATATATTATAAAAAAGAGGTGTAAGTTTTTTGGTTTATTCGTTTGTTTTTTTTTTTTTTTTTTTGTTGTGTATCAATTACGTCTAAACGGCTTAACCGATTTTCACAAAATTTGACACACAGATAGTATCAGTGCCAGAGGTGGTTATAGACTTTGTTAGATCTCAATTGGATATCAGACCCACATTTTACGCTTATTTAAAATAAATAAATTTTTTAATTTTTACACATTATTAATGAAGCTATTTATATGAATGTTATAGGTTATATTGGATTTTGATCGGATGACACGTCCATGTTTACGCCCACTTTTTAAAACTCACAAAAAGATGAATCGAATAGCTTCAAATAGATCGAAGCAGGGATTGTTGTACCCCCATATGAAGCAACTATTTATTATGGCATATATAAGGAACTATTTAAGTAAAAGCCCTCAAATTTGGTCGGAATATTTATCTTATCATATCGCACTGATGACATGAAAATAGGGCGAAAAGAAGAAAATACAAATTTTCTCATCTTAATGACTATTACAGTGAAAGTCTTAAAAAAATTTTAAAGTAATTTTCATATGAAATGTTGAATAGTATGATAAGGTCCAGGGGTAGTAGTAGCTTCCATATAAAATAAATACTATTTATCGCATAAAATAATAAATGGTACTAAATAACAAATTGAGTATTTTGGAATTTTATAAAAGTTCATACATATTTATGGAATATTTAATCAGTTCGGTACAGAACAAATATTTTATAAATGTAAGATATCATTAAATTAAAAATGGGTATGGAGGAAAATTTATGGACTTATTTGACTGATTTAAACAACAAATTCGAAAAAGATCTTTGTAATAGGTTTATGCAAGAATTGAAGACCATGGCTTCTATAGGTGCTTCAAAAAATCTAATACCTCATTTTTGTCTATAACTAGATTAATACTGGATTTACTTAGTATATTTTTTTTTCAAGACAAAAATTCGTAAAAAATTTCCAATCTCTTGTGAAAGGATGAAGTCGGCTTCAAAAAGCTGAAAAAAAAACAAATGTGCCATAGTTTATTGTTGTTTTTATTGTTTTACAGTACCCATGAAAGCAACAGCTATAAGGGAAGCAGACATTAAATAAAAAAAAAAACAGATTTGCCAATAACTCGGTTATTTATGAACAGATTTGATTAATTCAAAAGACCGAAATTTCAAGAAAAATATTTGTGATCCGTCTATATAAGAACCAAGTACGTAGCTTACTTAGAACCAATATCTCTGTAACTCATGAACCGACTGAGTTGATTTCTTCAGCAGAAAAATTCAAAAAAAATTTTCGATTATGTTTTGCAAAAGCGAAGTCCATAGTAAAATAAAAACCGGTTCTTTTAAATATCTCCTCTATTTTTGAACCGGTTTTTTTCTGAGTTTCTATAGAACAATTTTGGACAAAATTTTGTGGTATATATATATATATATATATATATATATATATATATATATCTCATACATCATATATCATTTATCGTATATCATATGTGATATACATATATACGTATATATATATATATATATATATATATTGTGAGGACCAAAATTCTTGGAATTTTGATCCACATAATTATAAATAATAACTTTTTGAAATATAAACACAAGAATAAAATAAATGATACATTGGCCTTTTACTGATCGGGAGATGGATTACCCATCTTGGTTTGGGGTGCGAATTATATATATATATATATATATATATATATGTATATATATAATTTGTCATTTTTCTATTAAAATTCGGGATGATCGGTTCATAGATGTCTTAAAAACCGATTTTTTAAAGTTCTATACATACAATTCTATATATGTATATATATATATATATATATATATATATATATATATATATATATATATATATATATTTCAATAGAAAAATTCTCGTTTATTATACTATGTATGGCAGTTATCGGTGAGTTCCTTAAGCGCCATTTCATCCGACAATCGGACAGACGCTTCATCACAGGTGTTAAGGGTATAATAAAGGTTAATTTAAAATGCCTTTTATATAATAGTATTAAAATTCAAGCCAAAAAAAAGAACTTCTAAAATTATGTATTTTTTTTAATATTTTTAAATTTGTACAATGCAACGAATATTCACAAGTATTTTTCACTATTTTTAGTCATGTGCGATGTATTTAGTTCACTTTGTTTAGAATTTTACGTTTAACCAACTTTTATAAACCTTAATGGCCTGCTGATTCAGATTTATTTTTCAGTTAATTTCCGTTTATTTTTTTTTTTTAATTTCATAATTTTTTAGCTCTTGCTACATAACTAAGAATATGTAATTTTTGACTGAAGTTTATTTATTCTTTGTCCTTTATTTACACAAAATCACAATAAAATGTTTTAAAATTAATTAAAACACATATATTTTTTTTGTCCTAGTTGTAAAAACAAAAAAAAAAAAAAAAAAAATAATAATAATAATGTAGTTATTGAAAAAAATGGTAGCGCTTATTAAATTTCTGTGCATTTGGAAGCAAATATTACCAAAAATTAGAAGGAAACACTTATTTAAAATAATTATTTGTCATTTTATTCGAAATAATTCAATAAGTATATAAATTATAACGAAATCATGAGAAATGCAATGGTACGTCGAATACTTATTTTAGTCACTATATAAATAGCAAACCCTGCAACAACGGCAGGAGCCAAACTAAATTGGAGACTGACTGTCTGCAAAACTGTGTGACTATCTAGCTGGTTGGCCTTATTAGCGTAAGTAACTTTTACGTAAAGAGAGAAAACAAAATAAAAGATAACAAAAAACCAACTATGATTTTGTTAGTTTTCAGTTTTGTACACTTTTCTTTGGTAAAATGAATAATTTGCAAAAAAATTGTTTATTCTGTTTTCAGTTGCTAAAATACAGAGATTATTTCCGCTAGCTATTGAATTTTTATAGGCTGCATTGAGGGTTTGAAATTAATGCTTTTTGTCAGAAAATTACAAACGAATTTATTATTTTTTTTTTAGTGAAAAATACTTACAGTTAACAAATTGTTGATTTATTTGTTTTGTTTGCCTGAAAAACTTGCAAAGATTTGTAGGTTGTTTATAGCCGCCAACGTGCCTTTTGTAACTCTATAGTACCTTAACCGTCTTATACACATTGATTAGAAAACATTTAGTTAACTGTAAAAGAAGAGCACGAACATTTAACATGTTCCTAGCGAAACGAGGTCACGTTAACACAGACATCTAAATACATAAATACTACTACCTCAACAACAATAGTATCCAACAGTGGAGAAAAAAGATTAAGTATAAATTTTTAAATTATAGGACTAACTTTACACTTAGTATTCCAAAGAGTAGTTTCTATAAATTTCAGTGTTCTGGTTTCAAGAAAACACAAGAAAAGAATTATTTTTTTTTTAATTTTACTGGTAACAAATTATAGTCCACAAAGTCTGCTATCTACCAATAAAAACAACAAGAAATATGTTTTATGGTCCTTTCGACCATCATCGTTGATGACGCTAGTCCCTCTAAGCTACCCCAAATGCTTGGTGTTGCAAATAAGGCTCCTCCAAAAAATTTCTCCAGTTTAGGTTTAACGAAACTCAAATAGAAAATGCTATACTTTTTGTAGGTATGAGTGATCAAAAATCAATAACTTTTGAACGGGTTAACATTTTTGTCCGCGACTTTTTTAAATTATTTTGCATAAAAGTTGCTACCGCCATTTTGTATATAAAGTTACAATTAAAATGATGTAATATTTAAAACTAATTTAAGTGTGAATTTTAAAAAAATGTATGGATCGGGATATTTTATCACTATATTCATAACTTAGGGACGTTAAACTTCAACTAATGTGGACAATGCCAATGAAATGCGAATAAAGGTCAAAGATCTAATAATCAAACTGACGTCCGAACGGAATTAATTAAAATATAATATGATTATCAAATAATATAAAAGGATCTAAATAGTATCTGCAATTGTATCTTACATATGTCTATAAATCTTCATAATATTCTCATATGTTGTTATTAAAATATAAACAAAAGTGTTCTGGTAAATAAAAGATCTTCATACAATTTTTCTCATTTTTATCAAAATAAAGTTAAATATTTTATTTAAATTTTCACATTAGCCACAACTCCTATATATAGACTAATTGGTGTTCTGTTTATTTTTTGATTTTATGTACTTTTTTTAGGGTATGATGAGAATTAACATTTTTTTTTTCCTTCACTAATTTATGTTCTGATTTTGTTTTATAAAGTAAAAAACAACCCGATTTTTTAATTAAAAGTATTCCTACATCTAGTCGTGCACTTTCTGGCAGCTAAATTATATAAGAAACAAATCAAAACAATTTGCACTATAAGTCCATAAAAGTAGAATGTTTTGCTCGTTTTAGCAATATATATAATAAAACTTCCCTTTAAAAATTTAAGGAAAATTACACTCGCGATATATCTGTTTACTAGCACACAATATTTTTATTATTTTTTCACGCACATTTGTTGCATTTTAACTACCGTTACATGAATGTTTTCTACAAACTGAAAAAAAAAAAAACGAGAAAGAAAGATATAGTCGGTCAAGCCCGACCACACCATTGTGCACGTCCATCAAAATTTGTGGATGGGTCTTATATTAGATATGTGGTCAATTGTGGATCGATATTTTTACTAAGTATAAAATAAAATATACGAATACGTTAATACTAACATTTAGATGAATTTATGCACTTTAGGATGATTCCCGAAAGTGCGCTTATATGGGAGTTATGGAAAATTATGGAGCAATCCTCATAAAATTTTTCACTATGATTTCTACTTATATAAAACTTATTTGTGTCGAATATAAACCTGATACTATCATGTGTATGTGATTTATGCAAGTTAAAGTGATTTTCGGAAGAGGGTTTTATATAGGAGCTATGGTCAATTATAGACCGATCTTCATGAAATTTGGCACAAAGATTGATACTTATATAAAACTTCCTGGCACCGAATTTCAATAAAATATTACTATATTTAAGGCATTTATAATCTTTAAACTCCTATTCCAGGTGGACATTTGTATGGGGGCTAGGTGAAATAATGGACTGATCATAAACAATTTCAATAGGATTCCTCCTTGAGTTTGAAGATAATTTCCTTAAATTAACTTCAAAATTGCGGCCTGTACTTTGTGCTTCTGAGTCGATTGGTATACTTTAAGGTGGGTGCTGGATGATTGTTTCTGTGCATTACAAACATCAGCACAAACGCATAATATCCTAACCACCTATGGTGGTGTGGGTTATAATAGTAAAAATATATTTTTGTATGTTTTTGACATTCATTCTTTCTATGTTGAAATTTAAATTGAACGATCAAAGTTGCTACTTTTGATATTAAAAATAAAACAGAATTTAAAATTATTTTCATATTCTTCAACAAAAAAACCAAAAAATGTAATTATATTTATATTCGTGGTTGTAATCTGCATCAAAAGATGAAAGTTTTTGAAAACCTGCGAATATTATTATGATGAATTATTATGATGTATGCTTATAATGTATGGTGAAAGTGGCTTCAGCACTAATATATATATATATATATATATATATATATATATATATAATATATATATATATATATATATATAATTTAACTAACACAATCTTAAAATCATATTTTTTTCTGAATTCAAACATTGATTTCTATGTTTTTACTTATTTTTTAACACTCACACCAAAAATAAAAAATAAAATACCAAGTGCGGTACAGAAAATATTTATTCAATCTTATTGGTCTATAATTATAAACCACCTCTACGAAGAGGCAGCAAGTACAATTTCAGAATAAAAATTTTATATATAACTTGATATAAGCAGTCAATCGTATATTTAATAATAATTTAAAAAATGTTTATTGTTCAGTCCCACTGTTTGACCTACCATAATAATCGTCTTCCATAACGAATAACACTTTTTTAACGTTAGCTTTTTCTTCCTTTTTATGTTTCTCTCTCTCCATTCTCTATTTCTTTACCTCCTCCTTTGTTTACAAAGTTTTTGTAAGCAAATCACGTAAAAAATTTTAACGCAACGCATTTTTTGTTTCCCTTATCATTTTAACAAATACACTCAAATAAGCAAGCACATACATGCACATATATACAAAAAAAAAAAAAAAAAAAAACTACAAACAAATCTGCCAAAGTGTTATGATGAAAAACTGGCTGACTTAACTTCAAACATACTTTCCTTGTTGGAAGCTGTGTGAAGAGCTTTGTTTTAGTGCAAATACTCACTAACATCCCGCGAATATTTAACAAGATTCCCTCCTCTTCTTTCAACGAACCTCAATATAAATTTGTATATATTCTTTTTTTTAGTTTTTTTTTTTTTTTTTTTGGAGAGAAGAGTAAATCAGTACAGCAACCGAAAAAAAATCATTAAAATGGGCAAGCAAATAAACATTAAAGAAATAGACGGAAATAAACAAATGTGTATTCGAGTTATTTTAAATCACAAACTGTTAAAAAATAATAAATGGATTCTGGAAGAGACTTAAATAAATACTGATATATCAATTTATATTTTTAAAACCTTTGATTTTAAAGAATCTTTAATATTTTTTTGCTTGTACAAACTTATATAAATATTTTTAGTTTCGAGGGAAATAATACATTCTAAAATGGTTACCAAGAAGTTAAGTTTTTAATCCATGGTCACTTGGCAAATTAAAATTATAATTATAAAAATTTATTATAATTTATGATTTCTGCAAAATTTGTTATATTACAATTTCCTTATTACGTACTAACAGTATTTTATAATTTATAATTATAATTTTAATGTAATTTGGGCCACTGAATTCACACATGAAATTCGTTTCACAAGGTTAGTTCTAGGTTTTGAGTTCTCACGTGCTGGAGCAATGTGCAGTCATAAAGACTTTTAGACATTAACGTCGCACAGTCCATTGAACGGTAGCGAAAATGAGGATTAATTCATGGAATAATTTATTTAAAAAAATTATTCTTTTTATTAACGAAAGTACGTAAAATACTACAATTAAAAAAACCTTCGATCAGACATAAATTTCTGGTAAGGTACCAATTAGATAACCTCTGTGAGATATCTGACGCTAGACTCAGTGACATTATTAAATATCTCAATGCTACAGGCTGGATCTAATTAATTTATGTTCTCATTTTTCTTCCCAACACTTCTACCTCATTACAGACTCAATCCCACTCATTCATCTGGCGAGTAGTGTGGTCCCATCAAAACGGAATCTAATAAGTCTAATTGTTTGCCGGTAAGTTTACGAGCTACCACGTAAACCAACCAACCATTATCAGACTGTTCAACCCTATGTGCGTCGCTTAAGGGTTCCTTAAAGGTTGGATTGTGTTCCGAATCATGTAGAAATACAGAAATACCTTTCAAAAGTTTTTGTTACGTTAGTGAATGTTATATAATCGAAAAAATTGACAAACTTATGTCAATGCTACCTTTGTTTGACTGGTAAAAATTTTGATACTTTTGTAATAATTTTGTAAGACTTATTTTCCCTATTATTTTATAGTACAAAAATAATTACTTGCTGGTAATTACCTTAATAGATAGTGTTTGATATCATTATGACATTCTTGTAATGAGTATACCCATCAAAAATTTGTTAGATTTTGGTAAAGACTACTTCTTACTATACTCATTACCTGGTAATGAGTTGTCATTATTTTTATCACTACTTTGAGTATTGGAACACCAGTAAATGACAAGTTCACTGAGTTCTGCAATGGCTCAGGTCGATAGAGCGGCAGCGTAGTATTTAGAAGGTTGTCGGTTCAACCCCAAGCTAAACCCATATTTTTAGAAGATTATTTGAATTTCTATTGGCGTGTTAAAACTATTAATAACGTACACAAACTTAACATCTACATGGCGTAGTAAAAGAAAATAGTCTTTAAAAAATGAAATAAAGTTTTTGTTTAGGTTAAAATCTCAGTTGAGACAACTTTTTGCTTTTATTTTCTTAGCAATTTTGTAGTTTTGTAATATTTTATTAACACTTATTGATTATTTGAAATAAGTACTTTAGTAATGAGGACCCATGAACTAGTGGATATAAATGTTATAAGTTTTCCGAATTATTAGTAGTTTCCGCCTTTTGGCAATTAAATATGTTGGCTTATCGGGTAAGTAAAGCTTTTGCTGGGTAATGAATGGACGAATAGAAATAACTACTTATAGTTTAACTGTAACTATGTAGTTTTGTAACTTTTGTATTTTTTTAGTATTCTAAAGTAATTTTGTAGTTTTATAGTATTCGATTAAATACTTATTTGACTGTTTATAATAAGTATTTTAGTAATGGGGACCCATGAATTCTTGGACATTGCTGTACACAGGTTATGTGCTTTTCACTCTAATTGTAAATAGTTACTCAATTTTAGTAATATAATTTGTTGGCTTATTGGGTATGTAGAGTTTTTGCTGGGTAGTTATGTGCAATCATAATCAATTGTATAACCTTTGTTCATATTCAGTGTTGCCAGGAGCGTCATACAAAATTTAACTTTAAAAAAGGCCAAAGAGGATAAATGCCCTAAAATATAATTTAAAAAATTATTTTTTCTCGTTGTTATATATTAAAATATTGTAATAAATTTCTAAATAAAATAAGAAAACTTGCAAAATTTTTTAATGCAACTTGTTTCTTAGAATTTCTTTTTATTAGTAATTATACTGTAAGGTGATTGGATATAATTTAATGATAAAATTTGAAGTTCGCTTTTTGTCGAAAGGTTATAACTCAGAAGCCAGCGTACATATTTTCATAATTATCTTCATTTTAATATATTTATAATTATAATATAATAGCAATACGTCCATAATGTATGTTTCAAATCTTGTATAGATCGAAATTATACTAGCTGAAATATTAGAATAACAAGAAGAAGATAGAGTTTTTAGGATTTTTTAAAATAAAAATTAAGGTTTAAAATACAGCAAATATAATTCTGTGTAGAGGTTTATCATCAAATTCGTCCCGTTTTATAGTTTTGAAATAGAGTATTAAAAATTATTTGGCTATATTTGGTGTTATGTCGTCGTAGTAAAATAATTATAAAATGTCAAAATTGAATTAAGGTGATTTTAATTCCAGAGATATTAATATTTATTTTTCCCTATAACTAATGGTGTTTTCTCTTCTGACCAAAATGTTGCCTTTGTTCTGCCCTGTTCTCCCTTTTGTGTTCTATAATGAAAAAAAAAAAAAAAAATGTAGTAGTTTAAATGGATCAGATATTTTTTCTTATAGTGTTGCCCTTAAATTTATAATATGTTACATGTTTTACGCTCAAATTAAACCGAAGGTGAACATCAGGGTATACAATCGATTAACCGTCATTCGGTTATCCGATTAAACTTTATCTGTTCGAATAATTTAAATTGCCTATTTTCGAATAACGAATAAACCGAATAATTTGTGTCGAATAATCTACTGATCAAAATTTAGTTTTCTGCAGTTATAAATTAGATAATTTTTTATTTTTATAATAAATTTATGTTAACTATATCTTTATTTTTTAAATTTCGGTTATATCTCATAAAAATAAATAAAAGTAATTTCTAGGGAAGTACTTTTTCATTTCTTCCAAAATGTCAATAAGTGGGCTTAAAATGTAATAAAAACAGCATCCAAAGATAAAAAAGATCCAAATGATCTACAAAAAATTTGGTTGTCATTTCTGCAAACTAGTTACCAAAAAGAACTGGTTCAAACAAATGCATAATTTTTGTTATAAAAAAATATGTTGTTTTATAGAAGATAAAACTAATTACATTGCGCAGTTAAAAAATAATTTGGATGTTCATTGCAGTTTTGCATGAAAACATGAACACGACCTCTTTTTCAATAACTAGGTATCAAAAAAGAGGGCATCTTACATTGACAAGCCTATGGTAAATTCGTTGGAAATGATCTGAATTTGCACTACTTATGGATCAGAAGTTCCAGATCTTATTGACTTCTTCGGATATTATTTTGATTTTATTTATTTATTGTTTTGATAAATGGTTTAATAAAATGTGGAATGAAAATTTTATAACTATAAATACCAAAAATTATGACAATAGCAATTCTAAAAAAAATAGATTTTAGTAAAGTAAATTCAAAGTTATATATGTAAGTCATAAATATTTTAGTTTTTATCAACAAAATATTTTTATTTATTTTTATTTTTATGACAAAAAAAAAAAAAAAAATATCCTCATACAGAAAATAAAGAGAATTATTTATTGAAAAGGCTCAAGCAGAAAAATATCTGCGGCAACAAGGAAAAACTATACGACTTAAAACATGCAAAAATCTTGTTTTTACAATTTTTAATTCTTAATATCCAGTTCTTTTTTAATAAAAAGCTAGCAAGTGCTTCAAGATATATTACATGGAAATTAAAAGTTTATAACTCCTGCAAAGTTTAAAAAAACTACTTATGTGGTTTTTCTTTGTTGCCACAGATATTTTGTAGTGTAGGGTAAAAAAAAAAATATTTTTTCATACAAGTGGGTGCCCAAATGAAACCTTTGTGAAAGAATTGAATCAACATTATGTTTCTAAATAACTATTTCCATAGATTATATACTATGAATATACATGTACTGCTAAGACTCTTCAGTTAATCCCCAATAATCGGTTATTAACTTTTATCCTCGATAAATTATTTGTTAAATTAACCAATTAATATGAAAATCCTAATAATTGGATACCCTAGTTAATATGCTGCACTTGATTAATAGCAAAATCAAATTTTTTTCAAGAAGAATTTATGTTTAATATTAGTAATCTTCCACCAAATTATGAAAATTTTTAAAAAATTACGAAATTTCACCTAAAATCCAAAATTTCACCAAAAATTTAATATTTCACAAAAAAATTCAAAATTTCACAAAAAATTTGAAATTGCACCAAAAATTCGAAATTTCACCAAAAAACCCGATATTTCACCAAAAATATTAAGTACCAGCAAAATTTTCAAATTTACACAAAAAATCCCATTTCCTTCCATATTTTTTTTTTTTTTTCTTATAAATATGTACATTCAAAATAAAAAAAAAAAAATATCATAAAAAGGGTACCATTTTATGAGGGTGATCTTTCAATAGTGCTACACAGTAACAAGGTAACATCTTTGTTCTGAAAAGAAAATGCCTTTGAAGCCCTTTGAAGAAATTTTAAGCTCTGGGGAACTTAAGACATAGTAGTAGGGTTGTCATTCGAACAGGAGTTATTCGATTAATCGAGGAACAGATTTTTTTTCTTATCGAACGAATAAAATTTTTCAATTTAGAATAAAAAATTATTCGATAAATTTTTAGCGATTAATTGAATAATTTTTCAAAATAAATATTTGTTAAATTATTATATTGTACACACATTCCTTTTTGAAATTGTTAGTATAAAAATTTTTGTTTAGTAGAAAAAACCTGTCAAAACTAGGATATATAAATGTGAAAACTACGTACTAATTTCGGGTTAAAGAATTTAACGGAAACTGAAGTTAAGTATCATTTGGAAAAAAAAAATTTAAAGATTTTCGAAAGATTTAATCAAATGTATTAAAGTTAGAATAAAAAGAAAGGTTTAATCAAACAAATTAATCAAACGTATTAAAGTTAGAATAAAAAGGAGTCGTATACGTTATTCATAAATTCCGGAAATTTTCAGCTCATATTAATTTTTTTAACACTTTGATACGCCGTTTTTTATTTTTGAGCGAAAAAAATTTTTTTCGATACCAAATAGATATAAGAATTAGAAAATCATAATAATTCTATTTTTTTTTTTATTTTCCATAATTTTTTTTAAATAAATTTTATGGTTCAAATATGAACCAGCGAATAAAACGTTTCTTCATAAACGAAACTATAAGCCGTCATTGTTTTAGAATTTTATAACATTGGATACCAGTAATATGTGACTAAAATATAATATTTGAAAAAATGGTTGATTCATACATGCATCACGACGCATTAAGGGGTTTAATATTTAATAAAAAGTAAAACAAAAGTTTTATTTAGAAATTTTTCATTTATTATTTTTAAATTTATTAATATTCAGAAAAGCTGTAAATGAATCATTCTTTTTTGATTTTAATTCATTACGAATTAGCTAAATTTTGAACTAATTCTTTTCACAATAAAAAATTTGATTGAAATTTGAATCGATTCAAACGAATTAGGCAGAAATTATTTTTTTTTCCAATTCAAAGGAATTTGTCAAATGAATTGCAATTCGTTTCTAATTCAACTGAATTTGTAGAATGAATTGCAATTCATTTCCAATTCAAATGCATTTGTTAAAGTGAATTGCAATTAATTTCCAATTCGTTTGAATTGAATTGATTTTGAATTCATTCAAATGAATTATAACAATGAATTGCAATTAAAATTAATGAAATTAAAAATGAGTTGCAATCAATCAAATTCAAGAGCAGATCTAGGGGAAAAGAAAACTGTTAAACACACCTTTAATAATATTTTCACACTATTTGAGAAAAATAAAAATTTATGTTTCTTTTAGGAAATAAACAAATTTTTTCCATTTTAGTACCTAATAATTCAATTCCTATTCCGCAGCTACCTGACAATTCCAGTATATCATGGGAATTTCAAATCTAAGAACTTTTTGTCTTTGGACTACACTAGGGGATATACAAAACGAGAGTAATGCTTTCTGTCTTTTACATAAAAAATTAGTTGAATAACAAAACGACAGTGATGCTAATTGGGGATTTACTTACAAAATCAATTCAAATTTCAATCAATTCAATTCAAATGTGTTGGAAATGAATTGCTAATACTTTTTTCTAATTCATTTGAACTAATTCAAAATCAATTCAAATGAATTGGAAATGATTTGCAATTCTCTTTGACAAATTCATTTGAATTAGAAATGAGTTGCAATTCATTCTACAAATTCATTTGAATTGGAAACGAATTGCAACTCATTTCACAAATTCATTTGAATTGGAAATGAATTGCAATTAATTTTTACCAAATTCATTTGAATTGGCTCAAATTTCATTCAATTCATTTTTTTTTTGTGAAAAGAATTGATTCAAACTTTTGCTAATTCAGTGCATGAATGATTCGCGAATTAATTCAAAAATGAATGATTCATTTACAGCCCTGTTATTCAGCAGGCATTTGATAGAGTGTGTCATGCTAGTTCACTATATAAAATTAAACAATTTTTGCCAGCTTCTTATTATTTACTCTTCAAAAGCTATTTATTTAGAACATATTTTTACGTTAAGGTCAATGACTCGATTCCAGAATTTCATGAAATACAGGCGGGAGTTCCACAAGGTAGCGTTTTGGTACCCATTTTATATACAATTTTCACATCAGATGTGCCTACCCTCGATAATGTTCTTGTGGCGACTTACACACTGATTCAAGCGTCTATACTCATATATATACAATATATGCTTAATGAATTATGTCTTCGTTTGAAGAAATGGAACATCACAGTTAATTGCGAAAAATATCAACACGTAAAATTTGGACTCACAAAAGGAAATTGCCCTACAGTTGTTTTCAATGGAAATATTATTCCTTTTGACGACAGAGTCAAATATCTTGGTATGATACTAGACAGACGCCTAACCTGGAAACTTCACATAAAAAGTAAATCTGATCAACTTAAAATCAAAAACAAAGAGATTGCACTGGTAAATTGGTCCACATTTACAATGGAATCTCAGTAACAAATTAAGAATTTATAAAACAATTCTTAAAGTCGTCTAATCTTATAGCTTGCAAATCTATGGTACCGTCAGCAATTCTAATATTGAAATTCTTGAGATATCAGTCCAAAATTCTCAGAATGATAACAAATTCACCGTTGTTTATAGCAAACAAAGCCATTAGAAATAATCTTTCCATGACAACAGTTAAAAATGAAATAAAATCTGTTTGCAAGAAATATCTACATTTTCATCTAAGTAATCATATCAATTCCGCTGGCTTCTCATTACTAGACTCTACTGATTATGTCAGATGACTTAAACGATTTCACGTTTTGGATCTTCAATTCATAAGTTAAATTTAAATTATAAATCATTGTTAAATAAAGTTTAATATTTTGAATTGTAAATATTTTAATATTAATTTTATGCTTAATATCTTATTGGAATAGTAGAAACATTATTTTCTTCATTATTGAAATATTAACATTTTAGTTTTTTAGGGAAATTTTTTATAATCGAAAAAAGGTCGTAAAAAATCTTGAAGCTAAACTAAACATTTTGAGTCTAAAACCATTCAGCAATTATAAAAAAATTAACAATTTTCAATATTTTCACATTATAATTTCTAAATTATTCTATGTAATTTTGTATAATTTTAACATTATAACTTAACAATTTTTATGCTTGCGTTCTTAATTAAAATAAAAGGCAAATATTTAGTTAAATTCAGTCGAACGTAACTAAAAGTACTTCTCAAAGTTGTTTCATTTTCAATATTTGAATTTGATTCTATTCTTGTTTTAAGTACCTTCATATAAATTTCTTCATTGTTTGTACTAGTAACTTAAAAGAAAACTTTGTCATTAGCTACACAATTTCGTTGTTAGTAAATAATTAACAAAAGAGTTTGGTTTATTTTTTTAGGAAAGTTTCTTTCACAAGAAATATGCAACAAAAAAAGTTGAAGTGGTGTATTCGTCTGCGTCGAATAGTATATACCCTTCACCTAACTACGAAGAAAACCATATTGGTTGGCTGAAAAAAAAAAAAAAAATACTTTAAGAGATACTGACTCCTTTGGGGGAAGATCTTTTTTAAGGAACAATCTCGTTTTAAAGATAAATTTAAAAAATTTAATAATAATTAGTTTTTGTCTAAAACCAAACTCTTGGTGATTTTTTATTATTTTGTTTTTTTTTTTGCTAAACATTCGTTTTTAATTGTTTAATTTCATTAACAAGATTTTCGCTTCTATTTCCAATATTTGAAAGCTGATTTTAGCAAACCTTTTGCTTCAAAACCAAAAATTCTAGAAATTACAATTGAAATATCAAACATACACGCGGAGAAAAAATATAGTTGTAGTGACTTAATATATTATGGTAGGAACACATGATAACAGCAAAAAATTTAAATGATTATTAGTAATAATTATTACGATTCCATTTTGTCATATTGTGACAGATTTTATGGTTTGTTTTTTTATGTTATGATTCTAGATTTACATATAATTGAACAATCTTACTACATCACTTACCCCTTTTTATTAGATTCTGATTTGATGTTATTATATTATTATTCTATCTTATTATATTATTATTCCATCTTGTCATATATTAAAATAAAACTTATTAATAACAAAAAATATTTTTGTACATTTTTTATTGAAAATAATAGAGAAAAGTGTTCATTAGCAAAAAAAAAAAAATACATATTATTTGTTCATTAATTATATTCATTTGTACACAGAAAAAAATATGTCTAAAATATTTTTTAATAAATCATTATTTAGTTGAAAATATAATTTTATAAAAAAACTATTACATTTTAACATTATGTTTTATTGGTTGAAAATGATTTTAAACCCAATAAACAAAACAATATTGTGTATTTTGACAAATTCCGTATAATGAAAAGAAAATTATAAAAATTATGAAATCAAAAACCTGAGGTAAATTATCTCTTTTTCCTTATAGATTTTCCTAATAACTATTAAAATTTATGTGTCTTTTAGATGATTCGAAAACTAGTGATGATAAATGTATTTTACCACTTTAAATAAATATACGTAAGTAATATTGTTTTATTATCCCCTATCCATATTATCTTGTGAGTTAATTTAGAAATATCCGTTCATATAGACAGCTGCACGAACAGATTTTCATGTTATGTTCTCTTCAAACGACACGATTGTGTTCGACACAGATCTCCCGTGATCATTTCTTTTGGATTTTCCTGGTTGCCCAGGCTTCATAACCAATTTTTTGCACTTTGAATTATAATAATGTATCCACTTTTCATAGCTCGTAATAATTCGATGCAAAATGATTTGTTTTCATTGCACATTTCAGACATTTTAAGTCTCCTTTTGTCGTCTCTTGGCTTCTACTCACGTGGCACCTAATTTTCTTCCTTTTGAATGAATGAAATACTTTTACATGTCTGGAAATTGTTGTTTGATTTACACGCAACAAATCTGCTAGCACTTTTTGCAGACTTGAAGACTATGTGCCCATCTCCAATTCTTCATTCTCAAACATTTTTGACTGGCCGGAACGCTTCTTATCATGCACCACAAAGTCACCACTTTTAGATATCAAAACCACATTTAAGACAAGTAAGTTGTTGTCATTTTCACTAATGTTAAATTTTAATAACTATCATATTTTTTAGGTGGATATGGTTCTTTATATAACGTAAAACACACTATTATTTCTGCATCTGTATAAGATACCAAAATTATTTCATGAATTCTATACACAAACATTATTACTTTTTTTTTACAATTTAATTGTAAAATATGTAATAATAAAAAATTTTATTAAAAATGTTATTGATTCAACAATAAATATTGTTCGAATATCCACTAAAAACTAAATATTGTTTTCATTATTTTACTTAAAAAAATTTATTAAATCTTATGAAAATTTTCAAATATTCAAATTTATAACTAGTAAAAATATTTTAATAAGAAAAAAAAAAAAACATAAGTTTTTCTCAATAAAACATTTACAAATTTTAATATTTCATTTTACTAATTCAGTGAAAGATCCGATTTCAGTAAAAAATATAATTCATTTTATAAATTTAGAATTAGAATATGAATTTTTTTTTCTGTGTACCACCATATATAGTTCAAATGCAAGACAGGTTTTTTAACTAAAATCTTTAATGGTAGTTAATCTAAATCTTATATTGCTTGAAGCACACCAAATATAACCAAATTTTTGTTTATATTTATTCATATATAAACTAAATGAGAACTACAATGAAGTTGCAAAAAAAGTACTAAAAACAAAATATATTTAAAAACAAACAAAGTTTGTGAAAAGGATAAGTATCATATTTATTTGAAACATTTTATTGTCATGGAAATAATAATATTAATTTTAAAAACAGAATATGGTTTAAAAACAAGGAAAAAACTGCACATTTTTAATGGTTGTGGAAGTAATGATATTTTTATTATTCATAAAATTTTGCTTCTGGTAAAAATATTTAAAAATATATAATTTTTGCAGTCAACCATATTAAAATTTTTATTAAGCGTAAACATTAAATGACAAATTTTATACAAAAACATTGTTATCATGAACACATAGTTATTAAAATTTAAGAAAATTAACAATAAGGGCATAATATTATCACAATATTATCATTGCTGTAGCCATGTTTTTTCTCTGCGTGTATATACTTATAACTTTGGTAGCCTTAATGAAGAACATACAAAATTTGTAAATAAATAGATAGCTGATAAACAAAAGTAATTTATTTACCATGATTTAACAGAATTTCTCCATAAAAGCATAATGGTTAATTTAAGGTATTCTGTCAGTTAGCAGCGAATAAATTCTACTTCATACCAATAAACTTTGTCAACAAAAGAAAAATATAATCAACTTGAGACTTAAAGATTAAATCATATAAATTTCATCAACATCGAACACCAGCAAAAACAATAGAAAGAGTCTTAAGGTCATATCTAATGCACGAAAAGGGAGATACATTTGAGCTACAAATATTGAAAATATTTGTAATGGAAAAAAAAATAGTAAAATGTTTAGCTTGTAAATGAAATGATTTATTGAAAGTTAATTTTATGTTTGGAATTTTTTCCTTGCCTTCGTAATGGAATAACTAATTTCTTTGTCAAATTTTTGTTGGAATTTTCTTAAATTTAAATGCTATAAATCAAGTCTAGTAAAAATCAACTTAGTCTTTTCTTTGTTAGAAATCTGAAGTTATATGTATGTATTTGTATAGAAAATAAAGATACACGTGCTTACTTAAAGAATAAAATACAACACAAACATACTGTCCATTGTGGTAAATTTAAATTTAGCTTGATAAAATAAAAGGAGAACTATTTAAGTTTAAGCAGTGATACCAATTTAGCGTTTTATGCGATAAATTTAAAGCACTTTAACAACCTAAAGGTCGATTTTTTCCAATAGTAATTTCTTCAAAAAATGCGCTAAATTGGTGCGTTTAATTTGGGTAATATGACAAATAGCAGCATTAACTAATAAAACAATTTTCTTTTCACCAAAAACTAAACCAAGTTTCGAAATGCTAAAAAACAGAATTACCAGAATTTTTTGATTCAAGTAGTTACGAACCAATGAATACAACGTTTAAGCTATTTTCACATTTGGTAAATATTTGATTGAAATTTCGTGACCATTAGTTTTATAAAAATATTGTTTGCCGTTGTTTGATCTTACAAGTGTGTTGTAAGAGAAAACGGCATCAAACAAAATTCGATAAAATGTCAGCTATGATTAATGGTAAGTAGAAAATCATTTTCCATTATAAAAGAGAAATTAGGAAATATTTTATAATACTGTTATATCATTTTGGTCAAATATTTGGCTAGTCTGAACCTTTATTATAAATTTTATAGATTCTTCCAAATACGTACTTTTTTTGTTTAGGATATACCTTTTTTTGGAAGTTCAAGACTGTTGCGAATTGATTCGTTTCATACGCAAAAATAAAATAAAAAATAAATCGAAAAATATATAGAATTTCGAAAGCTGATAAAATTTCTTCTTTACAAACATACGATTCATATCTTTAATACTTTTTGGTAGCACCAGAGGTCGTCAAAGTCAAGTGAATAAAAGCAAAGTGGTTTTCTTTCGAATATTTGCCATTTTATAATTCAAAAAAATCAGATTTAAAATATTTCTTTATTTTTAAATTTGGTAACATTTTTGCTTCAAATTACCTTTGAAATTCGCATTTAACTTAAATATAATTTTGGCAGAAAAAAATTAAAATAAGCCAAGTTTAATGAATTTATTCATGAAGATTAGTGCATGGATTTAAAATTTTTTCATTAAATTATTGACAGATGTTTGGTATATTAAAAACAAAAAAAAGCAGAACTACTTGTTGTTCACAACACGTGAAATTAAATATATTGCTAAGGCTTAAGATGCGATTTTCTTGATTTTTCTTGATTTTGTTTAATACATCTTTAAAAAATTTGTTTAAAACGAATTTTTTATTTTTAGTTGAATTATTTATTATGTTATGCGAAATGTCACAACGAAATTATAATTTAATTTTTCAGTTATTTTGAATTATTTATTTTAATTAAATTTATTTTATAATTACAAATTATATTCTAGTTCTAACCGAGCAGAGTAATGAATCAAACCAGAGTAATAAATCAAACCCATAACCCCCAGACGAGCTCACTACTAATTAGACCATCGAGGCACCCTAATTAAATTTATATTTGGGCTGATTTTTATTTTAAAGTCACTGAATTAGAAAAGTTTGACTTAATGTATGAAGAAGATTAATACATGGATTTTAATTTTTTTTTTTACATTTTATTATAGAAAAAATAACAAATGGAACCACTTCTAACTCACATATCATACAAACACAATTTTGTAAATACCAAAAATATATAATTTTTTTTATTATTTGTATTAAAAAATTAATTGATTTTTTATTTTTATATATCAAATCTGCTAACATAATATTCCTTTCAATGTTTTATTGGAATTAATTTTATATTTCTCTTCATTTTATTTAAAAATCTTTAATTTTGCCTCGATTCGACATAAAATTTAAATCTATTATTATTATTATTGTTTCCTTTTTGTTTTATAATAGGCGTATTTTGGTATATTTGAAACAATTATGAATAAATATAGTTATGAATAATTATGTTTTTTTTTTTTTTGAAAAATATTACGAATTCACTGTACTACGAGTTAAATATATATATTATATTTAAAATAAATTTATCCCAAATGAATTTATTACGTTTCCAATTAATAAAAAGAATAAAATTAAAACATATGTACCAATAATAATTGTCTCTGAGTCTAGTTTTATTTTATTGGATCTAAATTAATAAATTGGATTGCAGTGAAAATAAATTTGGATAATTTTTATAAATAACTATTATTATGTCTCTTTTTTGAATAATTTAATTGTCTATCCACAGGTCTAATTACGTAACACATGTACAAATATTCTAAATATTCTGTTAATATATTTTCAGCAAATTAACTATCCTAAGACAGTATTTTCTGTACTTTTAATTGTTATTATACCCTTAACCACAGGTTTAAAGGGTATATATAAGTTTGTAATTCTGCTTGCAATTTCTACATCTAAGATCAAAAAAATATATATTTTCTGAATTCTTATTGAAAGAGAAGTCTATATAACTATGGAGAAGTCTATATAACTATGTCTGTGGAATTCACTTTTTAGAAAGCCCCAATTATCGAATATATATGTTTTGTACATCAAATTATGGGTAATATCCCTTAGAATTAAACTAGTAAAAATCAACAAAAATCGGTTTAATAGTGGCCGACATATCACCAAATCGAAAAGGCCTCTAAAAAAGTATCTACTTTTGACTTTTCAAAGCTCCCATATGAGCTTGCGACATCGCAGTTGCACAGAAAATTCAGGATCTTTTTTCGCATTATTTTTGCGGAAGAAATGAACAAAATCTGTTCATTAGTAACTGAGATGTGGGTCAAAACGCATTTTGGACTTTGTGAAGCTTCTATATAATTCTATATAAAATCTAAAAAATATTAAAGATCTACACACAAAAACATATATAAAAAGTATCGCAATGACTTTCAGTGTTGCTGTTTTTTGTATAAGCCAGCAGTAATTTTTGATTATATATACATACACATAATCATTTTTATGTATGTTTTTATGGACGTTTTTTAGTTGGAAACAAAAAAATTCCAATGACTCTGTGTTGTTCTTTTTTTTACAAGCATGTATCTACATGCAAACAAATGTATATGTTTCTTTTTCTTTCTATGATGGTTTAATATTATCTTTACATTTTTGTAGTTTGGAAGAAAATTTAGATTATTTTCGTAAGTATAAATATGAAAATATGAAAGCGTACTTTAAGACGTAGATTTTATTGTTTGTTGGTAAGGTGGTGAAGGGTATAAAAGATTTGACACAGCCAAATGTAGCGCTCTAACTTGTTTAAATTCACTTTAACATACTTAAAAAAAAAATAATAATAATAAAGTGAGCTATTAAAAACAAAATTATCTCAGTTACGTCAATATATTTTGTATTGGTAACCTTAGCGTATGAATAATATAATTTATATGTAACAAGTATTCGCTATTGTTGTTGTTGGATATTTCTAAGTCTTTGGTATGAATGAACCAAATGTTATAAAATTTGAATAATCTCTTTACAAAAAAAATTTATTTTAATAAAAAAAACTTTTTTATGTAATTTTAAATAAATTCACTATTTGTGCTGAAGGTAAAATATCTTAAAAAAATAACAAATATGGGTCTTGCGATATACTTTTAATGAAAATCTAATTATATTAAATTAAAATGTATTCCTTTCTGAACCAAAATGATTCAGTTTAGCGATTTTTAGCACGTTTTGAAATTTTTTCTCCGCTTTTTGGTTACAAACAGTTGACAACGTTGAGTATAAGAAGCTTGTGTGCAGATGTTGAAAGAATGTATTCATTATATAAATATATTCTGTATTCCATGAAAAGATTACAGTTAATAGAGTAACGGATTATACCATATTAATACTGACTTTATACTCTTATAAGATATCTCTAAGGCATCCAAATAAACTTTTTATTCAAAAGATGAAGATTTCTTATTTACAACTCTGTATTTTCTAGGTACAAGATAAGTATGTTTTATATGTTTGCAATATTTTGTTTTGCTACTTTTGTTAACTTTCTTTTTTTTTTTTTTTTTTGAGAACATAACCAAGAATTCGTTGTTTCTGTTTTTATATTTTTTCACCCTCTGGCTATTTTTAGGAAAAGTTAAACATCAGCAGAAAAAATTAAATTTATGTGAACTGTTTTTCTTATTTGCTGTAGTATAACATTTCATTTGTCAGTAGGTAGAAGTTATGAGGACATATGAATTAAGGTAGCTTCTATTTATGTTCGATACAAATTCTTTCTAAAGAAGACTTTTATATCTAGTCTACAGTATATGGTCACATGCAGGTTTTGGGCATCAGCATAAGTTCTCTAAGAAAGAATCTCTCTTTTTTGGCCTGCCGACAATAAGCGTTGATCTCATTGGGAGAAAAAATTATGTGATATTCCTTTATCTCAAGATTGCTAAAGATTATGTTGTATACAGTGTTACAGTTGGCCAATTTTTGCCACTTTATTGGCCCTTTTTTTCCAAATTAATATAAGTGGCCATTTTTTAAGACTATGTGCTAGATAATGAGTAACAAAGTGGTTTGCAACATATCGACCCATTATATATTAATTTCAACGAAGAAATTAATTAACTTGAGATTACCTCATAATATAGTGATGTAGTAAAAAATCCAGGAGAATTTATAAATGAACTGAAACTGTTAGAAACTCTTACAAACTAAGGTTTATATGTAAAATATCAAATGCCGATTCTGTTTCAACCGGATTGGGCAAACTAAAAAACAGATTCGATGAATACTTGTATCCTAATTTATTTCAATTTATTGCTTAAATTGTTACTTTGCCTCATAGCAATGCCTTGGCGGAAAGTCTTTTTTAAATTATCACTAATAACAAATAAATTATCCAACAGACTTAAAGTCAACACTTTTGAACCCATGCTCTTAGCCCTAAATTTGTTACACGGGAATTTGAAACACAAGAGTCCGAGTAAAAAACTAATACAAATGTACAGAAATTTGATTTCTAAACAAAAATTTTTGAATATTCATGAATTTAATTCACCCAAAATAGTATTCTTTTTACCTTAATTCTTTACTACTTACAACTTTTTTTCATTACTATATTACTCATGAAATACTTAATAATAATTCTATAAATCTTTTATATATCTATGTATTTAAAATTTCTATTTTATGCCATCTATTACGCAAGAGTATGTTTACAACCAATTTCAGTTAATAACGAAAAAAGTTTGAGTGTTATATTCTGCTGTGCCGAATCTTTTATGCCCTTCACTACTTTACCAACAAAATAATAAAATGCTTTAATATTTTCGCATTTATACTTAAAAAAACAAAATGCAAACACACATACATACATACATGTTCCGCAAGCATCGCTTCCTTAGACAGAATAAAACAACAACAAAACAACAACAGTGATAATCATTACGATACTGCTGTTGTCAACTGAACTGCTTGCTTATACAAAATACGACAACACTAGTAATCATTGTAAGGCTTAATATAAATATACATATTTAACAGATTTTTGCAGTTTCTGGTCCATATCTCATCTGTTTATGCATCAATTTGGCTGATTCAAAAAAAAAAAACCTAAATTTTATAAAAACATTTCAAAAAACAAAAATTCAGGGAAAATTTTCCGAATTTTCTTTGCAAAAACGAAATTCCTAGCTTGTGAACCGATCAAACGGACAGACAGATAGACATCGTCCTATCGATATCATTTCTTAAAAGGAACCAGAAGATATAAAATTTTTTGTTCTCCAACGAAAATTGTGGAAATTGCAAATAAAATAACATATATACAACTGTGGTGAAAATATATTTATTTTTAGCAAGAGAATTGTTAATAATTTATAAAAAACAGAATTTCGCAAATTTTAAAGCATTTTTGTTATTATTTAATAAGGATAAAATATATTAAAAAAATATAAAAATGGTTTTAAGAGAAGTACCTCAAAATAAGTGAACAAGAAGCAAAAAAAAGAAGAACATCCAACCATAATTAAGAAAAGAACTTCTGCAGTTCTTTTTCAACACAAAGTACTTCCTTCCAATGAAAATACAATGTTAAAATCATGAATTATTCAGCTCTTTTTCAGTTCTCTTTTTACTGCATATATTAATACCAACGGACTTATTTATAAATTAAGATTTTAATTAAAATTATTTTAGTTAGAAATCTTCAAATATAAAAGAGCAGAAACGTATAAATCTCTCTTACTTGAAACATTATTTTATGGAAGCATATAGGATATAATTATTAGTTTCAAAATAAGAGAATTTTCACATTTTTCCCTATTTTCACTTCAAATTTTCAATTAAAATTACATTATTTCAATTAAAACTATCTTACATATTTTGACTTAAAATGCAAATGTAGTTTTTTTATAATTTGATTTTTAGTGAGTTAATTTGTGAGAAACGTTGCTGTAAAGTGTAAATTAACACGACATAAAAAATGAATATTTTTTTTTGTTTATTTGTTTTAAAAGATTTAATACTTAATAATAACTTTTTTTATTTATTAATATAACATGAATTATTTAATTACATAACAGAAAACTTAAATATTTTAGTTTTTGGTTGTTTTGTTTCAAAAGAAATAATTTTAAGAGTGTACTAACTATTTTTATGATTAAATCTTTATTTTTTCAATAATATTTAAACTTTTTATTATTAAATTATTTTTTTGTTGATCAAATTGATTTTTTTAATAATTTCTTAAAATATAATATTTTTGTTATTTTTATAAAGCAAACAAATTTTAATGAGTTCTTCATGTATTGAAGCAGTTTTTAAGTTCCTTTTTTGTTTTTCGAAATCCCCATTTTTTGGATATTTTTTAAAAATGTTGAACGGTAACGCTGGTTGTATGGTGTTATTTATCTGCCTGATGGTTTATAAGTTGAGCTTTATATTGCAATATCCTGGTGAGAGAGGTTTCTGATTTTGGATGTTTTTATTTTTGCTCTTACCCTAAAAATAAATTCATTTTTATATAATAAAAAATAAAAATTTTACTTCCCTAATGTTAGTAAACATCGTTCTATTTCGATATCCTTCGCTAAATAACGTGTGTGATTTTATCGCAATCGAAAAGTCATCATTGTTTATTGATGCAACATTAAATTGAACTTAAAAAGAGTAATGTGTATGAATTTTCTATTTTCCTTGACAACATGAAAATGGCAAATGTACACCAGTGGTGATTATTTCATTAACAATGTTAAAGACAATAAGATCAAGAAAATATTACTATATTTAAGACCATTGAAATTCCTTCATTAACTGGAAATGTATTTTTAGTGGGATAGATCTAGTTTTAAAACAAAAATTTTTAAATTTTGGGAGAACTAGAAAATAACATGACTTAAATTTTAATTTAATTTAATTTAGTTTACTTTAATTTATAGTTAAAGTACTAATTAAAATTATTCACAAAAAATTATATAAAAGTCATATCTGGTACAGTATATCTGGTACAGTATAGAAAGGGAGTAAAACTTAAAAATTTATTAGAAATCTTGGAATACATTCCCGTAAAATATTAGTAAATATTCTAGATCCCAACACAATATATATATATATATATATATATATATACATAACACTCAACTGAAAAATCATCTTTAAAGTTCGCTTCGAATACATCCATAAAGGTTACTGTTTGCTGCAAATTTTTGAACATCATGGGTTGTTGCAAATTATGGATTGTTCTAATGGTGAGTTCAATGATAACTTATGTCTTTTGGCCCGAAAACACAGCCATTGCCAAAGTGGGTATTGTGCATGAACGATTCGAGATTATTTTAGCTCTTGTGGGATCGATGTGAATTACCTATCAAGGTCGTGTGATTTAAACTCATTAGACTTTTCCTAGTGGGTTTTTTAAGTCGCAGGTTTATACCAATAATCCTCAATTGACTGGTAACCTCAAAGTTAACATAACGCAGGCTATCACTCAAATTCATCTGGAGCTATGCGACAGTGCTTTAGAAAATTTTATCTCGAAGCCGCGACGAATATAAGAAGAAAATAGTTCCCCGCATATACAACTCGTTCTATTACATTTCTGCATCATCCTGCCCTTATTGGAAAATCCTTTATATGCTCTTTTAATAATCAGTCTATTCCTTCTGCTTTAAAATAAAATTTAAAAATTATTAAAAACTACCAAAAAAATTTTTTTTTATTCCCAAGTACAACTCGTACTTGGCCTTTTTATTTCAATTATTAATGACTTTAATTTTGCTGCGTAATTTCTAAGGAACAAAAAATTTTTCGTTTTGTATTTGCTGTCATTGTTTGGTTTTCATTTTTTTTTTTTATTATTCTTTAGTGATTACTGAGGTCTTTGTTGTGCAAATGTTGTTCTCATCGCTTTAGTCACCAAGTAGACCTTTATTATGCAAATTTTTTAATGAACATTTTAACACACAAAAAGATCCAACTTAATGCAAAAACAAAAAGAAACGAAAATAAGACCCAGCTAAGATAATCTTTTTGACTACATCTTTCTTGGAAACAAACAGAACACTAAAGAAGGAAAAGAATACGGACTGGTATTTTGGTTACGAAAATTTTAGTTTATTTTATTTTTTATTTTATTTCCGCTTGTGAAATATAGAAAATGATGAAAATTTTTTGAAAAAAATTTAATTTTCTTTTGAAATGTTATTAAGATGAGAAAATGAGATTTATATGAAAACTATTCTACATAATGCTTAAGAAATAAATTTATTTTCAAATTAGACTCCTAATGGCAAATTAAGGTTCAAAACCCACGAAACCTTTTCCAGACTTTATATCGATATACATAAGTAATTGTAAAGAATGTGGATATTCACTCATCGAATATTGATAAAAAAGTTAAAGGTATAACAGTGTTAAAATATTATTATATGAAACAAATAGATTAAATATAATAAAATAATGTAAGAGAGTATAGTCGGTTAAACCCTACCATATGATACCCTACATCATTATGAATGTAATGAGAATGTTTTTCTAGGTTTTCGAGTGATCAGTTGTGAACCCTTGAAATTTGGATATATAAAACTTTCTTATTTGTGTTGAGTATAATCGTGATTAAATTTTTTTATGATTTACATACTTTATAGTGATTTTTGGAATTAGGCCTTGTATGGTAGCTATAGTCAATAATGGGCAGATTTCCATCAATTTTAATAGGTTCTATTGGTCAAATTTCTTTGAATTATTTTCAAGATTAGAACTTGCACTTTGATTACATGGTTTACATGGACAGACAGAGAAGGAGATGGACAGACTGACGGATATGGTTAAGTTAGTCCAGAAAACGATTCTGAGTCGTTCGATATACGTGCTTTAAGGTAGTGGTTGCAAGATTATTTCCGTGCATTACAAGTATCAAAACAAACGCAGAATATTTAAATGCTGGCAACATTAAATTTAACCTTTTAATATATTCCTTGCTGTTATTTATGTAATTAAATTTTTTCTTATATTATATTCATTAAAAAAATAATAATAATAAATACATAAACCTACATATCGTTCATTCCATGAGAGATTTATAATAAATGTCTTTTTTTTTAACGGTTCATTAGTTTTTGTTCATATTTGGTACGCATGTAACTTATGCAGCCATTATTTTTTCTAATTAAAAAAAAATTACGAATTTATTCACGATATAAACTTTTATAAAAGTAAAAAGATTCGAGAAAAGTACGTAAAATTAAATGTTAATATCTCTTTACGATGTAAATGGATTGTACGGATTCAAGGGTCTAATGAAGGCTAACTCAAGCCCATCTTAAGGCAATATTGCAAAGGTAAATTGATTACTTAAAAATGTAATGTTTCACAATGATTTTTTGATAAATTTGTAGCCCTTCGATTTCAATTTTCTTTTAATATGTTACCACTCGTAATATCTTTACCACAAAATATTGTTTAGAAAAATTACCACCAGTTTTTTCAAACAAAAATTTAATTTTTTCATAATTTCTTTTATTATTAATATTATTTTTTGTTATTTTCAGTCAGTAATAGGTAATTTTAAGTGTTCAAAACTCTTTAGCTATATGCCAGATTATATTGCTATAAAAATCAGTATAAAGTTTATTATAATAAATATTGTAAATAATATTGTATAATTCAAAAATAAAGTTTTTGCTACAAATTCACTCACAACAAGAACGAAATTTTCAGATGCATTTTTAAGACATTTTTACCCATTTTATTTTAAATATTTTTGTTAAATATTGAAGATAAATCTGTGCCGTATCAAATATTCTGGAACAAAAAGGTACTATACCACAAATAATAAATTATGAAACGTTATGACCTAAATTAATTTTAAAATAAACTCACAAAAACCCAACAAATAAAGAAAACATCCATAGAAGTCAGTAAGAACTTTTGATCCAGAAATAGGTCAAATTCAAATAATTTCCTATGAATTCCACATAAGCTTGTCATTAGTAGATGTTCGTTTTTTTTAAACATTTTCCATGCCATGTTCACAATGTCATGTAAAATTGATTTATTATGTAATTTTTATCAACTCAAGGAAATTACTTTTTATTAAGAACCAAGTATTTGTAAAATCTTAACGATTTATATCAGAAAATTTTATCGAAATCGTTTTTCAATAACAATGGATGATGTTTATATAAGAAACCGTACAGGTGCTGAAACTTTGGAAGTAATGAAAAAGTACTTCTTTAAAAATGACTGAAATAAAAAACAAAAAAAAAAAAAAACTATAAAAAAATTAGTTTTGTTTGAAAAAACCTGAAGGAATATTTTCAATTTTTTTATGTTCTTTTTTTAATAATGGACCACTTTTTCGCAGAAAATACATTTTGCCGTTTTTAGTAAACATTGTAATTTTTGTAATATCAGAGGTAGACAAAAATTGAAAGGGTAGAAATCTTTCAAAAATGCATTTGCATTGTGAATGCATTTTTAATTGACAGCATTATTTTTAATAATAATAACGTTATTTATATCATTAAAATCCGTTTATAGCTTATAGAGATATTGGTTGTTAAAATTACCCACATTTTCGAATTTTTTTTTCTTTGTATTTTCAAAAAATCAAAATCTTTAATAAATTCGCGAGTTTTTCAAAATCAAAAAAAAAAAAAAAAAAATAATTAATAAATAAATAAATAAAAATGGCTCCATGAGGTACATGTATGTAAAATATTGACAAAATCCGCAGACCTAAGGAAAATTTTTGGCGTTCCTTCATGGAATGAATAATATTTATAATATTTGCCTTAGTCTTCTTATTTTATATTCATTTCATTGTTGAAGTAACAACTAACTAATACTACTCCTGTTTCATTGTGTATCTCATCCATAATTCTTAATGACAAATGATGCCAACCATTATTGTGGCATTTATGTACAGTATGCTCTATCATGCTTGTCATGTACTGTCCTGTACTGTTCGTTTCTATTCTGTTCTTTTCAGCTCAGAAGGATCTCAAACAATATTGCGGAACAGTTCAGTTGAGTTCCGTAATATTTTCTATCTTTGTTCTATTTTAAAAAGACGATGTTCATTTTGCCATTGTTGTAAGTTTATGCATGCGTTTGGGTTTATGTATGTATGTATGTATGTATGTATGTTTGTATGTATGTATGTATGTATGTATTTATTTCTGTGATACTGCAGTATTTTAACACTTCAACGCTTATGAATTGCTTGTAATACATCACTAAAAATTAAAGAATAAATATAAAAAATAGAATATTTTGTGTATGTTGTCGTTGAGTTTTAGTTTATCTTAAGCCTGAGAAATGAACATCTTGCATTGTATACTTTTGATTATCTTCTTTTCATTTTATATAGTTTTTTATAGTTAGTTGGTTTTCATGGTGCTCTTGTCCTGAAATGGTTTGGGGTATTGTTCTATTTTTATAACCTCAAAACTTCATTTATTAAAAAAAGTGTACCTGTATGTTAGATGATAAAAATGTGTTTCCCTTGTAATGGTTGTAATTAAGTATAAAATTTAAAGAATATTTTTAATAGTGCTGTGTTTGAAGTACTGGCGTAGAGGAAATAGGAACATTTATTATTTCTGAGATATGAGGAAATATTTACTATAAAAATAGTAGTTATAAAATACAATATTTTAAACTTTAAAAGAAATTTTAAAGTGTATTGTTTTTTTATGTAAATAATTTAATAAAAACGGTATGTTGATATAATTGAATAATTATAACTAAACTTTGCATTGGTAGCAAATTTTAACGGAAGTTATACCTGAAAAAATTAAAAAAATGTTATTTTTTTATTTTTTATTTCTTTATTTATTTATTTATTTATTTTTTTTTTGAAGATAAATACGGATTTTTTTCTTTTTTTTTTTTTTTTTGAGAAAAAGATTTTTGTATTTAGCCTAAGTAAATGTATTTTTTAATTTTAAATTTATGTTATCTATTCTTAAAATAATTAGATTTGTAAAACTTATGCAACAGTACAAAGAAAATGTTGCTAAATAAATTCCACTCTTATATAAAAAATATGCAAACATATTCCACTTAAATTGCTAAAATGTGCTCTAAAATAAGAATTTTCTATGGAAATATAACAAAATATGATGGTAAACCCAAAATATGTAAAGATATGCTGTTGTGACTAAAATATACAAAAATATGTAAAAATGTCAAAATTGACAGAATATGCTGTTAAGCTCAAAACATGCGAAAGTATGCTGTTTATTGCTATTTTATGTTTTTCTTCCAATTTAAATAACTTTCTTATATTGCAGTAAAGAAATGTACAATATACATACTTTTGTTGAAAAAAGTCGAAATTAATTTTTGATTTGAAAACTTTTTATTAAAAATTATGTTGTTTGGTTTTTATCGACGCAAGCAAAAGCGCCGATAAGAAACCAAAAAAAAGAAAAAAACATAAATGAACATCCAATTTACATTTGAAATTCTATGAAAGTATTGAAAAGTAAAAAGAACTATTATTATACATGTTCACAACATTATAGAATTGGTGAGATGAAAAATAAAATTAAATGAGAAGTAAAAAATAAATATAGAAATAGAGATGCCAAGAGGGAGGAGCAAAAGTGATTTTAACGGATTTCTGATCTATGAAAGAAAAATGTGAATTTTCTTAAAAACGAAAACAATGAATATGTACAGAATTTGGACGTCACATGAAATCATGAACATGACTTCCTTCCCTAGTGAATAGGTAGTAAAAAAGAGAACAGCTTCCAATGACAAGTCTATGTTAAATTCATTGGAAATGATCTAAATTTTTACTACTTCTGGATTATAAGATCAGGATCTTATTGCCTTCTTTGAATGTTAATTTTTTGTTCGAATAGAATGATTAATAAAATGCGACATGAAAAGGTTATGATATTATAACTGCACAAATTCTTAAACTTGCGATTATAAAATTATATAGAAATTCATAAAAAAAATTTACGCAAAAACACCAATGCTAATTTTGACTTTTATGATAAAAAATCACACTCATCCACAAAATGAAGAAAGTTATATTTAAAATGACTGGTTTATTAGATAAAGCTGAATTAGGATAATGTTTTGTAGTATTAGGTAAAAAAATGCAAATCAGTGAAAGAACTGATAAATAAAACCTTTGGGAAAGAACTTTATTTACATTATGTTTCTAAATAACTTTTGGAGTATATGAAATACTATAATTAGTGTTATTTATATGTTTTACATCTATTGCTACGATTATTCGGTTAAACGAAAAATTTGTCATTAATCGGTTAGTAAACGATGAAATTTTATTTTCCTTTAATTTCTTAATGATATAAACGTAACATACATACTTCTTTATTTAAGCTATAAATAATTATTACTTTATTTCCATCTCAATCGTTGAAGTCGATGAGAAAGCCATAAGCACAAAATTTTAGAACCTTCGTTGTGATAGTTCTTTAGGTATGCGAAGATTATCATTTTCCGGTTAAAAATTAAGGCAAAACCAAAATTTTAATAAAATTAATTTTCTTTATAAGAAAAAATTAATTTTTTGGAGAAAAATATGGTTATTTAGTGAAAGTTTTTGATGAAAAATTCTTGACAGAATTTTTCAAGTTATTTAAATTTTCCTTATAAATATATATTCAACCAATGTGTCATACCGAAGAACTCTTTATACTACAACTAATATAACATATTAGGCGAATTAGGTAATTTTGGAAAAATTATAGGTAGTTATGGAATTAATTATTAAAAACATATCTGGCTTCGTGTAATTTATAGTTTTAGGAGAGGAAATAAGATATCGACATTCCCAGCTCAAATTAAATTTATTAGACTTCCATTTTGTACAAATCTACATATAAATAATAACAACATATATAATTATTTAATTGTTACTTTCACATTTCACCAAAGGCAAATAAAAGATTGGATATCAAAAAATCAAAGCAAACTGATTTCTTTCTTCTTTATTAACAAAATCTCAATAATTAGACACTCTTTCTCCAAACTCTTTCAAAGCACTAAAGTAATATTATTATTACTTTTAGCTTACACACTCCTACAAAAAAAAAAAAAAAAAAAAAAAATTCAAAAATAAAAAATAAAAAATAAAGAAAAAAAAAATGAGGACTAGAGATTAATTATAAATCATTATTTCACTGGAAATATTAAATAAAATCACACAATGATTTGCCAATTTATTATATTTCACATTTTTAAATACGGTTCACACATTTTTTTTATTATCAACCAATTTTTATTTTTTTACTTATTATTTACACTACTTTTTTAATTTATTTATTATTTTAATTATTAACATAAATTAATAAACTAGCGAACAATGTTAATGTGTTTTAATTAACAAGGAAAACAGATCAACTAAAGAGGAATTGTGTAAATAAATAGGATGCCAGATTAAACATTTTTAAGAAGTAAAGTGGTATCTTTTTTTTCTGATAATCCCTAACCTACACATCCACATTTTTATGTTGGCAATTGTCAACTTCTATCTCTCTTTTTAAAATGTTACGTGCAGACCAATAAGAAATCTGTTGCGCAATCTATTTTTCAATAAATGTTTAAACGCAAAGCTAATGTTTAACATAAGCCGTCAAATTTATTGTTCTCTTTTAAAATTTTGCCCTTTTTAACAAAAAAATAAATAATAATAGTAATAATAATAATAATAATAATAATAATAATAATAATAATAATAATTATAATTATAATTTATTTGCCTTTTCAAAACAAAACTAATTAATTATTACAATTACAATTATAATTATAATTGTAATTGTAATTGTAATAATTAATTAGTTTTGTTTTGAAACGACAAACAAAGAATAAAAAATAAGAAATAAATTACAATTTCCGACAAAAAAATACAACTTGTCATGTTTACTTTCTCCACCCCTTACAGCTCATCTACACGTAACAGAATATGTAAGTTTTCTCTGTCTGAGAGTGTCAAATTCGCTCTCTGAGAGAATTATCTCACTTATAGATTCAAATATTGGTATTGTAAGAAGTCTTAAGACGATTTTGATGAGATTTCTTCACACAGCTATCTTATAAGGTGAACTGTCAAAAAATACAAATATACGAAAGTTTGTTTGTATGTGTACATGTGCATTTTAGAAATTACTAAAAAAAAACAATATTTTTTGTAAAATTGTTTCATTTTAATGACTGCTTTATATTTTAGAAATATTTTTGTAAAAATTGTGCTAAATAAATGTGAATTTCTTAAATAAAAAGGACATATTTACTCTGTGACCAATTAAAAATAATGATATCTTATAGGATTTATATCAAACCCTTTATATAGGATTTAACATAATATAAACTCTCTTCTACCGGCGTTATTTCACATATTATATCAGCGCTATTCTCAGTTGTAGACCTGGGGTTAACACAAAGTTGGATACAAATTTGTTATTCTGCCGACGTTATTTCTAATGTTATGAAATAAAAATGTCTTCGTGTAGACGTAGAGCAAGGGAGATGCAAATAGTGTGCTTTAAAGTTAGGATATATAAAAATGATACTATGAACAATTGTTTGCAAAATAGGAAAATAATTTTAGAAAATTGTAATATTTATAAAAATTCAGTAGTGTTTATATGTATTATTTTAAATTAAAATTTGAACAAATGAGAATGTTATATTCGGCTTGGCCAAATTTGCTATACCCACCATCAGCAACTTTTTGTGTCATCCTGTTTAAAATTTAATCTTATATGAGAGATGGACGCTAAAATGGGCAGTTTCCGAGTTAACATCGATCATCGAACTATTTGTACAAAATTTCATTTTCGTACATGCATCTGTTTAAGAGATGTTGTCGGAAATGTATAAACTGGAGTTACAATGGATATCCAGAGCGTCTAGTATTTTGATCATAACTGTTTTGTTGATGGACCGATTTATCCCATTTTCATTCCCCTATACAGCGTTACCGTTGAGAATTTTTAAAAACTTTCCAAAAAGGAGATTTCAGAAAGAGGATTTTTTTAAAGGGGACAACTGCTTCAATTTCTAAAAAGATCCTTAAAATTTTTTTACTTGATAAATACAAAAACAAAAAATGTTGTATCTTAAGAAAAATTACTAAATTCATTTTTGTAAATAACAAAAATTATTTATTACAATTTTTTATTGAAAATATAAAGATTATTTCATAAAAATAGTTACCATAAAATACATTTTCCATTAATTAAATCGCTGTACTTTTGTACGAGTTCTTCACCCGGACCCCAGTCTTCCAAATCCCCTAACAAATTGAAGCCTGAAAGCATGGATTCACAACTGTTGAGCTTAAGTCTGTTGGGCAATGTATTTTTCATTAGTAATAATTTAGAAAAACGACGTTTCGCCAAGGCTCTGCTATGAGGCAAATTAAAAATATAAATGAAGTATTCATTGGATGTATTTTTTAATTTTCCCTACCCAGTCCATTTAATGTTTTTAAACTGAAGCTAGTTTATTATTTGATTCAGTCTCTAAGAATTTCAGGTCATTTATGACTTCTCCGGGTTTTTTATAACATTGCAAAACAATCTCAAAATAATTAATTTCTTCGCTGGAATTAATATATATTAGATAGAGATATTTCAAACAACATTTAAAAGGGGACAAAAAAGTGGTCAAGTGGATGAAAAAAGTATAATTGGCGACTAAAGTCGTCAAACGTTAACGCTACCCTAGGTGGTTCGACTTGAGCTCTATGCTGCTTTCAACAGACGGACGGACATAGCTAGATCGATACAGGATCTTACCAGGACCACATCTTTTTGATGTTGATGAATAAACATATTTTGTAATTTTCGCCTTTTTTTAATACAACTTGTTGCGATTTAGCGCTTAGCAGCTTATAACAATCAACATTTATTATACATTTTATTACCATTATTAATAAAATGCGATCGATATAAAAATATTGCATAATTTTTGCCTTAATACCAGCTTTAAAAAACTATATACTACACCATTTGCAGTTATATTTCAGAAACTTCTATTTATATTTTAGAATTTTCCAATTATGTTCTAAAAACTTTTTAATAATGTGATTATTATTATTCTTTATAGCGTTGGTTGAGGTTCTGCCCCACTGTGGATGGTTGCAAAAGAAGTAAGTTATTAATTACAAGATTAGTTTTAAGAAACTTCGGTTTTGGCAAAATCCGAAGCTTGTAACAAATGTTGCTATAAATTTAGCAATAGTAACATATTTTTCGAAGAAGGTTTGTAATCAATTAGATACAGTGAGACTTCAGTAATAGTAATTGGATTAATTAACTAATATAATAATTAAATTTAAGTTTTATAAATTAATAAATTTAATTAAAGTGCACAATGCAAATTGTACAAATTTATAATTATATTTCAGAAATTTCTATCCGTAAATTTTCATAAGTATTTCAGAATTGTTAAATTCTATTTAAGAAATTTCCATTTGCATTTCAACATTTTCTACTTGTATTTCCGAAATTTTCACTTTAATTTCAAAGATTTCTAATGGTATTTAATATGTTTAATGTTCTGAAATGTAATTAGAAATTAAAGAAATACAATTAGAAAATGTCCAAATACAATTGGAATTTAAAAATTCTGAAATATAAATAAAAATTTCTTAAATAGAATTTAAAATTCTGAAATACATATGGGAATCTATAAATTACACTAGAATATTATGAAATACAAATACAAAATTCTGAACTATAAAAAGAAGTTTCTGAAATGTAATTAGAAACTTCTGACCAGTGTTGCCAAGTGGTGAGAATAAAAGGAGGCTAAATTTAACTTTATAAAAGGTCAAAAACTGCTAAATTCTCCAAAAAATAATGTCGGAAAGAAGTTTATTTTTTTTAATTTAAAAACTTATTTTTTCATTCTTTTAATATTTGTTTAAAGACATTGTTTATTAATAAAACATAGAACGGCCACCAGCAAAATAACCCAATGAAAAATCGCTCAAAAAACTCCCATACAAATTTGTGTTATACATGTTTCATATGAAACATTTCCTAATGCTTTGAAGTGATTTTGAAGTTATTTTTGAACGAGAATTCTTTTTTGATGAAATATTTCTAAATTTTTGGATAAAATGAAAGCTTTTTAAGAATTTTTTAATAATGTTCATAAGTAGTTGCTATGGTAGCTGTAGTTTATTAAAAAAATAATTATGGTAATCAATTTAGTAAGTTCATAAAATGAGTTGTTTTTTTTTTAACTTGGAGAAAGATGCGCCACGGGTGAAAATTTTTGTTAAATATAATTAATCTAGACTTTTTTGTGAAAAAATACACAAAAAAGCTTAAATATATGATTCTGTCAAAATAGAATTAATATATAATAGCAAATACGAGTAAGAAATCATTATTATTTGTTGAAGTATTAACATTTTAGCCTTTTTCAGGAAATTTTAAGAATTAGAAAGGACTAGAAGGTAAAACGAAAATTTTGAATTAGAAATTTCTGGAATATAATTAGAAGTTTCTGAAATATAATTAGAAATTTCTAATATATAATTAGAAACTTCTAAAATACAACTGTAAATGGTATAGTTCATATTAATACATTATACATATGCATGTACTCGTAGAATAAAAAAATGAATAAAATCCTATACAGATGATTGTACTGATATTATTTAGTTGATTCCATATTATTATGGAATCAACTAAACAATAAAAATAGCAATAATATTACTCTGACCCACTTTAACAATTGTTATTAGTATTGTTATGCTCTAAAATCTTTAACAATAAAACCATTTTTATGCAAATTATTAAAAAAAAAAACATAGAGTAAACACTACAGCACTATAACAAAATTGTAAGCCATAGAGTCATAACATAATAAACGATAACATAAACCCAGTGTAATGCCCAATGACCATAATGTACACAGACAAAATAAAACGCTACATAAAGAAAGAATATTAAAATATAAAAAAAGAAAAACAGGATATTATTAAGTGCTAGTAAAAGCAAATATATTCAAGAAAAAATTTAAGCAGAATATTTTCGCAATAGAAAAATAAGAACATTAATGTAAAAATAGCAATTTAAGTTTATCCCTCCCTCATTTATGACAGTAAAAATTTGAAAATTTGTAGATAACAAGCATTTGGCGCATCAAAATCATGTCATGTCTATAATCATTATTTTCATAGCTGTGTGTCTAAATGGCCTGACATCATTTGACAGTTTTTATTAGCATATGTATGTTTATATGTTCATTATGATAAGGCAATATGAGTTAAAAAAAGTTATGTTTGTAGTATCTACAATGAATTTCACTATATCATGTGTAAGGTTACATAAATTTAAAGTTATAAGATTAATGTGTAAAGATTTTTATTGAGTAGATACCCAGCTAGAAATTGTGTCATAACAGGAATTTTGTAAGAGATTCTGGGGCAAAATTTATTATGTGATGACAAAATACATCGGAGGGATAATATTTTGACAAAAATTATAAGATGCCTTAATGACTTTGGTAGAATGACAGGTTTGTGAAAAAAGTCATCAGGATCACAGTTTCTGCTAAATTTTATATATACATATAAATATAAATATTATTATAAATATGAATATAAATATAAATAAAAATATAAATATTATTATAAATATAAATATAAATATAAATATAAATATAAATATAAATATAAATATAAATATAAATATAAATATAAATATAAATATAAATATAAATATAAATATAAATATGAATATAAATATAAATAAAAATATAAATATTATTATAAATATAAATATAAATATAAATATAAATATAAATATAAATATAAATATAAATATAAATATAAATATAAATATAAATATAAATATAAATATAAATATAAATATAAATATAAATATAAATATAAATATAAATATAAATATATATATATATATATATATATATATATATTTTTTTTTTTTTCTTTTTTTTAGAATTTAAAAAAGTTTTATATTTATAAAAGATCAACCAAAATCATTCAATTTTTGTTTAAAATAAATTAAAATATATTTTTGAAAGATGTTATAAATACGCCAGCATTATTGCCGACCTGCTAATTTTGTCTTAAAAAATTTTGACTAAATATATGAAAAAATCTCAAGGTGTTGTGATTGTTTTTATAAGGGAACAGCTGAGAATGTCAGCAGTAAAACAAATGACTATTTTAGGATGTCTTATAGATATTTCGAATTGGGTACTTATATATATTAAAATGCATCGATTTGTATAAGACAAAAAATGTTGTAAATGTACCCCCCAAAAATTAAACATTGATATGTTCAAACTAATTCCCAAGATATTTTAGTTCAATTATTTCATTCGCGTGAGCTGGACAATTTTTAAAATACCTCAAAAAAAAGTGCTGTTCTATAAACTGCGTACACAATTTTTACCTTTTTGTCAAACAAATTGCAATATATAATAATCTGCAAATTTTTTTTTTTTTAATTAGTTTTCATTCTCGTGAAATAAAGATTTTAGTAAAATTTTCTATACAGAGAAAAAAATTCATATATTTGAAATTTTTTTTTCATAAATATTATGAATCGAACATGACTTTTTTCCGCAAAATTTTTTTTATAAAAAATAAAATTTTATTCATAGATATTATTAAATTGTACTTAATGATAATTTTGCGAATTTTGCAAAAATGCTGCTAAAATTTTAATTTAGTTTTATTTGATTTGATTCAAATTCTAAATGAAAATACCTTTGCATGAAATTATTAATAATAAATATCTTTAAATGGCAGTTTTCCAATAAAAAGCTGTTAAAAGTTAATGATTAGAAATTTGATTAAATTATCTGACATTCTATAGCACATGCATCATTGTAATAAAAAATACATCTGCTGTATTCTTCTGCCCCAACATGTGCCTAAAAATCATTAAAAACCAAAAATTCTGTAAAGAAAATTAGAAACATACATTTACATATTTAAAATGTAAATGAAAATTTAAACAATTTGTTTGTCTTTTTGACTTTTGATTCGTTTCAAAAAATGTAAAAAGGTGTTTGAATTTAAGACATTATTCTTAAATATTATGAACTAAAATCAATGAAAGTAAATTCTTATATTTATGCACAAACTTTTTTCTGCTTACGAATTTTTTTAAGTGTCATTTTATTAAAGTTTTAATATTTAGGACATTTTCCATCGTCTTTTATATTTTAAAGCATCATGGTAATGGTTTTATTCAGTACCATTGATATCTGTATTTATTTAACGCTTTAGTAACAAAAGTAATATTTTGAGATCGCTGGTGTATAATAGGTTGATTTAATTTCTATGGAAATTAAATGCTTATGGAAGAAAATAAATATCACAAGATGCACTAAATTTGTCCAAAAAATATAAATTCCTATAAAATAGCTACTAAACTTTAAAAACTTTCTTTTATATAATTTATTTGATTACTGCGTTAAAAAAAATTAAATTGTTTATAAATTTATTGATATTTAAGTATCATAAATGTTTTGATACAACTTATTTGAAAAATTGCCGATTTAACCTTTTGGGAATCTTATATATAAAATTGACTGTTATGCTTTTTAAAGTTTAATTGTACGTAATTTTCAATATTATCAGAATAGACTTTTCCAATGCTATAATAAAAAATAAAACACAATATATATTGATAGATGTTCGAAATATATATAATTACATATTTAGGTAATGAAAATATAGCAAAGATTATAATAAAATCTTGATATTTCGCGAATAAAATATTAAAATGCATATTCAAATATATTATAATATTTTGAAGTTAATTTTCTTACAGCGAAGGTTTTTAAAATGCTATTGAAAAAAATTCATATTTTTAGAGAAGTTTAAAAAATGGAACATTCAGACGTAATAGTTTGAGAATCAAACAAGAATATACTAATCTTCATTTATAGATAGGTACCATGGGGTAACCAGTACAAGGTGACATTTTATGTTCAGCTGATTATTTTTTGCTTCATTTTGCATGTATAAGACGGAAATTTATTTTTTTTTTTTTATATTTGCATGTATTATTTGTATTTTTATTGAAGAAAAAAGTATTTAATTTATTTTAATTTACAAAAACATTAAAAAGAATTTTATTATAATTTATTATTTTTATTTTTTAATTTCAACAATCATTGTTTACAATTTGCACTTCTTTTTTTGTCTTCTTTTGTTTGACGTTTCAGTCCTATTTAAGGCGATAATAATAGCTTCCATTATTCCATTGTTGTATTTCTTGCCCTTATGCATATAACTTGTTAAATTGTTGTACCATGACGGGGTACATTTGCAATTTTTTTCGTAAGGCACTTTAATATACATAAGTATTTGCATGTTAGGAATATGTGTGTGTTTTTATATTTAAAACTTAATATACGTATTTTATTACAAATATATTTTAATGACTTCATAATGATTTGCTATTTTTTAATATATTAACTTAAATTCTAGTAGCAATCACTAATTGTATAAAATGACGCTTTCAGGAAAGAGTTGGAATTTATTTAAATGAGGTGTTATGTAACATAAAATGATGGCAAAATTTACAAATTGGTTTGTATCCAGAGTTATTTTGTCATGTTTTCTTGTATAATATTTTAAATATATTCTTATAATATACAGAAAAATTATTTTCCTAAAATTTTAAATTAAATTTTATTTTTTAATATATTTCCATTCGAATAAATTTTTATATCCACCATCCATTTGAAATACATTGAAATGTTCATTTAAGATCTCATAAAGTATGTATATTCAGGGTCATCGTGAAATTCTAATATAATCTGGCTATGTCCTTCACTCTGACTGTTGAAAGTACAATGGGGCGAATTACCTAGGGGAGAAAATTTGACTCAAATCTTCACCTTTGATAAGGTTTTTTTGGTATTGAATAGGGAAAAAATTAGTTTATAAAAAAAGTTACCAGAAAAAAACAAACGCAGAAGCCAATGATGGCATTCTCACAATGATGAAAATCTCACAATCCTTACATATAATATAGAAAAATGTTGTACATATTATGTTCACATATAATTTTTTAACAATTTTTTTTTTATGATGGCACATAAGAATTCGTTTGTATAAACCAAATAAAATACTGTAGCCTCTATAGAATAAATAAGCCTTTTCTGCCTTTCTTCAAAAAACCTGCTTATATAGATACACTAAGATAAAGGAATAAATGTAATAAATTATAAATTATAATAAATGTATATTATGAGCAAGTGAATTTTTGGCAGTAATTAAAATATAAAACATGTTTTCAAACTAGTTTCTGACATTATTTATTCGCTTACCTTTACGATTACTAAAATAACGTAGTACTTCGAAAATGTAATGCTTCTAAGTGGGAATTTCAACTAGTATCCCTATTTCAAAATTTGTATTCTTTTAAGGGGCGCACAAAAAGCCAAAAAATGTTAAAGGTTAAAAAAAATTCTCATCAAAATGCGACTACCCAGTATTTAACTGTTGAAAGTCTTCAAAATAACAGATAAGGTGTCGAATTTAACCATAAAATCCAATTAGTCTACATAAGATCGAATGACATCAAAAAGTATAAAGGCACGAACAAAAAGTGTAGAAAAATGGGAAAAAATGAAGTAATTTGAAGCAATTTTTCTAAGTTTTTCAAATTCGAACGACAACAATTGTGATTATTAAATGAAACCTTAGGTGCTAAGATTTTGCAATCCACTATTTTAAAGTCTTGTGAGTTCACATCTGAAACTTCTTTGCTTATAGTAGTATTACCGCAAAACTTATTGTATATTAAACTCAGTTTTAGCCATGTTAAAATTTTTTGATAATGTCTTATATGTATTAGACTGCACCAAAATTTTCTGACTTTTGAAATTTGACCATAACTTTCCCTAGAATCGTTCACTGGGATGTAAAATGATATCATGAGAAATATTAGGGAAATCGGATATCGCCATATGAACCTGAAATTTGTATGATGTAAATGGTAAAAATATGGCTTTTTTCAGATTTTAGAAAAATTAACTGTTAAATATGTTAAAAAATCGCAATCTGCACATTTTTATCAAACTATAAAAGAAAAATCGGTTCAAAAATTACGTTATCCTTAACCACTCGTTTTCTCTTAAAAAAGACATTATGCTTAACCACCCATATTCTCTCAAAAAAAAAAAAAAAAAAAAAAAAAAAAAAATCAGTTTAATATTTTCATCAATCATTTTGCCTAGTACATTTTTTTGAAGTTGCGTAGCGAGGCTTTGAAATTGAGAGCGAACAGCAATCGACCAAAGTCACATAACCTGATTTATAGTGTACGTGTGATACAGCGTTGGGTAAGCAGCATTCTGTAGTCTAACTCCATATGAGATAACGTCGGCAGAAGAGAATAACCATTTTATTTATATTATGTTAAATCTTAAATAAGGAGTACTGATATTCTAATAAATCCTATAAGATATCATTTTTTCCAATCAATCACAGAGTAAACATGTCCTTTTCATTTAAGAAATTCGCATTTCTTTTCGCAAACAAACTTTCGTATATGTGTATTTTTTTTTTTTTTTTTTTTTGACAGCTCATCTTATAAGATATTTGTGTAGAGAAATTTCATCATAAGAGTCTAATAGTACTTGCTATAATACTAATATTTGAGTTTACACGTGATATAATTCCCTCAGAGAGCGAATTTTATGACCCCAACCAAGCCAACAGACAGACATCGTTATATCTCTATCCAGAAAATATATATTTTTTGGGGTCTTAAATGAATGTTGTAGAAATTACAAATATACATACCCTTTACACCTGTGATGAAGGGTATAAAAAAGTTACGTACAGCGTTACCGTTGAGAATTTTTAAAAAGTGTCCCAAAAAGGTTATTTCAAAAAATAAAGCCGACAAAAAGGAGACTTTTTTAAAGGAGGGACAAACTATTTCAGTAAGAAAAACTACTCAATTATATTTTATTAATATCAAAATAATTTATTTATAATAATTTTTACTATTGCCAAAAGGAAAAATAGTATTTATTCATAAAAATATTTAACCTAAAATTCTCCTTTTATTAACTAAACTACTTTACTTTGTATAAATCCAAGTCTAACAAATTTAGGACTGAAAGCATGAATTCACCAGTGTTGACTTTAGGTTTCTTGAACAATTTATTTTTCATTAAAGATAATTTAAAAAAAAAAAAAAACATAACGCGATGGCACTTTTATGAGCCCAAGCAAAAATATTAATTAGGATATAAGCATAAATCAAATCTATTATTTAATTTTCACTATCCGGTGCTAAAAGATTCGAAATTTGATGTTTTAAATAGTTGTTTGTAAACTCTATCATTAGTTTTTGTTTTTAATAGTTTTAATTCACTTATAAATTCATCGAACTCTTCTTCTACATCACCTTTTTGTGAATTAATAGGTTGTTGGAATTAATTTATAATAGGTCGAGATATTTTGAACAACCTAGTTTCTCGTCGCTTATCACATAGCCTTAAAAAGTCGCCATTTAGTTTCATTTTAAAAAAGGGGCGAAAAGAGTGGAGAGCTCGATAAAAAAGGGGCAATTGGCGACTAAGGTTGGCAAACCGTGACGCTAGTTACATATTCTTGATATTGCGTATATTAAATATTATAAAGTTTTACGTATACATACGTACATAATTTTCATAAAATATTTACTGTAGATGTTTTCAGTTATTTATAAATAAAATCATAATTTTTTCATCAAATTTCACGATGTATTGCTTAATTTAATAATAGTGCATCTAGATTTATGACAAAAGATTAAAAAATGTCATTTTATCTTTTTAATAACTTTTAAGGGGCAAAAATTTTCAAATTTTTCATGAAAGGTTGATTTCTTTCTCAAATAAATTATTGTGCGGTCAAAAATACTATTAAGATTACTTAGGTAATTTCAGTCGGCATCTGTAGGAGTTTTATTTGTCTAAATTTGACAAACTGTTATATTAGTTTGATTTTTAATACGAGGGCGGATCAATAAGTCCGTGATTTTCGAAATTCTCTCGTAGTTATATGAAATACAACACTATTCCCATCAACTACCACCTATTATTAGACTACTGTCAAATTTTGAGCAAGTGTCGTCTTTTACTTTGCGTAAAAAATAGGATTTTTCGAGGTCCTTAAAATAGGCATTTGTTTTGGTCAATAATTTCATCGTTGGAGCTGAATCTCTTTCCACCGAGACCTTTTTTTAGGTTTGGAAATAGGAAGAACTTTTTTCTTGGCCATATGGGGTCGTTTTCTTTTTAAATCCTAATTAAATCGGTCTAATAAGTTGGCATAATATTCGCCGTTTATTGTTTTTCCCTTTTGAAGGTAATCGATGTGGATTATCCCGCATGCATCTCAAAATACCATCACTTTATTGGCCGACAAACTTACTCGTACCTTGGGCTTCTTCGGAGCAGGTTCACCCGGAGACACCCATTGTTTAAACAGCTGCTTGGTCTTCGGAGTACAGTAGTGGATCCATGTTTCATCTACAGTTACAAAACGCCGCAAAAATTCATTCGGATTGCGATTAAACAACTCCAAATAATCCTTTGAAATTGTCACACGTTTACGTTTATGGTCAATTTAGAGCAAACGCGGCACCCATCTTGCAGACAACTTTCTTAAACCCAGCTGATCATTTAAAATCGAAACCACACTGCCATATGAAATGTCTATGGCATGAACCATCTCACGCACTTTTACTCTTCAGCCGGCCAACACCATATCGTAGATTTTTTCGACATTTTCGTGTATAATGTCCTCAATTGGCCGTCCAGAACGTTCAGCGTCATTTGTACTTGTGCGACCACAACGAAAGTCAGTAAACCACTTTTTTACCATTGAAATCGATGGTGCAGAGTCCCCATAGTATTTATCGAGCTTCTCCTTGGTTTTTTCCATTTTTAGAAAAATACACTAGGTTGTATGTTTTGAAGAGATGTTAAACGCAAAGTAAATGACGACACTTAATCAAAATTTGACAGTAGTCTATTAACAGGGGGTACTTGATGGGAATAGTGTTGCATTTCATATAACTACGAGAGAAGTTCGAAAAGTCACGGATTTATTGATCCGATTTCGTAACTAGATCATATTAGGGTTATTTTTCATGACAGAAAAATTGTGATATAATGATAAGTTGAATGTTTACAGTAATACTAAGATTTTTCGCTAAAATATTGAAAAAAAAAAAATTTTAAATAACTATTTTTTAGAAAAAGAGGAAAGGTGCATGAAATTAGCATAGGCAAATATAGAACTTTAATTTGTTTTTATTTAATATAAAATTTTGCAAAATAACGATTATTACAAATTAAAACAAGATCTGAAAAGCAAATATTATCAGCCGTTCAAGAATTATATGACTTTTGTTTTCATTGCCAGCAAACCTATTGTACACTTTGTTTTAATAAATATTTTACAGTTTTATCCTGCTATAAAAATAACAATAATCTTATGTTTGTTTTAGATCTGAGTAGTAAAATTCTATCTATTGTCAATGATATGTGTTCATTGAAAAATAAAGACAGAAAAAAAGCATTTGATGTCATTGTAAAAATAACCTTAAATTAGATTTAATATTTTTGTAGTGATTGAGAAATATATTAAACAAAACAACAAATGTGTTTCATGATACGGATTTAGAGACAGATTAAAAAAAACATTTAAGTTTTGTCAGTCCTTTAAAACAGTACATTTAGGACCTCAACATCTGTTGTTTTGATGTCTGCCATTATTATCATGAACAGAAGAAATACTATTTTGTGTTTTTTCCTTTTTGCCTTAGATTTGTTATACATTCCAAAAAGGCTATAAACTAAACAAAACACACACACACACAACATAAAACTTAAACCTCATGCTTCACGAGAACCAAAAAATACTAGGATTATCAATATTTAGTTTTACGAATATGTTGGTGCCATTGAGAAAATGCCAAATTGCAAATCAATGCAAATTGTTACTAAATTACTAATCAAACGCACACAACAATGAACTGTCAACTGTTATTACTGCTGGTAGATGGTACCGCAACATTCAAATGCTAGAGCATACATGCAAAGATATTTACTAATACATTTACGTATAAATGTATGTGGGTATTTTGTAGTTTTAGTCATAATCGTCATCATCACCATAATGTAATGAAACAGCAACGACATTTTAAAAGTGCAAGAATGAATGAGTGAGTGAATGTTACATTTTACAGCTAAGGATTGCGATCAAATAAAGTAGTAGTATAAAAAGCTTTCTAAAACTATATTTATGCACTAGTTTACTAATCTCAATCCTTAATACCCATAATGTTTTAGTTTTGCTTGTGGCTATGTTACACTCCATATAAACAACAAATACAGATTAAAAGCATACATTTTTTTATTTTTAGTTATGGACTAAAAAGTAGCATGTGGATTTTACGGCTTTGATCAAAGAACACATATGTGGGGCAATTCCAAAAATTTTCGATCTTGATCGAATTTTGACCATCATGAAATTTAATGAAATTCAGCATATATAATCTACTCCTCTATGCTCTACATACGGTGTATTAACTTGCACCATATCGCTAACGGTTCACATTCTATGAACCTTTAAAGTTGAAAACCTCTAACTTTTTTGTCAAATATGAGCAAAACTTAACCTTGAATAACTTTTATGTGCATTATCAGATTTCAACAAATTTGGTATCATTGAAAAGGACTAAGATTCTTCTTTATCGTAAAGTCATAACAACTAAACATCTTCCTTGAGCAAGAATCTCTAAAATAAAAAATTTCATTTATCTTTGGATATTATGAAAAAGAGTCTTTTAATTTTCATTATTTTTTTACATGATGCTTACAGTTGATTTGTGTTTATAGTATAACAATTTTAAAATTGGACCTAATTAATATAACAAATCATTATTTACTGAAAAAAATTGTATATAGCACATTCCTGAGGCCAAAAAAATAATTTGAGATTATTTTAGAAGTTTCGGGAGCATATTAACAGATCTTTAACCCACTGTAACCCACCTTATAAAATCCACCGAATTATTTATGACGATTTTAACGATTATTTACTCAAATTTGTTACATAGGGTTATAAAGGCAGAATCTACTTAAATTGATTATGATCAGTCCATTATTTCACCTCGCAATAGTAGTTTAACGCATATAAATATCTGAAATATGTCGTATTTATATAATTTTACCACACATAAGTTTTGTACAAATATAGATTGTTGTACTAGATTTTATAAAAATCGGGTCATAATTGATCATATGCTGCCTAAAAATTACTTAGAAGCAGATAAATCCTACATTGATGGTAATATCAATACAACGTTTTATATATTACAATTGTATAATTATAGTATAAACCCTAATACACAATTGCACAATAATATGTCCATAATTGAAAATGGTTCCCATATAATCCCCATTCACAAAAATCAATTTAACTTGAATAAATCTCATGCAAATAATAAATATCAATAAATTTTAACACAACTATGTTTTGTACAAGTATATATCGCTTCACTAAATTTCATAATGATCGGTCTATAATTGACTCCATATAAGTCACATTCACGAACAATACTTAAACGTGCATAAATCTCACATAAATACCAATATCGGAGTAAAATTTTACATAAATAATTTCCATATACGCATAAATTATTGTATCGTTTCACAATTGAAATTAGGTCCCATACAAGGCCTCCTCCCGATAATCGTTTCAGTGCCTATACACAAGCAGGTAGGATATTATATGATCGATATTGACCAACACTGCTTTTTTTATCCCTTCCTATTTATTTTGATACTAAATTTAAAACAAAAGTATCAGAACACTGAAAAAGATATTAATTTGTTGGTAAAATTGTACTAACTGCTATAGACAAACTGTTATAACTTCTGATCCCATTGAGATCCCATTTTTAAATTTTTGCACTATAACGTTAAATTAATTGTAAATATCATGTAAAAAATAATGAAAATTAAAAGATAAAAGATATTTTTTCATTTTAAAGGTCCTAGCGCGCGGAAGATGTTTAACTTTTATGATTTTATAATAAATAAGAATATCATTCCTTTCCATTGATTCTAATTTGGTTAAAATCGGACAATAATTATTAAACTTTGTTCATTTTTCACAAAAAATGAACGAGATGTCCTACTTTAGAGGTCCTTAAAACTTGAACTGAACTCATACTCGACAAAATTCATAATGACTAGTTTAAAGAACACAATTTAAAAACAATTGAAGATATAAAATTTTTAAAACCGTAATTTTGGGGCGAAATTTTTTGGAATTACCCTACATATAACATTAACAAAAACTGTAACGTTTGGAAAATCTGTTGGCCAACAATTTTTGAGCATACATAAAATGAACATCAATATTGCTGCCACTGCTGCTGACTTTGAACAATTTAAAATGTTAATATTTTATAACATTTATTGATGTTATTGTTGTTTACTATAAAATATACATAAATTATGCGATAGACCGAAATTTATTAGCAACAAACCACAAAATGTTACGGATATTGAATAGATGGATGTAAATAGTAATAATTTGAATGGGCTATAAAATGTCTTTTAATGATAGATTTTGAAAATTAATATAAAAAAATGCTGACGCAGACCTTTTCTGTGGTGATTTATACAAGAAGCCTTTGGATTGTATTGAAATAAAAAGTTTTTATGTTTCACAGAACTTTTCAAATAATGTGGTTATGAGTTTTAGGTTTACCACTAGCCAATGATTAATACAATTTGATTTGGCGACATTTTGATGATATTAAGCAAGAAGGTCATCATAAAAAAATTTATATATTGTCCTAAATCTATTATTTTGTATACATCGCACTTTTAATAATTTGTTATCTAAATTAACCTGTTTTTAGCAAAAATTTAATTATTAGTAATTAATTTATATCCCTTGTATTTAATTAATTAATTTTTAACTTATTAACATTTAATTAATATTAACTACAATTAATATTAATCTGTGAAGGAATATTTAAGATTTTAAATAAATTGCTCATTTCATGTAGGTCATTTTAATTAAAAAATATTAGGTATGCGTTCAAATAAAATATAACGTATAATTTTCGTAATAATTCCTAGTGTCGTTAATTTTAAAGATTTTCTTCTTTGTAATATTTTCGAAAGATATATAAGATTTAAGAACCGATCTGGTTTTATAAATCTACTGGTTTGTCGTTTACAGAGGGCAGACAAAGCAAAATATACAAAATATTTATTAATTTTTATTTTGAAATTGAATGATTTGGTATGAAAGAAATGTATTTCACAGTAATCGAAAAGCTTAATAGAGTATTAGCAAATAAGACGAATGTTGCTTTAGAGAAAGAAATAATGTTGAGAAGAACTATGAGGTCCAGAATAATCAAACAATAATAATTTTCAGTGATTTACATTAGACCACAAAACATATGTTATTGCTAACTTTTCTTACCTTCCTACACAGAAAAAAGTCATCAATTACCAAATATATAAGTAAATAATTCACTAAATTTTTTCAACTTTTTTAAATTTGAAACTCTCACCAAGATGATTATATCAATTACTAAAAATTGTAAAAAAATTAAAAACAGAAAAAAATTTTCCAATTGAGCAATTCCATTTTAAATTTAAAATTTTTAACCTCCCTGAAATGTTCTCTGTATACCGATAAGGCTACTTGCCAAAGAAATATAAAAAAAAAAAAATAAAGATGGATTTTTTTAGATACACGTCACTAAAAACAATCTTACAAAAAAATATGTTAAGTAAAATATTTAAAAAATTTTTATATGGTATCTGAAAAGTAAAAGCTTTGAAAAATCCACTCCAAAAAAAAAAAAAATATTTTGATATCTTTTATATAACAAAAGTTATGGACATTTAAATAAATATGGTAATCACATTCAAAGCTATAGAGTTTCCACAGTTCTCAAAATAAAAATGAGAAAATTAATTTTATATGCCTCTGTATCCTCCTCTACACATGCACCAAATTTTATCTAAATCGGTAACCAAGAGCCAAAATTTTTTAAATTTAAAATGGAATTACTCAATTAAAAAATTGATCAAATCAATCAAATGGATGATTGAATCAATTAAAGAATTAAGTGAAAAATAAAATTTTACTTAAATTTATTAAATTTAGATGCAAAATGAAACAACTGTGTTAATTGAAAAATATATTGTAATATTTTTTCTGTGTAGTTAAAATTTTTAACGATAAAATAAGCGAGAAAATGGTCTTGAATAGTATTGTGCTGAAAAGAAATAAAAATTTACAAAACAAATTTTCGTATGATAAGTTTACTTTAAGTGCAACAATATATGTTATTGTTTTACTGCTTTAGTCTTAATAAACTCATTAAAGACCTAAAAACAGATAAAACAGTATATTTAGATTGATTTCTGGCCTGATTTAGAATTTTGTCATTACAGTAGAATCATCCAGAAATAGTACACTATGGATAATGTTATATTTTTCTTCTATAATATTAGTTCTTTAAGAGTCCGGAATTATAGCAATTAGAATGAAAGTCAAAAAAAAGTTTAAAGGGAACCCAAAAGTAACAAATTCAGAGTATAGTTTTTAATTTTATGGACAGATGGCACCAAAAATTGTGTGAACTTACTTAAATTTATTTTCGGAGGTAATAGCAAAAAAATTTTAAATAACATCTGATCTCCAATTAATGTAAGTATAAAATAACACATCAGAAGAATTTGCAGTAAAAATGCCACAATAAATTGTTTTGCATTTATTCCTAGTTTATTCCATTTATTGAACATGTACAATATGTTACATTTTATTTAAACGCACCCCTTATTTACACAAAACAAATAATTAACTTTTCGGAATTTTTGTTTGTATTTCATATCAAATTAACTATAATATATGTATGTAATATACAGATGTCGCCAAATGGAGATCTTTCAAGTGACCTTGTTTTAGATTGACTAAAATAAGTATTAAAATTTCACGTCTCATCAATGTGATTGTCATTTACTCACTTATGAAAACAAATAATCGTTCAAGAAAAAAAAGATGATGATGTTAGTACCATATCGTTTACAGTTCAAGATGATGTCTTTATACACACCATTATTGGGTTTATCATTCCATATATGACACGTCAATATAATCGTCTAAGAACACATAAATTATGTATAGTTTAGGTCTTCGTGAAAATCTAATACGAACAACCTATGCCCATATGTCTGTTCGTCTGTGTATATATTGCATCCTGTAAAACTAGTTTAAGAATCGATATAAAGTCAAAAACCAAGCTTCCACATAATGTGAAATTTTAAATTAGGATGGCACCAACAAGATGAAAAATAAATATAACGATCTTACTTGTTCCCTATAAATTCTTCAGTTCACGACCACAGCTGAAAGATAAAATGCATTAAAAATAGCAAATTTTCGCATAAAAAATCTTTGTTTCAGATTTTTTTACGATTTCTTAAAAGAATTCTCAAGTTTATATTAAACAGTAATGAACGAAAACATAAAAAAAAATAATAATAATAATAATTGTTACACGCAGAGAAAAAAACATGGTTACGGCATTGTCACTACAACAATATCATGTTCTCATTGTTAATTTTCATTAATTTTAATAATACTGTGTTCATGATATGAATCTTTTTGTTTCATTTTTATCATTCAATGTTCATATTCAATAAAAATTTCAGTATAGTTCCTTATAAAAATCTTATATTTTTGAATATTTTTAACAGAAATAAAATTTTTTTAATATGAAAATATATCATTATATCTACAAAATATTATTACATATTTATTCTTGTCCTTAAATCATATCGTATTTTTAAACCAAATTAATATTATTTCCATAACAATACAATGTTGCAAATAATTGTAATACGTATGCTTTATAAAAATATGGTTGAAAAATACACAACTTGATTGTTTTGAATACATTTCATTTTTAATATTTGTTTTCTAACTTCATTATAATTCTCATTTAGCTTATACATGAATACAAGCAGTATAACATGTTAGTTAATAAAAAGTATTTTGACTATCTTGCACAACATATGTATATAAAATAAAATAGCAAATAATGATCGATTATAATAAGATTAATCTGAAACATGTTATAAATAAATTTGAACATGTTTTAAATCTTTTTATGGTAAATAATATGATAGAGCTGATAATAATATGAGAAAATCATAGTATAATTTTATAAAACTGGATAATGATGTTATACAATTTTTAAATACAGAATGCAAAAGGTCAGATCATAATATGAAAAGTTTATTTTATGATTATAATGTTCATATTTATTATTATTTATGATCATCTAGTCCAATCATAATATGTTGCTCTTCGAGTATGGTTCCGGCAACCATATTTTTTTCCCTGTGAATATACTTTTGCAATATCATAACAATATTTTTTTCATATTTCGTTTAATCAGATCTTTTCAACTGAAAATGAAAAGGTTCTATAATTTTGGACTATTATTCCTCCCGCAGCATTTGTTCACAAAGGTGCCTCGAAAGAATAAAATTAAATTCTAGTTTAACTCCTTTAATTTTGAATAAAAAAATAATTAGTAACTAAAATATTTTAAAAACAGTAGTGCATTTTAAATGTATTTTCCTTTTAGATATTAATAAAATAACGTAAACTATTTGAAAAATATTTAATATAGTAAAATTAATGTTTTTGTCGCGGAAAAAATGTAAAATTTTTCATTTAATAAATTTCGTAAATTGGCTAAATATGAAGAAGTTGAAAGTAGTTTATTTTTTTATTTTTAATTTGATTACTCTTAATCAATAATGTAAGGATATACAAGTTTCTACATGTATTTTTTTTTTAATTAAACGGAAATAAATTTATAAATAAAATAAACAATCACGTTGCCACACAACACAAATGTAAACAAGGTTTGACAGCAATCTGATAAAAATAGGCGACTGCAAAAAATTATCAGCTGTTTTTATAATTTCACCTTGTGTTATTGCACCATGGAAGTATGTATAATATTTCTGTATTGAAAATATGGCTAAAATATCCCCAGAAGTTTAGGTGAGATTGCGTCATAAAATAAAAAAAAAAAAATAAATAAATAAACTGTTTTATAATAGCTGTGTTTTAATTTAAATTTTCGAATAAAAATGTACCTTTCTTGGAAAATGAAAAAAAAAATAGATTTGTAAGAAAAGAAAAATTTTATGGAAATTGATTCGAAATTTCATTGAAATTGCTTATATATATATATATATATATATATATATATATATACAAAGTTCAATTTTGTTACAACAAACACATTAAAAAATGTTTTTTTATGGAAATCGCGAGTTTTATCAATTCAGTTTTCTCAGTAAATTGTGAATAAAATCAAAAGTTGTGCACCGATTGCAATGAAATGAAGCTTATTTCATTTTAAATATGTTTAGCTAAACGTTTTTAGACCAAAACTGTGATTTTTGTCGCATTTTTATTTTTTATGAATTTTTAAAAAGCAAAAAAATTTTGTTTAAATTGTTATTTTTTTTTTTCAACTACTGGACAACTTTAAAACAATGTAAGCATGGCTTAAAGATAATATTGTTTTAAAGTTATTCCAATATATGTAGTGAAAGTGCCTTAATTTTGGACATAACGGTATATATCGAAAAGTCGAGCTGATAGAGAAATATTGAGATTAGATTTGAAACCAGCGATCTAAAATTAGTATAAATTTGCAATTAAGTTCCAGACCGCAAAATGACTGTTCCCCAGTAGATTTCATTGTTTGGATTTTTAATTTTATTTCAAATATTTTGGAGGAAAATACCAGAAAATTATATTTCTCCAGTTCATGATCAAAATCAACATTAGGTGAAAATTATTATTTGTTGAGTGAATCGAACAAAATGTTAAACTAATTTCAAATTTATTAAAATTTTATTTTGGTATGTTTTGAAGTTTCATTGGAAATAATGATGAAAATATATTAAGTAATTCATTTCTCAACTCAGTTAATAACTTAATATGTATATTTTTATGGGTTTTACAATACTTTGCTATTATTTTTTCACTGGGTTCTTTCCTCTAACATTAGTTTCTCTAAGTATTTGTCATACAATTTATTCAATTTATACATACATGTACATTTTTATGATTTATAATCAAGTAATTTTAGTTTATTTTAATTTTATTTCTTTTTATGTTTTTAATTTAATAAAAACAATTTATTATACATGTGACATTGTTTTTGACCTCATTTAAAGTTAAGCAAAAACACTATAACTTTTTTCAACAAAACTATGAAAAAAAAAAGAAAAAATGAACACAAGCTCATAAGTACAGATATACAACACTTTGAAACAATCATATTTTTCATGAATACACACATACATCAATGATAATAGTTATAGTTTGCGGAGGATGTTTTATGTATTAAGATAGTAGTTGGTTTTAAAACTATATGGTAGTCTGATAATATGGGGATGTGTACAACAGGAATGAACAATTAGCTACTAAATATTGTACCCTTATCTACAAAAGTTTTATTCAAAGATGACTTACTTGGATCAATTGATTAATTTGGTATTGAATTCATGTTATGTTATGTGTTAAATCTAAATTATGGAAAAAAAAAATCGGAAAGAATTTTAGTTGACATTTATAGATCCATATTTTTAAAGACCCATGCTTTGATCCTTGTGAGAACAAAATTTCAATTTTGTTGGTAAATTTTGTATATAAATTTTGTATCCCTGATGTGTACTTATATCAAACAAAATGAAAAAAAAATGATTTTAATGGTTCTTGACACTCACATTCAAACAAATTTCCATCACACATAAACTATAGAAGAATTTGCGTCCCTATCAGTGTTGCCGTTTGGTTATTTTTAACCAAAGTTTATTTATGTTATTTTCCAATGTGGAGATGATGAGTATTTTTCCATTGTGATTATTTTTTTGTTAAATCAAAATTTTATTTTTTTTAAGTTTTAAAAATGCTCTTTACTCTCTTAATCTTACAAAAAAATAAAAAACAATAAAAATTCATTTTACATTTAAAAGCTAAACGTTCCTAAAGCTTATCATTCCAGTTTTAACTGACAATAAAGAAAACAATTTAAATCAACAGTAAATATCAAGATTTTCTAATATTTAACCAAAAAATGAAATGGATTGGGAGGTTTTTATGAGAAAGTTCTAACCATGTAATAACCAACCACCTAATTACTTGTTATCACAAAATAAATTACTATTAAAAAAAGAAATGTATATTCGGTTAAGACCGACTATATGATATCCTACACTACAGTGTATGTGCCTTACAGTAATACATACCTGATAGGGTTAATCTTATTTGAGTCAAATTTGATTAACATACTAACATTTATGTAGAATTTAAGTACTTTTAACTGATTTTTGGGAGACAACCGTATATGGAAGCTAGAATTAATTTTAAAGTGATCCTTTTCAAACTAAATGTCATATATTATCTAGCTACATACAAAAATTTTTATAGAATGTTTTGGGATTAAAAATGTTTTATTTGTGCAGAATTCTATAAAAGTACGCTTGCATGTATTTAAGATATTTGGCCTTCAAAATATTACCCCAAGGAAATATTTATTTGGGCATTAGGTGAAATGATGAAAAAATTTTGACCAGTTAAGGAGATTCTGAGTCGACAGGTATACTTTAGGATGTTCTCCAATATGATACTCTAGGGAATATAACAAATATACTTTGTTTAGTTATTAAAACTGTGCAGGACCACATAATAAAATAATAATGAAAACTTAAAAAGGCACCACATTATTTTACAAATAACTGCAATAAAATTGTTCTAACAGTCCACATATATTTTCAATTGGACCACAATATTTTGGGTTTCTCATTGATTTTGTATAAAAAATTATAATTTTATGTTAATTATATATTAGTATTATTTAATTAGTTGTAAACCTAAAATCAAACTGGTAAATAAACGTATAGAAGATGTCCGTTCGTCCGTCTATTCGTCCATGTTAAACTTTTAATGAAGCTGCAAGTAGCAGTTTTTAAGATAATTGAATAAAATTTGGCTTATATGTTGCAGAAGTAAACTCTGTTCAAATCAGTTGACAATACTTATTTATTATAATCTCGCATCCATACAAATTTTCCCCATGAATTTTTTAAATATTACATAATTCAGTACATATAAAAGTTTTATATACGTTAAAAACCCCATTTCATTTTATAAAATTATTTTTATAAACTTAAAAAGCACAGTGGCAAATTTTTAAGAAGTTCGCTTCTCAATAATCCATAGCTACCATATAAGGCCCAATTCCGACAATCATTATAAAGTGTATAAATTAGTATTGGTAGACACTTTGTTTTATATATATATATATATATATATATATATATATAAGATTCTATATAGAAAATAAATTGTAAGTCCTAACTTTACAATAAGACTTGATCCTCAATAAAATACAGGCTGCATATAGAAAACTCCCTAAAAATCGTTCAAGATGGACTGTAACGCTTTTACAATCCTAAAGAATGTTGTCAATGATGTCACTGACTTGATACACAATCCAAAATAATACTGTCACTGATGGCACAGCGTCCTGTCAAGTTTGAGCTATAAATTCGAAAGTTTATGTGACCTGCCGAAAATAGCGGAAATAATATCAATATCCTGATCCTTTGCATGATACTCTAGAGTAAATACATTGGACATTTTTACATGATACAAAAAAAAAAAAAAAAAAAAATTCATAAAAACCACAAACAATATTGATGGATTTTATATCCATGTCTTAAATGGCTTAAAGTATGAAAAAATAGAAAAAATAATAATGAAGACATTTGCAAAATAGTGATAGTGTCATATATTATCTTTTACTCCATTTTCTGAAGGTCCTAAATAATACAGAAAAATTTAAAATTAAATTGCTTATAAGACTAATTTTAATTTAAATCCTAACGGACATAGATTTTAAACAATTACAGTTTAGCTGACATGTACAGGCTTACTCACTAGCTTGAACAAGAACAATTTTTAATGTTAACTTGCAATGAAGTAAGAGGCAACAAAAATAATAATTACTATAAATAAAAGTTAATTATATTGCAAAACACATAAGAATTATATGGTTGTATACGGGTACCCTGTATAACCATATAATTTTTATACATAGACCAAGTTAACAAAACTTAAATTTCTTCAGTTTCTAAACTTTAAAAATACCTTAATCGCAACGATCTGAAATTCAGTGCCTGCATCTTAATTTTTAAAGAGATGCGAGCATTTTAAAGTCAAAAAAGATATCCATGTACCCGGGTATGTACCGTAGGGTTAAATTAAATTTAATATATGTCAGTGCTTTAATACATGAACGATTGATATAGATTCTTTTCCTCAAAGCTTCCAATTAAATATCTTTTACTTTAAATCTTTAGATTTCAACGCTTCTAAAAAATGAAATTCGTATTATCAAATGAGATTAGCTAAGTCCCTATAAAAAAAATAACTCTTGTATGCATAGTTTTTCTTTAAGCACAAAATTGTAAAAGTCAACCTTATTTTAAATATATTACAATATGGTTTGCTTTCGGTATCATACAAAATTGGATCAGGGATCACATTTTGATAAACATTGTTCTAAATAGTTAAATTCTCCTAAAGAAAAACTAAAGTTTATGGTTAATATGCATTTTATTGATTATTTTTTCTAGTTTGGTTATGTTTTCCATAATTTTGGTCAGAAAAAAACTTTGGCGCGGCAACACTGGTCCCTATGCATACGTATATATGCATGTGGGTGATTGTATTTGTACAGGAATTTGATAATAAATGTTTATATGTATATTTGTATGTGTGCATGTGAAAGAAAGATTCTGTGTTGATTTATAAGTTAGTAATGCTGGCTTGCATATGAACGTGATTCGTAGTCACAGTTTTATGAAATTTCATATTTTACGATGACAACGCACCAACAAATCTTTTTTTGGTTCTCCTCTTTACACTTTTTCCTTTGTGTATGCTTTTGGGAGATCTAGACGTTAGCCAGAGAAACATCAAGAAAATACTTTTATAAATGCGATTGAGTTCAGTACCAGTGCCGCCATATTACTCAAAATAAAATCCATAAAAATATTACAAAGTAAAACTAAAATATGGAGTATTTTTTTTTTTTGTAAAAGAGAAATAGATAGAGAATGAACGCTAGAAGAAAGATGTTGGATGGTATGTTACCGGATATACAAAAATAACTCATAAAGTTATTTACTTGTTTTTGTGTTCCTCTTAATTCCATTTCATTTCTTTTGTATATATGCGTGTATTAAGCATACTATAGTTAAAGAACAAAAATAATATTGAAAATGTAGCCAATTATAAATAATTGTCATAAAGTAAAAGGAGAACTCAAAGAGGATGATAAAGGATTTTGTTATGAAAATGTTTGTATATACATTTTACGTATTTATATTATTTTATTCTATCTTATTATTTTTAATCTGCTGTTATCTAATGAGGATTAATTCTTTTCATTTTAATTTCCAATTTTAATTAATTGAAAGCTACTAAAATATGAAGAATGCATAAACAAATTTATATTACTTTAGATTATGTAAATACATCAAGGTTACTTACAAGAGTTCCGTGAATAAGAAAAACAAATCAACGTGAAAATAGGACTTTTAAATGAATTGTAAGGTTTAAAAGAGGACTTAACAAATTTATAAATTTTAGTGTTTATGAGTTTTAAGTAAATTTTGTTTTATATTAGAAAATGTATAGCAAATTACTCTATAAAAATAATAACATGATACTAAAGTGAGAAACATGGAAAATTGTTTTCTTGTTAATAAACTATACTAAAAATAAAATAAAAATAAAAAAAAAATTACTTTGATATGCTTTTTGTGCATCTAAAAAATATTTCTTTATTAACATAATTTTAGAATAAACATGAATCAATTTCTATATATTTTTAGAAAAAAAAAAACATCATAACCTTTCAGATCATACTATATTGCTGAACAAATAGATGACTACTGAGAATTTTGCAAATATTTTAAATGATAATAAATTTTTATGAGAGATTTTCTCTAATTTCCATTTTTATATAAGGGATTCTTTTATTAAAGTTTATACATGTCATTAAACATTTCTATACTTCATTACAAATTTTAGTGATAATGCACCATTTTAAATTCTCATTTAAACCACATCTTGGATCTAAAAGGTTTCTTCATTGTTTTCGAAAATATTTTTAGACTTTTGCATCTGATTAAAATTGAATTTTGTAATTTGCCTATCTCTCTGTTAGATTATCACTTATTCGTTTGAATATAATGAAAATGGTCTCAGTATGGAACGAAACGTACGTACTTGGAAGCTAGCTTGTTCGGTAATTGTAGGCGGGGAGCTCGTTCCTACTAATGACCTAAAGTACAATAAAAAAGAATACGTACGCTTTAAAAGTCCTTTTAACAGAACCTCACACAAAATTATTATTTACCAATAAAAACTATTATTGTTTGCTGTTGCCACTTATCCCTTCCATCCTTGGTTTTTCATGGGCGACCGATTTTACAGAAAAACCCCTAACATAACCTTCTCTTACCTACGTCTCTAAAGTTTTAGATTCAAAATTAATTATTTTTTTTTTCAATTGTATTATAAAAAAAAAAAAAAAAAATCAAAATATCATAGATACAAGGGCAAAGATGATCGACAATAATTAAGAAAATATGAGTATTAAATGTTACGAGTATATATAAATAACAAGAAAAAACTACGATAAAAACAATAAAAAAGAAATTTTAATGATTGCTTTAATTGTGATATTTAATGCGCATTCGATAAACTTATTTTAAGTGAGAGCGGAAGATAAAGTTTCTAATTTGGTGAAATCTAGGTGTGTGTGATTTTTTTTAACATTTGAATATACATTTATATGTTAGTTAAATAATTTTTTTCATTATTAATGCAAAATTTATTTATGCACTATTTACCACAAGAAAGTGTTATATGTTTTTATGACCTATTAGAACTTAACTAATGTTTTTTTTTCGTGGTTTTATAATGATTAGATATTAGGGTTAGTTTTATAAATGGAAGTAGACATTTTAGATTTATATAAATATTATGATATTGGTAGTACAATTAAATAGAATATGAAGTAATTATTTAGGTGTATATAGCAAGTGAGAGTAGTTTAGTATTAAGATTAATTTAGCAATTTATATATATTCATATATTTTATATATATATATATATATATATATATATATATATATATATATATATATTTGGAAGAAATAATTTATTGTTCCGGACTGGTATAAAAAAATAAACCTAAATAAATTTTCAGTGAATAGTCTTGTTTTATGGCTATAATTTTTGGCCAACCGAAATCCGATAAATTTTCAGAAATGGACATTTGGAAACATTTTACCAAATTATTTTATACGGACTTCACTTTACCACGTTTTTTTTTTATATTTCTTTTCTTTTTTTTATTCGTAATATTGAAAGAATTGATTTCTGATGATCCGCTATTCATATCAGTTCTCATGTTAAGAAGTATATATCGTAAAAGCTTTAAAAAAAAGAGTGCATATATCTATCTCAATTATCATGTACGTTGCCTATAAATCGTGCCTGTGTGGCTGCGAAAATATACATGATCAATAATAACGAAAATATGTGTGAAAAACAACAAAACAAAAATGAGAATAATTTACGTTTACCAACGTTGTTCACATAAGTAGAGGGGTCTGATTAAATAAATACATTTTGTACTTTGTTTTCCCCCTGTATCAATATATATTAAAGAATAGTACCCAATATTATTTATTAATAACATCTAAAGAAATGTACAAAAATATATATAGGTAAAATTTTATTTTCAAATAGAAACAACAGAAATATATGGGTATATAAATATATATATATATTTATATATATTATATATATTTCTTTCTTTTCGCAAAAATAAAAAAAGAATTATGTAGAAATATTACAATTTATATCACGAGATTTTGTACTATTTTAAATACAAAATCTTGGACAATTTTTGGCAATGTTAAGCTTAAGTAATTAATTTTCAGAAACAAATATCGCAACTTTTTTAGAAAATACCAGAATTTACTCTTCATTTTCAGGCAAGACAACAAAATAATAATTTTAAGATATGTTATAATAACAACAATATATGAATCCTTTTTGAAATTTTCGAAAAATTTAAGGTCTCATTTTGTAAAATGAATCATTTTCAAATATTAGAATTTTGCACGAAGAATACTGGGAAATTTTTTAAAATTTGAATTTTTTCCATGCAAAATACTTTCGTTTGAAAACGTTTCGTTTTACAAAATATTTTGTTATAAAATTTAAAATTTAAACTCCCGCACTTTAAAATATAACATAAATTCTTACAAAGGTTTATAAAAAAAATATAAATTTTAAATTCTGTCATAAATAAGCCGCTTAATCATTTTATTTAATATCCTTAGCACCTAATCACCTGCTATTAATGAATTTTTTTTAAATCATAATACACACCTCTTCAAAAACTAACAAACTAACAAAAACTACACTTCTAACAAAAAGCATTCTAGAAAAATATAATTAAAAAAAAAAACTCGTCTGATTAACCCTCATTTTGACAGGATTAACAAGAATCCATTTAAAACATTTTCATTATTACTTGCCAAAACATTTTGACCATTTTAAATGAATAGAGTTTTGTTAAGCAGGCAGAGTCCTTTTTATTACAGAATGAAAAAAAAAAACTGACACAAGAAATAACTAAATCATGCCAAATAGAGAAAAAAACGAATTTTGGCATAACAAGTAAATATAGCAGCAGTGTGAGGTTATGTATATATATATATATATATATATACATATATATATATATATATATATATATATATAAACAACAAAGTGGCGTTTAATTAAATATTTACAAAGTCATAAGTAGCAATAAATGATTTTTTAAATCCAGAGGCCATACTTTGGCAAACACTTTGCTTTCTAAATACGAACATTCTTTGCGTGTTTGTCTTTTTTTTTTCTCTTATTCATATCTACTGCTTTGAATAATTCCCTAGTTATATAAAAACAGACCCTTACACACTACAACCCCATACTTCTCTTTGATATTTGGTTTATATTTTTGGTTGTAAACTGCCCTAAAGGGGTGAGCAGAAAGCAAAATTTCTAATCAGTACCGTTTTGTATTTTTTTATTTTTATTTCATTGTTGCTGTTCTTGTTGATGTTGTTAAACTTTCTCTAGCCACATTTGGGGTATTTTGTCTATTTTTTGTTAGAAATTTTGTTCGTATTATCACAAACTGACCCTCTTGTTGCCATTTTTCTATTTAGTGATGCCATATAACACCATGACTTCACTTAACTTGAATTTATATTGGTTTTCAAGTTGGGATGGTTTTGTTTCTGACCAGAAGGTTCGAGTAAGATGGGGATTAAAGAATAATTTTTGGGCCACATTGTTTAACAAATCCGCATTAACCTAATATTTAACGAAACAAAATAATGGAGATCAATAGGCATATTTTAATTTTTACTGTTAGTTAGGCAATGGAAAATCTACACCGTATAAAAGATTATCCACCAAAAACCAATTATATATGAAAAATATACTTAGATACTTAGCTGTTCTCTTGTTTGGGTTCCTGGAGATAGAGATATTATAGGTAAAACTCATATAAAAAATTTAACAAAAGTCGGAATTATTACACTACTACACCACACAGTTGGACATAACATGTCCATGATGTAACATCTAATCCACAAACACGTAGCAGTGGAGTATACAATTTCAAGTTTGTAGGGAAGTCCCAGAGTAGAGAAGCTATTGGGGCTCTAAATATAAATAGTACCTCTAACAAGAAAATGTTTAATCTATTGTCAACATAGTTATTCAATTAGAAATATTTTTACGTCTTCCTGAAGCCCCTAAAAGACCTGAAACGCATTCTTGGAACTCCTATTAATCTCTTACAGTTTTCAAGTTATTTGCAATTGAAATTTCAACGATTTCAATTCTGCAAAATCTTAGTTCAGTTTCTTCAACATATAGTCCAATTTCTTTATACGATATTGTAAAATTTGTACTCAATTAGTTAAAAAATTTAATTATCTATCGAATAAAAAAATTTTACGTCGAAATCTCTACCGAGTCCTCAAAAAAAAAAAAAAAAAAAAAAAAATCAAACATAATGCTTTTTTGTGTCTTTTTTTTGCCGAAAGAGTGTCTACACTCTTTATACTATGAAATAAAATTTTCTTTAAGCACATGCAATAATTTTATACATTTCTGAAAGGCATTTTTATAGTGGTGATTTTAGATCTAAAAACCAGTCCACACAAGCAATAGGATTAAGTTCAAAGCTTCCCGAATTAGACCTATTTTATATCAAACTTTTTATTTTAGCCTACATGTTCTTAAATACTAATCCATGAATCTACATAGAGAATACAGTTTCTAAAACTCTGTTGTGTTGTAAGTAGTTTACCAATGAATTTTTCTTGACCTGTAACAAATCTAGACTTTACGGGCAAATTCAATTTTTAGGTTTTTCGCAGTTTTTTTTTTGCGGTAATTGTTGTATTCGTTTTACAAAAATATTAATTTTTTCTAAATTTGCACTTAAAGTCAATTTAATTATGTCATCTTAAATTTTATTAGAGATAAAATATTTATAAATTCTCTAAAAAGCAATTTTTAAAAAATAATTTACTAAAATTCCAAAAATTTGAAGAATTATTGAATACGCTTTTTTTCAAATAAACTATCTTGGCTTGCTGACAGGTACTATCTTTTATAGAACCAAAACTGCCATACTTTAGAGTTAAATATGTTATGAAAAATTAAATATATATATATATATATATATATATATATATATATATATATATATATATATATATATATATATATATATATATTACTATCATGGATGTAAAAAATTCATAACCAGCGAAACCACAAATATGCAATTGCATGTTTTTTTCCTGTTCGTTGAATTAAGCCATCGATGAAATATCTGTCCGTTCCGTAACAAATAAAGCATTTTTGTATCCCTCTATAACTATATATTTTTGCATATTTCACATGTAACGGCATTCTTTTGCATATAGTGCTTTTTGTAGCATATTTGTGGCATATTTTATTATTCTTAGGGAATATTAAACTACTTTAGAGCATATTTTGGTATCTTAAACATATTTTTTTCATTCTCGGATGGTATGTTTTTCAAATTTGATTTGTAATGTATAAAACAACAAAATGAAAAAATTTTCAAAAATTTTAGCATTTAAAATTTATTTTAATGGTAACCGCCAAAGTTCGTTGAAAATCGGTCAGCAGCTTGACTTGTAGCAACAAATTATGAGTATTATTTAAAAACTTATTAAATGATCTTTATTGTAGCCATTTTTTAAATATTATTAAATATTGTATAGAAAACGCTTTCAAACTTTCGCTAATATTGGCAGTTAATGCTGTAAAAACAATTTATGTTTTTGAATGAAAGCTATATATATAAATTTACATATCGTCGGTGGGCTAACAAAAAGTAAATGTAATAGTAGTGTAATTTTACCTTTTTTATTTTATTTTATTTTATTTTTTATTTTTATTATTATTATCATTTTATTATTATTATCATTAACGTTTTTATCGTCCATTTTAAATTTTAATCTTTTTTCAAACATTAATATGTAATTTTATATGACTTTCATACAAAAAATTAAATGTTTTTTGACTCTCCTGAAAAGTTGTTCAAAAACAGTTAAGACCTGTCGTCAACGTACTGACAATGTGATAATTTCTCAACTAAAACTAATGTTTAGAATTAGATGTGTAAGCAAATGGAATAACGACGAGAAAGAAAGATATAGTCGGTCAAGACCTAACCCATTGTGTACGAGCATAAAAATTCGGGAAGGGGATTTATGTTACACCTGTGGCCAATTTTACCAAATGTAAAATAAAATATACAAATACAGAATAATGCGTTGATACTAACATCTAGATGATTTTATGCACTTTAGGGCGATTCCTGGAAGTGGATTTATATGGGAGCTATGGTAAAATATAAAATTTTCAGTGTTGTTTCTACTTAAATAGAACTTATTTGTGTTGAATATTAACTTGATGCTAATATTCGTATAGGATTTATGCACGTTAAAGTGATTTTCGGAAGAGGGGTTAACATGGGAGCTATGGTCAATTGTGAACTGATCTTCATACCATTTGGTACAAAGATTGATACTTGTACAAAACTTCATTTCACTCAATTTAATTAAAACATTCTTATTTTTAAGGCATTTTTGAGTGCTTAAACTCTTTTACGAGGGAACATTTGTGTGGAAGCTAGGTGAAATAATAGACTGAAATGTATTTTAAAAAGTTAGCAAACTTTTTAGAATACAATTCAATAATCTTCGTTCTTCTATAGTATAAATCCCAAGTGTCAAATTTCATGGAATTATCTTTAAAATTTCCATGGGCAGGTCGTTAGATCCATTTAAAAAGTGATTCTGATTCAATTGGTATACTTTAAGGTGGGTGTTGCATAATTTTTTCTATGCGCTACAAACATCAGCACAGACGCATAATACCGTAACCACCTATGGCGGTGTAGGCTATAAAAAAAATTGGAGAATTTGAAGTAGGACTTCCCGACACATTTAACAGATAAATTTTAGTTTTGACTGATTAATCCTTTCAATTAATTTTTATTTCTTTAATTTTCTATTCTTTTTGGCCTTAGGAATGACAATCTCTATTCAATTTTATGATATATGAGTAAATGGGTTTATGGGGTACAATCGAAAAACACAAAATATGTCCTAATCTCGAAGAACATTTTTTAAACCAAATTTTTTTGAAGCTAAATATTAAAATAAACTTTATTCTACACATGAAGTTTAGTTTTATAAAAATGTTCTCAATTTTACCATCTCTTTTTATATTTTTAATTAAATTGGAATAAGAATTTTTTAACCAATAAAAACATTTTAAGAGACATTTTTTTAAACGCAATATTTTTTAGTTAAATTTAAGAAAAATTAAGCAGGTTTATTTGAAAGTTATTAAAGTCTTTGGGAATACTAATCTATAAAAATCTAAAACAGAAATCGGCTTAGCTGTTGACAAATTAACTTTTCGCTAATTTGTGTTGCCATATGTCAACAAATTCGCGAAAGGGTTAAAATATTAATAAAGAACTTTCTTTAAATAAAATAATTATTTTTTGTTTAAAATAAAAAAAGAAATGGTTTTTTAGTAGCAGATCTTCGCGTTTTTAGAGGAAATTTTTCATTTCTTACTGAATATTTAATGCGCATAAAACACTCTGTTTAGAGCATATTTGTGGTTTCCTTAGTCATAAGTAAATAATTAATTTATTCCCTTAGCTAATGGTCGAAAGTGTGTTTGTGTTAAATTGCGCAAAAAGTGCAATTTGTCGTGACATTAAAATTTAAAGTAGGGTAGTTTTGGTTCTATAAAAAATATTAACTTCAGTCTTATTGAATATAATTAAGTATTATGTCGGCTAGATAATGCAGTTTATTTAAAAACTAAAATGGAGTCCATAGTTTTTTGGAATTTTGAAATTAAAATAACATTTTTGTAAAAAATGGGTTTTTGGAGTAACTGTAAAAATTTTGTCTAATAAAATCTTTGTTTGTTATGATTTCATAACGACATTTTCGGTGATTGGTAAATTTATCATTTGAAATAGCAAACTGTAGAAAAATCTAAGATTTTTGTAAGCAGAATCGCACCAAAAAAATAAAATAAAATCGCCGAAAATCTCAAAAATATGATTTTCTTTAATTTTGTCCATAAAGCCCACATTTGTTTCAGGTTTGGAAAAAGGCGTTGGTAAACTTTTTAGAATACATAGGAATTTTCAAAACTGTCTTTTGTTTGTAGGTTCATGCTGCAAAAGTCAAAATTTTGATATAAAATTTGTCAAATTCGGGTGGGTTTGTACATAGTTCTATTGAGTGTTAGAGCTTGTTTTAAATTCCAATATCTTCTTCGTGAAGATACCTATGAGAAGAGTATAAAATTATTATATGTTCTTAAAGATATTTTTTAGAAGAAATTATTGTACACTTTTTCGGCAACCAAAAAAAAAAAAAAAAAAAAAAAACAACAAAAATAATTGTCTGACATTTTCAACTTCAAATTGAATATTTTTTTTTATTTGATAAGTATTTTAGAAAAAATTTTACTATATCGCACAAAATGCTGGGCTATATGTTGGAGAAACTGGAGCAAGATTTTGCAAAATTAAGATAGTTGAAATTTTAAATGCAAATGACTTGAAAAATATTAGAGATAAATAGCATATTCAAGTATATTTTTCATAACTCTTATCAATTTTTAATTGGATAAGAAAAGAAAATTTGGCAAGCAGTTCACAATTTTCTATATCAGTGCCCCAATAGCTCCGCTCTTGAGGGGTTTGTGGGGCCCCTTTCGAAACTTAAAATTCTACACTTCTGTGCTACGTCTATGTGAAATTTTTTGTAAATCTCACCAGCCTATTAGAGCTTATAGATTTACTTCCAAAAAATTTCAGTTATGCCTCACTGTGCACTATATTATCTGTACCGAGACCAATGATAAAAGAACCTCTCTGAATACACATAGAACTCGGATCGCAATCAATCTGCCAGATTCCATCTTTCAAACGAGTAACTGGCAACTGTACTATTGGTGTACCGTCCCGGATATTAATTCTTCAACATTGCGGAGAGGAGGAGGAGTTTTTCCGGCATTAGGTAACTTTAGATTTAGTGGAATTAATGAAATTAAATGAAATGTTTCAGAAATTTTTTTTCGTATATGTGAAAAATCTACTTGTAGAATTTCTTTCATATATCTTACAAAAATCTTATCTATATTTCATTAAAAGAAGTGTGAACATTACGGTTGTAACTTTTGCAATTTTTATAAATTTGCAAAATACCATCGTAAGTTTTTGTAGAGTATAAAAAGGTATAAAGGAATACGATATCAAATTTTCTTTTTGAAAAAAAAACTTCACTAAAGCCGAAAGTAGCATCCTTTAAACTTGTAATAAAAAAAATCAACAGGAAAAAAACTTGTATTTGACTTTGTGAACTTTGCTGGACATTACAGTAAATATTTAATATGACTCTTTTTATTTTCATGGTTGGCAAGGATACATACGTACACCAAACCCTTTTACATTTATCACCTTATCATTCCCCTCTACTCTAACCTCATACATACCTTTTCTACAATGGAAAATTGCTAAAGCAAAAACAACATAATATTAACAAAAGGATTATTTGCTTGAAAACTTCAACAAAATTACATTATAATTAAATTTTAGTTAAACACAAAGTATAAAAAGGAAAAAGGAAAAGCTCCAAAACAAACAGATACCGAAAATGAAAATGAACCTAAACGAAAAAAGGGAATAAATGAGTCTGTGATATAAAGTTTTACAAAAGTTGTTTTAGTTTATATTGTAAAATTTCAATTACCACAACACGAGTGTAAGTATATATATATGGACAATAAGGAAAAACAGCTGGCTATATTCCCATTGCAATATATAGAGATGTCTCATGGCACACGTTTTTCCAAATTACACACAATAGTCTTATAAATCACCCAAGAAAGGGTCGCAATTAAGCAGTGTAAAAACGTTCAAAGGCAATTATGACATTTTTTTCTTTAGCCCATTTTCCTTAAACTTAAATCATAAATTTTATTATGTGTCTTTAGAAATGTCGATAGCTAAAATACATTATTCAGTGATTTAACTGAGAAAAGGTATATGTATATTTAAATCACGAAAAAGCTTGCGGCCTTTTTAGAAAATTCTTGGGAATTTTAAAATTTTTACTTTACATTAAGAGTAACACAGCGATAGTGTTATATTTTGTGCTTTTATTACAGTGTCTTTTGGTAAACATAGCTTGAGGATATATACATTTTTTTTTATAAGGCAAAAAGTTACTTTTCTTTTTTGGGTGTTAATGACTTTTGCATACCTTTAAGCTGAAGAGAGTTTTAAATTAATTTTGTTTATCGCTACTGTTGGTGATTGATAGGAGGTTTGTAAATTTCATTTCAGAAATTTCTGATTTAAGAAAATAATATTATTGTTAAAGGATTACAATTGTTATTTCTTCAATTTCATTTTTATAAAATTCTTAAAAATTGCAGACCTACTTCGAAAATGTTTTTTATGTTATTCAAATAACCTCATAGAGACCCTTTATATAGTACTGAAATGACGTAAAACTAAAATAAATGAACTTTGATCCAGCTCTGGAAAGGAATAATAATATGATATATTTTATGAAGAAAATATTATATTTAGGTAGGAACATCAGGACTTAGTTTTAGATCTTTAGGTAGATTTAGGAGACTATTAGCACCGCCAACCCAAGAATTTTTTTCTGCATCATTTACATTCGCCACACTAGTGCAAATTCTAGTATGAAAGTAAGTTATTAAGGCAACCATAGAATAATTTCTATGAGGCCCCAAGATAGGACAATCGAAAAGCACTGTACTCTATAATCCAGGATCATTCTTATTCATCGATAGTAATCAATAATAAGTTTAGACGCAATTAAATTCGAAATCTTTTCTTAGCGTACCCACAAAGGATACTGAAAAATATTTCCAATCTTTCATCGACTGCATGGCCTCATAGCCTGTCAGAAATATAACCGTTGACGCTTTTTGTCTTCCCTATTGATATAAGGTTTTAACTCTGATTTTAGAACTTAATAATTGGGTCGTTTAATAACGGTTCTGTAGTAAAGGGTAAGAAAATAGTTTAACTTAGGTTTATACTCAGTTTTCTCCTTTTTCTCTCTCATCTTAAACGATATCGTCATGTTGTTTTGTCTAGTGACATCTATAACTAAATCGGCATAACTGTATGTGCGGACCAATAGGCGAAAGAATGCTAACTTCTATGTGCCACATAGATTAAACTTAATAACTCTCCCTCGTCCAAAATATTAGAAACATGTTCTCCGTATACAGTATATTTTATTAAATTATATGATGTATTGTTAAAAACGTTTCGAATGACGATAAATGCACAAGTGTTCTCTGATAACCCCTCTGGGCTTTTTCATCATATGGTGAATTTTAGTCACCCACGATTTAGCTGGCTGGCATGCAAACTGAAAGCGGCTCTTGGCAAGCCAGCAGACTGGATCTAAAGATCCTTCACAGTTGGGAAATAATTATTTATATCTGCTATAGATGGCATAGAATTTTATTCGTTCTCTTTCAAAAATTCTACATACCAAACTTCTATTCCTTTTGATCATTAAAAATGATCAGTCAGAAGTCTGAGTTGCTTTCAAAGCATTGATCCTAGGATGTGAGTTTTTAATTAATCATTCTGTTCATTCCCACCTTTTTACTTTCTCTGACTAATTTTAGTTATATGATTTGTTAACTATCTGGCAACATTCAGCATTAAGAAAGTAAATTTCCTGACAATTTTCAAATAACCAAGTCGAATTTGACACTTTAGTATGAAGACGTTTAAGTAGTCTGCAAGTTATTCAAGAGCCAGGAGGTTCTTGAGTTTTGAAAAAATTGTACGAAGATCATTTGAGTTAATCTGAGATAATGCTAACTGTAGCCGGACTCTTTTAGCAAGATTGTAAATTATTTGCAATATTTCTACCTTTTGGTCTATAAAAAATCATCAGTCATCATTATTGCATTTTAGAGTGAAGCTTTATAGCTTACCTAAAAAACTAAAAATACGTTAAAAATACGCCTCAACTTTTAGTCATTATTTCCTAAGCCTTTGATCAATCCACTGTTCCACTGAGAAAATCTTTCTTGGTTTCATGGTATTTAATTTTATGAAAACACACGAGAATTATTAAAAGTGAAAATATATAGAGGTGGCTGTTTTTTTGTGAAATTTGACCGTGAATTGTGAACACCGATAAATTTTGAAAATATGAATAAGACACCTAGATGAAACTACATACTCAGTATCGATTCTCTTCCTCAAATTTTGGTTAAATTCTAATTTTACTGGCGTATGTTTGGTTAATAAACTTCAGCATTATTAGCAGTTACAATAATAAAACTGAGGCTAGAAAAAATATTCTATTAAAAATTGTTTAGAAATCGATTTGATAAAAATAATTTTAAAAGCTGGAAAAATATATATGATCTTGAGAAAACAACATTCTAAAATTATAACTATGTTAAATTTTTGAAGAGTAACGTATGTAAAAAAAAACAGTGTACTAATGATAAAGACTTTTTATCATCAATTTTGTTTTCACAATGTTTTCATATTATCGTGAAAATTTTATGAAATTTGGACCTCTAGTTTCTTCAAAAGTTCAATAAAAGACGGAGTACCTTAAAAAAAATATATTTTTTTGATTATTTCTATATTTACAAAATTATATTTTAAATCAGATGGCAACGAGGGTCAAAGAAAAAATTCCTCGATATGAATCCATTAATAAAAAAAAATACAAAAATTACAGCCAAAAGTCTTTCGAAGAAAAAAAATGTGTATGGGTCAAAAAATGCGTAAAGTCAATTTGCAATTTTTTAATAACAGTGTACTTATGAAAAAGACATTTTATGAATTATTTTAGATGGATACATGTTTTCTCATTAGAATGTGCAAAATTTGCTATGAAAATCGGAGTTCTATTTCTTCAAAATTTAAAAAAAAAAAACTACCTTGCACAACTTTGAGTTTTTAAACTCCTGATGAAGAAGTCCTCAAAAAAATATTGGACATGTAAAAACATCATAATAAGACATATTAATTTTTGATAAAAATTATAACATTTTTAATTATGCTGCAATTTTATTTCGCATAGTTTAATTGTTGTTTTCTTCCACTGTTACAAAATATGTCCTATTTCATTTTCAGGGATAACATAAGCAAATTCAAAGTTTTGTGGGAATTCAAGTTTCTTAAATAAAGACCTTATTGACGTTATGATGCTAAACTAGATTACAGGCTAAAAATTAAAAGAAAATAGGTACCTATTAAAAATCTGAAAAATGCACTCAAGCTTACTTTAATTGAAATAAAATTGTGCTACCAATTAGATTTTAATAATGTTTGCAAAAGATCAAGTAGTAATTTCCCCTCTCTAATAATGAAACACGTAAATATTTGTTTTAGAAAAAACTTCAGATTGTTAGATAAAATTGTTTTATAGTTAGTATTTTTATAAATCTAATAATGTTTTGTCGTCCTCACAACAAGACAGGGGGGATCCAATTGAATAAGATGTTGAACACATAAATGTGTTTATTCGTACAAAAGTAAGAAAAAAAAAAGAAATCATTAACAATATTACTTTTCTAATTTTGACATACAAAAGGAAATACGTAATGCTCTCCTTAAACGAAAAGTACTAAGAGTATAAAGAAAGCAAGAAAACAAAAAACAAAGATAAATAAAGATTAACGCACGAGTAACACAAGGAAACTTAATTAATATTTTATTGTTTACACTTGGCAAGCAGTCAACATTTTCACTCATTTTCTTTTACTCTGTATCTGCAGCTCATCAACTTTCGTTTCAGTTTCAGTTCCTTTTAGCACCGAAACTAAATCTTGTTAGTTGGGCCACAATTTACAAGAAGACGCTTCTTCAAAGCTATTTTTTTTTTTCTTCTTTCTGCCTAGTAAAATAAGTAAGAGTACACAAAATAACTGACTCTATATACTTAAGTAAAAAAAAGAAACATCTACATCCTTTTGGCACAGAAGCGGAAGTGCTCAACATGGAATTATGTTTAACCGGAAACTACACATAAACGTGGGAGCAGCAAAAGTTAAGAGAAAAATAAACAAATAAAATTTCTACGGGTAGCAAAGGGAAAAAGTTGTCGTTGTCAACATAAGACAATTTTTAAGAGAGAAAATTATTTAAAGTGTAAAAAATGATAAAAAATTAAATTATAGTTACTAAGTAACCGCATACATATAAAATTGGATAAAATTTTATAAATTTTATAACTAAAGGCAGACTTGGAAATAAGTAGCAATTTTTTTTTTTTTTTTTTGCTCTATCTCTTAGTAAAGATATAAAACTTTTAACAATTCATATAATATTTATTTAAATTAAAATGTGTTAATAAGTTGTTTAATTAAATTAAATTTAAAATTTTATATTCATTTTTGGCAGTTGAAATTTGCAGATTCTTACAATTAGGGATCGCAATTTTTGAGACTTTTTGATTTCCCGGGATAAAGGAAAAATTATTCGACTTCCCGGGATTCCGAATTAAAAATTATAATTATCACTATACTCATTAGTTGAATAATTGAGACCCAAATAGGATATGAGTCGTTGGATTAGCAGATTTAAAATAGGATTGAGACAGGGAAATTTGAGCAACTATTTAAACTATAAATTAACAAACTCGAATGAATTGTGAAAAATTATATGCCGTGAATGAGGTTTTTGGATATCGACACAATATTAAACAATATTGTTATTCTTATTAGAAAAAAATTTATATATATATGTCATAAAACAATGTCGTATTTGCAACACAAAATAGATATTAACTCAAGCATTGATATTATTCAAACAATTTTTAAGAAAAAATTTACTAGAAAATGTAGATTTTAATAAATATAAAAGTATTGGCTGATGATTGCCTTTTTCGAAATCCTGCGCTACTACATTGTTTGTAGCTCCAAAAGGATAGTCCAACATTGTGCGAAAATAACCAAAGTCTACCACACACTTAAACGTGCCTAAAATTATCAAAGGGGACATAATATGTATATAATGTCTTGATAAAATTTCAACTTCCTATGATGATTGTTGTTGTTCTTACAAAATTTAAGCCGAAAGCCGTTGATGCTAATGCTTCCTTATTTTTTTTTAAATTTTTATTATAACTAAATTAAGCCAATTAAAAATTTTGCCTGTAATTTTATCTATATCACTGACAAATTAATAATGTATATTTAAAATTTCTACAAGATTCTTTGAATCAGTTATACTATTCTACTTGCTAGTACTAATATTTTATTAATATATTTAATTGAATTCATAACACATTTTAATCCCATGTAAATCATCTAATAAATTGTAAATACAAATTTTGGAGAAATTCCAACTTAAATTCTTAAATTTTGTATTTTCCTTTTAAATTTTTCAATACCTCTTACATCCTATGAAAATAGATGTATCTGGATATTTATGAAATCATTGGAAATTCGAAGAAAAATTTCTTCATTATTATTTCTTTATGGAATTATTTCAGGCAATATCCAATCCTTCTCAATTATATTCAAATATCGGTTCCTCAGAGACAATTAAGGAAATTGAATCAGAGAAATGAACAAATAACTAAATCGATAATTTTATTTAATAATCTTTATAAACATTAAAAAAAAAATATTAAAAACCAGTTAATAAATTATTATAAATAAATAAATAAATAAAAAATAGAAAATTATTGATGAAATGCTCTTGGTGACATTTATTTTCTTAACTAAACATTTATTTGACATAAAAATTAACTTAAACAATTTTGGACCGGAAATCTCAAAGTATTACTTGTGCCAGTAAAGGGTTAGAAGAATGCATATATTAATAGTATTAAATGAGACCTTTCAAATGATGCCCTAACATGTAATTAAGATGGAATAAGTCGAAAATATTCAAACTTTAACAAAATAGTATTTAAAACAAAATCATAAAAAATTGTTTTTATGTTTTTTTTTTTAATTTCGCGATAATGAAAACTAATTTTAAACATTATGCATTAAACGTCATTTGTCTATCAGGTAGTTTTTTGTAATTATAGTTGAATTTTTTTTTTGACAAAAACTTACAAATTATATACGATGTTAATCGATATCTGTATTTTTGGAGGTATTTTAAAAATGGTGCAGTTCACTTGAACAAAATAATTAAACAGAAATATTTTGTGGATTAGTTCAAAACATTTGAGTCTTTAATTTTTGTCACCATGCAAATTAATGCACTTTGATATACATATAGATAATAAATTTTTAAAAACTACTGAAAAAATTGTTACAATAATATATTTTTTATTGAATCGTTCAATTTCCAGTCATCTTTACCTTAATTTTCTTTTAAAAACTAATAAACTATATAAGTTTTAGTTAAAACGCACGCAGTTTCTTCATTCAAGTGCTTTTAAAATTCCTGGGAATCCTGACCGAAAGCGGTAAATGAAAAATTTTAAATTTCACAGGAATCGCGAGATGGAAAATCACGGCATGCATTCTCCACTTACAATATTTTAAGTAAAATTTGATTTTTTAATTGTAACAATTTCTTACTTACTTTAAGTTATATATTTTAAGCATTTATTAAATTCTCTTAATAAAGTTTAATCTTTGTATTACTCTTGCAAGGTACTAGTTCCTTTAATATCGAATTGAAGCGTAGAAATCCCTAATGCTTATGTTCATGTTCAAAATTCATTAAGTTTGATAGGTAAATTCCTTCAACCAACCTCATGCAAAACCAAACAACACTAAAATTCTCAGCACTAACCAAAAAGTTACTAACTAACGTCATCAATGCATAAGTATTAGGGTGTCCATTACAATGGTCGAAATTTGATATTAATTTGCCTGGTAGCTGAAATGACTATCAGGCAAATTAAATTAACGAAAATATTTTAATATTAGATTTAAATATTGAAATTACGTTAATATTTTTTAAACTTTGCCGTAAATTATTATATTCTATACAACCAATATATTGAAGTGTTTATTTAGTTGTTTTAAGTCTACATCTCGCAATTATTAAGTTTTTCCTATTTCTGGTCATAAAAGTTGTTTGATTACGCATGAAAGTTATTGTGTTATGAAAATTTATGTGTAACGATTTAAATATCAAAATAAATAATTGCTTTTGATATATCCCTTTTATAGGTTATACATTTTTGGTAATTTCTTAGTAAAAATTTGTACGGTAAACTCCATTACAAATTGCTCTAGAAAGACACACCCAAATATTTTGCATTTTTATTTAAATTTTATGATTTTGTTTATTAAATCATATATATACCCAGCTAAAACAAATCATATGAATCATATATACAACATTTATTATGCTTCGTATATATTTGGATACGACAGTTGAGGATATATGGAAATATATGATCTATATTTATATGATCCATATATTTATTGATATATATTTAAATACCATATTGTGAATTATTCTTAAAATATCTTTTTATTATAAATTTTATTAAAAAAATAAAAAGAATATAAATATACAATAAATTTTTCTCACTTGTACAAAAAGTAATGCTCTTCATTACTTCATTACTCCTCGCGACTTTATTGCTCTTCGTAACTTAATTTAGAATAGATCTATTATACTATTCAGTATCCCAGGTAAAAACGTTCATATATTTTTATATATGGTTATGTATGAAAATATATAGATATATATGGTTGTATATATGAAAAGTATGCAGTAATATTTGTAATATATGGATTCAGATATTAACCCATATATAAATAATATAACCATATATGGAACTATATATGAGAATTTTTATTGATATATAAATGTGTCACATATGACCTACACCAAAAATACTCTTTCGATGCCGATTTGTTTTTTTTTATTTTTATTTTATTTTTTATATTTTTTCTTATTTAACATGTTTATTCAAACTTCTAACTTCTTCTTTTATAAACCATATCTATCATTTTAAATACTGTTGCTACTAAAAATTTACGAAATAATAAGTAACCCTTTCAAAATTGCTTCCAAGTGATTTTGTATAACTATATATCGTTTACTGATTTAAATATTTCAATGTTATTTAATTCATATAATATAAAAATTTGAATACCAAATAAATTGGTTGTTGCCTCTGATAGAGAGCATTTGTGAATTTAATAAAGACAAGAATTTGACATTAAAACAATAAAATTAAAAATAAAATTTTTATAAAATTGGAAATACAAAAAATCAAACGAAACTTTAATAAAATTCCCTTTTGTAAATTTCTGGTTCTCTTACCATTATAAGAAAGTCCCTCTGGTCAATTGTTATATTCAAAAAAAATATATTCGATCAATATCCATCAATATTATTGTTTCTCAATATTATTGTTTCTTACAAGGATGTTGCAAATCGAGTTAAGGACAATTTAGAAATTCAAAGTAAAACAAGTAACCATCAATCTCAGTTTTTTAAGATGTCAATAGGTTACTCAACAAATTCCAGAGAAGGTAAACCATTTGATGAAAATGGTCATTTTTTTCTATACTGAATGTATGTATATATATAGGTCTATTGAAAATCAAGTTAGGAAGAGCAATTAAGTCACGAGGAGCAATCAAGTCACGAAGAGCAATACTTTGTGTACAAGTGCAAAATATTTATTGTATATGTATGTACTTTTTATTTTTTTAATAAAATTTATAATAAAAAAAATATTTTAATAAGCATTCACAATAGGGCCTTTAAATACATATCAATAAATATATGGATATATGTATATGAACCTATATTTCCATATACCCTCAATTTTCCAAATAAAAATGAGACTATACTCATCCAAATGGTTTACGTACTTGCCTTCTCTAGATTACAATGAGTAACCGATTGACATCTTAAAAACTAAGATTGTTGCTTACTTGCTTTTAGTTTGAATTTTTAAACTGTCCTTAACTAGATTTGCAACATCCTTATAAAATACAATAATATCAAGCGCTAAAGGATATTGAAAAAATATATTTCCATGCATACTTTCTATTGAATATAGTGACTGACCATAGGGACTTTCTCATAATGATAAGAGAACCAAAAATTTACAAAAAAGAATTTTATTAAAGTTTCGTTTGATTTTTTATATTTTTAATTTTATAAAAATTTTATTTTTAATTTTATTTTTTTTATGTAAAATTCTTGTTTTTATTAAATTCACAAACACTCTCTATCAGAGGCAACAACCAATTTATTTAGTATTCAAATCTATGTGTTGTATGAATTAAAGATATATAGTTATATAGATATATAGTTATACAAAATCAGTTGGAAATAAGGTTAAAAAAGTAATTTAAATTTTTAGTAGCAACAGTATTTAAAATGATAGATATCATTTCTAAGAAAAAGTTCGAAGTTTGAATAAACATGTTAAATAAGCAAAAAAAAAAAAAATAATAGTAATAAAAATAAAAAATTAAGATCGGCACCGAAGGAGTGTTTTTGGTGTAAGTCATATAAGTATTCACATGTGAAAAGTTATGTCATATATGACACCATATGTCAATAAAAATTCTCATATATAGTTTCATATATGGTTATAATATATGAATCTATATATTTCAAATATTGTTGTATACTTTTCATATATGAAACCATATATATCTATATATTTTTATACATGGATCATATATAAAAATATGTGAACGCTTTTACCTGGGCAAGCAGTTTTTTAGCTTTCCGAAAAGGTTATTGAAAACTACATAGGTAATTCAGTCAGTGCAGGGACGATATCTAAACTTCGTATTAAAAAAATATGATTTTTTTATCTTATATTTGTTATAATTAATTAATATGGCTAAATTTAATGTTGAGCACATTCAAAAATTAAGCCAGTTTTTCAAAATTCTGGCCTTGAAATTTTGCGAAAAACTAATTATATAGATGCCAATAGATAGATAATTTTTTTTCGATGAATACTAATACAGTCATCAAAATTAAAATTTTTCTTTTATTCTAATTGGTGTGAATAATCGATTTGTTACCGATAATTTTTTTTTTTTTTTTGGCATGAATTTTTACATTTCGAAAGCGATATTTTTGATCATAATACTTGATATTTTAAATTGGAAGGTACAAACACTATCGTCTTAAATTTTGTCATTGTTATTCAAATTGTATAAAGAGACCTTTTCTTTATTGGACTCCCTAGTTCCAGCACAAAAGTTATTAGAGTTGCCAAATACAATTTTTTACAAAATATTTATCACTTAAATCAAATTTAATAAATTTTCCATTAAGTGCCCATCAATAACTAACTTTAGGAAAATGTACAATAAAATGAATATATTAAATAAATTTACCAAAATGTAATGTTGTATACAAAATCAGAAAAGTTCATAATCAAGTAAATCTTCATGGCAACACAGATACATACCAACTATAAAAATCAGAAAAAAAAATAAGGATGAATGAATGTGTTTACATACTTGCAAAACACCAATACATACAAATACACAAATGATCTCTCTACTGTATATGTGTGAGATTTTTCTTCAAATGTTTGCTTTGGGGAATATTTAAAAAGTTTCACCTGCAACATCCGTTTTAGATTTCCTTGTATGTTAGCAAATGAGAAAAAAAGGGACCAAAGAAAAAAAAAAATAGAAATATCAAACTAGAAAAAAAAAACGGAAACTTGTATACAAAGTATACATGGGTTAGTTAGCTGGGATATAAGATATAAACTTTATGCTTATGATTACATTCTTGTATATACCCACATAAAGGATGGTTACGAAAGGTCCTTGTCATGCTATTTTATTTCTGTTAGAAAAAGTCAGTATATTTTGAATCCATGTTGGCAGTTTTTAATAAAATGTACGAAATTTATTTTTGCAACATTTTATTATAATACAAAAAAGGCTATGAAATTATAAAATATTAAGTCAAGCACCATTTTCTGAAATGGCAAAATATAGTTAATGCCGTACTTTATACAATGCATATTAACATTACCCACTTATGTAGAGGTAAGTATGTTATATGAGCAAATTCAAAAATTTCCGAAACTTTTGGAAAGCAAATTCATGTGTCTTGCATTTCTGAATTTTGTTTTGAAAATAGGTAAACGTTTGATGCACTTTGGTAGCCCTAACAATATTACTAAGAAATACAAAATCTTAGATCATTCACCTAATATCGCAGGGAAATAAAGTAATTTAAACCTAAAAAATATAAAAAAAATTGAGATGAGACTTTCAAGGATTTTTGCTTTATTTTAGTTTTGCACTAACAATTTATATCTTTTATATTCAAGCTATTAACCAGTCCAGAGACAACACTTAAGAAATTCGTATGTTGTATAACAAGTAACCGTTTTACTATATTGTAAAAAGTTATGCGGTGATAAATAATGAAACCAACAATTGACGATTTTTTTGCAGTTTTTTTTTTTTTTTTTTGATAGAAAATTGAAAATGAATTGAAGCGAATTTAAATTTAGTGATCACAATTTCAAAAATTTTAAAACTTTTAAAACGCAAATATTATATGCGCTTTTAAAAATTTTCACCAAATGTTTAAAATTTTTTCAGCATTTTTTTTTAATTAGATATAACTTTTCCCAAAGGAATTATCCGAACTTTGTAAATTTTCCACAATTTTTTAAATTTGTTTGTAAAATTCTCAAATAGCAAAGCTGGGATAAAAAAAAATATATTAATTAAATGCCTCCATATATTGGATAAACACGAAAAAAATTATTTTCTAATGGATGCCATTTATAACTATGACTATTTTAATGGAAAAAGCAAATTTTTAAAATACTTTCTTTGCGGGTGAGATTTTGAGTATTTTTGTTCAAAACATTATGAATCGATTATGACTTCTTTTGCCAAACTTTTTTCATAAAAAATAAAATTTTGTTCATTTATATTATTAAATTTTACTTAATGAAAATTTTACTAGTTTTGCAAAAATGTTGCTAAAATTTTGACTTAATTTTATTAGATTTGACTCAAATGCTAAGTAAAAATAGTTGTATGTGAAAATATTAACAATAAATCCCTTTAAATGGCAATTTACCAAGAAAAAGCTGTTAAAAATTAATTTTTAGAAATTTGCGAAAATTTTCCATCATTCTATAGTACGTGCATCATTTTAGTTACCAAACGCTTCTAACAGAAGCGTTCTGTTCTGTTCCCAAAACATGTGGCTAAAAATCATTAAAAACTAAAAATTCTCTAAAGAAAATTTCAAATATGCATTTGCAAATTGAAAATATGAATGAAAATTTATACAATTTGTTTAAGTCTTTTTAACTTTTGATTAATTTCAAATCTTGCGATTTCAGGAATACCAAGTGCTTATATACAAAGCTTACATCTGAACACTGTTGCCAATTTAGCCTTTTTAAGGCTATATCTAGCCTTTTTCAGCCTCAAAATTTTCGTTTTAATAATCTAGTTTTTTTCAGCCTTTTACGGTTTTTAAAATTGCCATAAATGGCTAAAATGTTAGTTATATACATATTTCATCAACTATAGAAAATACTCATAAATATAGTTAAAAAAATAATATAAAAGCGAAAAATCACCCAAAAAATTTGGAAATGCGTAATGCAAATAATGTCAAATTTTGGACTTAAATAAAATTTAAACAAGTAGCGGTATACAAATGAAATTTTGACACAATAAAGATAGACTTTCCCTAAATTAAGACAATTAGATACATACCCAAAACTTTTATACCAAAATACCCAAAATCCCAAACCGAAAAAACGTGTTTTAAAAATTGACTTTTTCAATTCAAATGGCAACACTGTCGGTATAAAAGACGTGCACTAGAAAATACTTTTGCTGGTTTACACAACATATGGAGGTATTTGACAAATATAACTCTATACGATTCGAGAATTCTAAAAATAAATTTAAAAAAATTATGAAAAATTTAAAATGTTTGAATAGGGCTTGTGGGTAGACCGTTACCCCAAATACCTTCGGGTTTAGTTTACACGCATCTTCATTAAGATTTCTCTAAAAATATAAACAATTAAAAAGTATAAAAATATTGCCGCCTTTTTTGAAAAAAAAAAAAAAAACAAAAATATGATTTTTTTTCAAATTAATATAACTTTTTTCAGCACCTACATACATATTTATATGATTCTTGCAGCAATATTATTTAAATTTTTGTGAGAAATCCATTGGATAATACAAAAAATTATCGCCAAGCTAAAAAAAACTAGGTGAAAAATTTTTTTTCGATTTAAATATCTCTTAAATTATAAAGATAACCGATATATATGTAAGCTTAGTTTTTTTAGATATTTGCATACTATCTGTATGTTAACTTTTAATGTCAATTTTAAAAATGAATTTTTGGCGAGTTTTTAAAAAACTGCATACCCGAGATGACCAAATTTGGAAGTCTACCCAATCTCCCCTGATCCGCTGGGAATCTTTGCCTCTTCAAATCAACTCGAAAATATCTCATCTCTGGTCGGGTGAAATTCTATTTACATATTTCTAACCGTTCACAAGTTACAGAATTATTTTCAAAAAAAAAAAAAAAAAAAAAAAACTAAAGCGTTTTGGAATCACTGTGCGACGTTAGTGCCAAAGGAAAAAAAACAATTTTTTTTAAATATTTTTACTAAAATTCTTTAAATTATTTGAAATTCCTCATATATATATTTTATATACAAAATTTATATTTGTTAGTGTAAAGTATGTTTGAAATTTCAGCTAAGGATATTTGTGAATGTGTGTATGTTTGCATGTTTGTATGTAGACAACACCAATGATTATTATTACTGTTATTATCAAAGAGAGTAGTAGTTGGAAAGTAACCAACATTAAATTCCCATTAAAACTTAAAGGTTTTGGTTTCAGATTTTACTCTTTTTTTCTCTTGATTCCATTCATTTTCATTTTGTGAACAAATAAACATTCAAACTTCAAATGCACTAAAGAAGTAGTTGTTGCTACAGCTGGAGGTCTTGTTAAAACGGAAGTTTCTGTGTGTTAACCTAGTTGGGTGTACTTAGAATTATAGAAAGAGCTCTAACTAGCTACATAATAAAGTTTTAGTTTGTCAGTGTTTTTTTTTCTTGTTGTTGCTGTACATAATGCATATTGAGAATTTCTACAAATATTTGTCAGATTAAAATTTGAAAAAAATGTTTAAAGTTTGCATTTATTTGAAATTAAATTACGTTTAGATTTTCAATAATGATATTCGCTATTTTGGTTTTTCTAGAGGATGATAAAAAAAAAAAACGTATTGTTAATATAATAGGATTTAAATTTAGAAAGAAAAATAGCTATAGCCTTTATTTTCGTGACGAGGGTAGAACAATAAAATTATTAAACGAGGAAAAAGTGCATTAAAATTAATTTCTACCGGTAGTGTAAATTATGAAAATTTTAATGATACTTTAAAAATCTTAATAAATGTTTCATACAGATTTAGCAGACCCACACTCAAGTTAGGTCTTAATGCAGGATGTCGCAGATTTATCTTGCGCAGGGTTTTATGGTTTTAAATATTTGTAAATTTTTTGCTTTCCCTCTTATTTCAAAGACTACGGAGGTATTTTTATAATACCCACCATTGAGGCCAGTAAAAATATGTTATTTATTGTGCTAACCTTGCTACAGATTATATTAATTATCAAGCGATTTAATCTGGAATTTTATTTTAGCCACAAATAGTAAACTGTCAATCATGTAAAAGTAGTTTCACATCAATTAGAGGATTGATAGCATAACTGATTCTGTGGTAATTCAATTTAGATACTACGTGTATCTTGGAGTTCTAAGCCTATAAATCTTCTTTTTAATTGCCACCAATTTGCCAGATAAACCATTATATAAATAATGCGACCTCATTAGTATTGTAATATATCACCTGAACGAATTGTGTGATTTGGTTTAATACAATACAAAAACTTCTAATTCAATGTAATTGCAAGTTATGTCCACACCATTTTTAATCTGCTCAATAGTTTAAGAAATATCACAAAAAATTTTGTCGGAAAAGATATCAAATTTATAAAAAAATTTGAATTTTTGTATTTCAAAAAATCTTAAAAAATTGAAAACTAACAATAATGCTATTTTTTCTCTTTTATTATAAAACTACATGTAGTAAAATTAATACGAGCTATATTTTATATATATGTTTAAATGACAACTTTATTTAGAATTAATTAAAATATATTGATAAAAATTTAATAAATTTAAACAAGAAGAGGCACAAAATATTTCCAAAATTAAAATAGATAACTTCCAAGTGATTTTTTTAAGGACGTTTACGTGCGAAAGACATATAAAAATTCAATAATCTAAATCAATAAATTTAAACAGTAAAGTCGTTTTATGTATGTTTGTTTTTTTAAATCTGTACTTTGGTTCTCAAATTCAAAAATATGCTTTAATATTTTGTATAAAAATGTGCGAATATATTTAAAAAATGTTGACCCCAAAAATTTGTAAATCTTAAACAAGAAGACATATATTTTTTTACAATTAAATTATAAATAATTTTTCTTTTCAATCAAATAATAAATGATTTTTGAAAAATATGATATATGACATAACTTTGTACATCCACCCACTACCAGCCTGATATATTGAAGATCTGTTTTCTTTCAAGTCAACTTGAAAATATTTCTGATCTCTTCATGTAAAATTTTATTCATATGGCTCCAACGGTTCAGAAGTTACGGATTTATTTCAAAGTAGTAAAAAATAAAAACGTTGTGGAACATTTGGTTATATTGGATATGAACTAAGTGTCCTAAAATATTGAAAGCTGCAATTAACAATTAGGACCTAGGAAAAAATTAAAAAAGTAAATACCAAAAATTTCATGTTTAGATGTTATATGACTTTAGGTATTATATGTCTTAATTTTTCCAGCTTTAAAATTTTAATATTTCGAAATAGTAATTTTACATTCATTCTAAATTTGCGATCGCTGAAATCCAAGCATGCATGCTTTTTATCTTTTATGTTATGCTCTTAAAATGAATAAAAAACACACAAAGCAAGTCAGTTTCGAACACAGAGGAGAACAGGATCATCATATGGGCTCTTAAAAATTGCCATAATCAGAAAAAGAAGTTAATATAAGAAAAGAAAAATAAAAAGAAGTTAATATAATTGTAAATATAATAAAGACGATGGAAAAGAAGAATGAAATGACGTGGATAACTTCGACAGAATGAAAGAATGAAAGGGAATAGTAAACATTTTCTCTCTCTCTTTCTCTTTCTGCTTTCTTACACTACTATATGCCGAACGAGCATTCAAACAAGAAGGTTTTGTTAGGATTGTTGATTGAGATACACTCATGGAAAATATTAGATGAGAAGTTTATTTAGCGCAAAATATGACTTTTTAATTAAGATAAAACTATTACTTTTTTTTATTAAAAAAAAATGATTATAATTTAATTTATTTGCTAAAATAAATATTCGTTCTTTTTTGCTATAAAATATAAATTTTAAATAACCGTTTTGTTTTGAGTTAAAATTAAAATAACTAGTTATTTCTTTTTTATAAAAAATTAAAATCCTAAAATAATAATTATACCCATTTTGGACAAAAAAAAAAAAAAAAAAAAATTAAAAATCAATCATTATTTTTTAATCCAAAAATCGCAATTTTTATGTTAATTGTTATAATCGTTACGATCTCTGTTTATTACTATTCAAATTATACACTAGTTATGTGTATATCAATTCAAGAAGAAACTTTCAAAATAAAATTACTATAAACTAAAATAAATTTAAATAAAAAAAATGTATTAATTATTCAATTATCATATCGGGTGTAGCCATAATATACAGCAAGATTCAGAACTATCCCAGATATTCAGGCGATGTCTTTGTAAGACAATTTTTCATACACTGCATACATATATCCGATTTTATTGATCAAAGCAAAAGTTCATACAAATTTTTCGCCTTCCCTTATATAAAAGTTCTCTTTCAGTGACTGAGAAAACTTCAACAAAAGGTATGAACGCAAAAATATTAAAACAAGTAACAACGTTATAATCGATTTAGCTCCACCATAGAATACCTCACTCCATTGTGTATGTTAGTTAAAGCGATTTTCGGATGAGGGGTTTATATGCCAACTAAGGTCCATTATAAATCGATCTTTATGAAATTATTCACATTTATTTTACTTAGGCGGAATTTTTTTGTACCGAATTTCTTTAAAGTGTTACCATATTTAAGGCATTTATGCATAAATAACCCATATTCCGGAAAAACATTTGTATGGGGTTTAGTATGGTGTAATAATATTAGGATTCGTTGTTGAACTATTAGAAAATCATGTGCCGAATTGATTTATCTTTAAAATGGCGACTTGTAATTTGACCACAAGATTTTTATAGATAGTCAGACTGACGGATGGTCCAATGATTTAATCTATATACTATAAACATGAGCATAAACTATTGATACCCCAAATATCTATGTTGGTGCATGGTATAACAAAATTGGAAGTTTTTCTATTTTTATACCCTGCACCAACTCTAGTGTTGAAAGAAAACTACTTACCCTCTTTCATTTCGTGTATAGCATTAAGGAAATATCATTAAAGAACTCAATCATACATAAAGAATTCAACTATAATAAGCACCAAATTTAATTTAATTTTTATTTTTTTCTTTTTTAACATCAAAGATTTCCAATTTTTTTTTTTGTATTATATAACAAAAGAGACTTTTTCATAAACCTTAAGATTTTTATATTGATTAATTATTTTCAAAAATACATTAATAATCATTTCAATATTTATTCTACTTATTTATTTATAATATCAAAAATCGTTAACTTTAAGTTTGACCTAATTTAGGTTTAAGAATTTTATTATTGCATTTGCATTTGCAGCACAAGTACTCAACTGTTGTTAAGCTTACACTTATATTTATACACAATTGAAATCAACATATTTGTAAGTTGAGAGATTCGAAGTATCTCACCTACATTCATTATTAAGTAAGTTGTTGGCTGTTGTGTTGTGTTGTGTTGTTGTGATCTTTAGGGATTAACAATTGTAAACGGAATTGGAATTGTAGTGCTACTAACATTATCTGAACAAGAAAATTTTGTATGAAAAGATATGCATAAGGCGAGAAAAGTTGTACAAAACGAGAGGTTGGTGTAGTTGGAATGTGTTAATTTCTGAGAATTTTTCGAAAATATGCAAACCTTTTAATACTATACTTTTGAAAATATTATTTTATAATACAGTAGACTTAGAGATAATTTAAAGGTAAGATAGAAAATAGCTTTGCAAATGAGGGTGCTATCAAATCTAAAAATCATAACATTATATACTTAAAGTACAATCATAGCCGTACTGATAAAAAAAATACCAAAATAATATAATTGCCAGTTTCTCTATTTCGAACGAAATATTCTTTTCGATTATATACACTGCCTGCCACTTGAACAAGGAATCACATTTTTTTTTTAACTTTAATTAAATATATCTCCTAAACTAAAGTTCAGAAAAAAATAATTTTTTGCGCAACCAAATTTCAAAGTGTTGGCTTTAGTTTCCTGAAGAAATAAAAAATATATATATTTTGTTATACTAAAATTATGCATTTATTTAAAGACATGTATTTCTGTGGTACTATTTCGTGTGTCACTTGAATAAGGAATTCTTTAAATATTAATCAGGTAGGCTATGATTTGAATTTCTTTCAAAACAAACGGCTAGAGAATTTTAAATTTGATAGTTTTTAAATAGTTTTTATTCAAAATGGGCCGTGGTAAGGCTCCTAATAACTCTGAAAAAGAAAAAATTCTAATTTTGAAATCTCAGGGTCAGAATCCAATCCAAATAAAAAAAACATTAATAGAGGAAAGACAGTTGTGTATAATTATTTAAATAACGTGGAAAGATATGGAAAAAACATGGGCGGAAAAAAGTGGAAACAATTCCAAAATAAAGTCCTAGAATTGCATCAAATTCTGCCACGTTAGTAACAAAAATACGTGAAAAAATTGGAGTCAATGCCAGTCTAAAAACAGTGCACCGTATTTTAAAGTCATGTCCATACATAGTCCGACAAAAACTGCAAAAAACCACCACTTAATGAAAAACGCAAATCACAACGTCTACAGTTTGCCAAAAATACAATGACATGGTCCGACAAATGGTTCAAAGTTGTATTTTCCAATGAGAAAAAGTTTAATATTGATGGTCCCGAAGAGTATAACTATTACTTCCATGACCTAAATAAGGAGGAATTATTTTTGAGCCGCAGACACAGCCGATAGGACGGAATAATGATATGGGGTGCCATTTCGTATTATGGTACTATAGAATTGGTTTTTGTATCCAACAAAATGACTGCAGCGACCTACAAAAACATTCTGGAGGAAGCATTTCCAAAATTTAATGAGTTCTTTAGACCCATAACTTGGACGTAACAACGCGACAACGCTCCGATTCATACCGCCAGAGCAGTAAAACAATGGATTAATCAACAAGGTGTTCAACTTTTGGATTGGCCCCCATATTCACCAGACCTGAATCCAATGGAAAATGTCTGGGGTTGGCTTGCAAAAGAGGTTTATGAAGGAGAAAAATAATTTGAGACGATAGAATCCTTAAAGGATGCAATAACGGAAGCATGGACTTCAATTTCGCTAAATTAAGTCATTACACAAGTCGATGCCAAATCGCATTTTTGAGGTTAATTCTAAAAATGGTGGCAGTACTCATTACTAATTAAATGCTAGAAGACAATAACTTTCATTTTTATAACTTAAGATTCAAAAAAAAAAATTACAGTTTGATAAGTTTTAAAATATTCCTTATTTAAGTGACACACGAAAAAGTACCACACTAATACATGTCTTTGATAAATGCATAATTTTAGTATAACAAAATATGTATATTTTTTATTTCTTCAGGAAACTAAAGCCAACACTTTGAAATTTGGTTGCACAAAAAATTATTTTTATTTAGTTTAGGAGATATACTTAACTAAAGTTAAAAAAATGTGACTCCTTATTCAAGTGGCAGGCAGTGTATATATGGAGAATAGTAAAAGAAAAAAAAATTTTTTTTGTTAATTTTTACGAAATATTTTTCATACTCTATAAATATGAGAATAATTATAGTTACATTTCGTTGCTAACATTCATAGGCAATTTCATACAAAATTTAAGTTTATGTACGTTAGGATTTAACGTGCAGAATTATACATGTTAACTTTAACGTCGATAAAAGTACTCCAATTTATGAATAAATAAATTATATTATAAAAATTACCTTAAGAGGGCTAAAATTTTAGTATTTAAGCAAAGAAGAATATAATTATTTATTTGCTTTTACTATTTTATTTTTACAGAATCATTCATTTAACAATCTTTATGTATTAAGTCGCACATAAAATCGAGATTATTTATATTTTTTAAATATTTTTGCCTGAGGCACTTCATTTTTAAAATCAAATATAATTTAACTTATTATGTTGATTTACTTAATCAACTATTATAATTATTTTTTAATATACTTCATTAACCATTGAAACGAACGAACAAATGGTGCCTTTTTAAAAATAATATTACTTGGCAATCATAAGCCAAAATGATGTCGTTTTTTAGCAAAATTTGTCAGTGTTAAAAGACTTTTAGTTTTTAACTTTAAAAGAATAGTAAGTTTAAAATATCGTTGGTCCAAGGAAAAAACCGAAAAACAATTTTGAGCAAAATACTTGAAAATCCACACTCAAGTGTGGATTTTAAAGTATTTTGCTTTTTGTCTCCGAAGCACTTAAGCTATTAGTACAGTTTGTATCTACATATTTATGTAAAACTAGCTCTTCTGCTCTTTTATTAATCAAAACAAGAGATCGTTCTCGTGTAGATGCAGAGAATGATATAAAATATGCCTTATCTCAAATATCACCTAATATTAAGGACCTTGTGAAGCTAAAACAATGTCACAATCATTAATACAATTTTTATATAATTATTATTATATATATTCTTATCTCCAATATAATAAGCGAAAAAAGGCTAAACCTACACCTTACGTATGAGTAATTTATTTTTCAAGACAATATAATATTTGTTACTCATACGCTGCCATTGACTACTTACGTAGAAGAACAAAGGTTCTTGCAAAATCTTGTTTCGCTACCTCCTTGTGTCGTGTAGGTTTAGGCTTTTTTTTCGGTTTCAAAGATTATTTATTAAAGTTATATATGCTACACCGTACAACAGCATTTTTCACACATGAACAGTTTTGTATTTCGTGTTCGAATGTCTTATTAAAGGAACTTTGAAAGTTCAAAATTAATTATTTTTTTCTATGAATTATTTGCCAATTTGTGTGGTTCAAATATTTTATACTTAAATATCCCTGAGGTTCCCCAACTAAATTATATTAATTTTAAAAACAGCATAATGAAATTTCTGAATACCACATCCTGTCCTTTAAACTTCTACAGTTCAAATTTTATAAAATTTTAAAAATGTACTATCAGTGTTTATGTAATTTTTGTTTTCGAAATATATGTTGTAATTTTAAATATTATTTCACGATAATTGGCATAATCACTTTTTTAGACTTAAGAACGGTACTCATATAAAATGGTTGAAATCGGTCCGTGGTTTTACCTAGCTCCCTTAAAAATGTTTCCCGGAAATATTCAGAAGTGATCACAGTTGCTTTGATTAAGCAAATAGTTATATGAAATACCAAGTAGATATGAGTTTTTCATACTATCAAATTTCAAGAGATTGCATAATTGACCTTAGTATTCATATGATGCGCCCTCGACTATCTCATTTAAATGTGCATGTACCATAAAAATAAAATTTGGCATGATTATTTGTTATTTGAGTATAAATCATGTTATCAAATTTCGCAGTGATCGCCCTTCAATTAACCATATCTCCCACAAAACAGCAATTCCAAAATGTCACTTTAAGATTTGTGATTTTATTTGCAATAATTCAGATTTATTTAGCTACAAATCATATTACCGAATTTCAAGAATATAATTTCCATGTAAGATCACCCCAAAAAATCACTTTAAGCGCCTATATTATATATGGGTTCCAGATTTTGAATTAAATTTGGCATTAGTATATTTTATCTAAGTATATAAACTGTGGTATGAAGTTTATCAAGGATCGGTCCAAATATGTTCATAGTTTTTATATAAAGACCTATCCTGAAAATCAGTTTAACGCTCGACTGACTACACCCCTTTTTCATATTAATTATTCATGAAACAAAATTATATATAATATAAAAAGTATAGCATACTGTTCTTCCAAAAATTAAAAATACAAGTAAAGAATTTAAAATTAAATAAATAGAAATACTCAATTTATCATCCTTTAAGCTTTAAATATATTTTAACCTAGATTAATAATTAGATATTTATGTGAGAGAAAAAAAACCTGATACAATTGTCATGAAACAACAAAATACATTATAGTCACATATATTTTGTCTTTGTGTTTTGAAAAAGATGAGTAATTTTTTTGAAAATTTTGTTCGAAGTGCCTCTCACATAAACTTCTAGTATTCTATTCTATGTATTTTAAAGTCTTTCAAACACACTTAAGGTAAGAATTACTCAAATTTAAATACAAAGGCTCCAAAATGTTTACATTGGTTTTGTATGCTGGAAGTTTCAATAAACTGAAAATATAATTTGTAGTTTTGTTCGTAGAAATAACTTTCAAGTCGTTGTAATAAAGTTAAAACCGTAAAACTTTGGTAATTTAAACTTTATTTCAGTGTCTTTATATTTAATATTTTGGAAATTATTTTTTGGTAACTTTCAAGGATATTACAGGATTAAATATTTGAAGAATATTTTTTGCAACTTTTATTTTAATTGTTTTATTTAAAAGTAATCCAGAAAAAATTCCAAAATTCTCCTTTTTCATTTGATGACTATATAATAACAATTAGAAAGTAACATAAGAAAAAAATTAACCTTGCACATCCTTCAAAACTTTAAAGTCCTTTGAAAAGGAAAACCGAAGACGAAATGAAAAACTGAAAACGCAGTTGTTTCGTACTTAGTCTATATTTTCGCATGTATATGGAATTTATCATGTGTGAGAAAAATTTTTGATTTTTGTTATCCGGTGCTATACTTTGCACACGCTCATGCTTAACGCGAATAAATATTTCGAATATAAAATTTATTATAATTCCTTCTTTCTTTTTAATTTATGACGGATTATTTATGTACCTTTGTTGCTTTTTACTTTATTAAGTTTTAAATTATGTTTTGAGAAATTTTTAATATGTCAACTAAGTGACAAGGTAAGTATATATTTTTAATTTAATTTTTTTAATAAAGATAAGTACTAGACTAAAATGTTTAACATGTGAGAAAACTCAAGAGACATTTTTTAAACCTTATTATTTATATTTAACTAAAAATTTATAAATAGTAAAAGCTTATTACTCCACACAACTAAAGATATAAAATCTACCGGTCTTAGATTTTATATTAAAATTTAATTAAATAGTGATTGATTCAGTAATTTTTTTTAACTGATTGAACAATTTTGTTTAAAATAGAAAAAAATTTGACTTCTATGAAATAATTTAAAATATGTAATAGAAAAAACTCCAAATTTATATATTTTGTAAAATTCGTTACATACGAAAATTTGTATTGATATTATGTAATATCTAATGCGAAATGTTTCAATGATTTCGTAGACACTATCACTGAATATGAGGAAAAAATTATTGGTAGATAATATAACAAAATTAACAAGTGAAGTGAAAGCAGCATTATTTGATAAGTGCAAATGATAATATAACTAATTTTATGATACAACATATTTAATATTTAACATACGCAAAGAATTACATTCACTATTTTTCTTCTTTTAATTTCAGTTTCCATAGATTTAATCATACTATAATAATTAATCACCAATGTAAATATATGCAAATGACAATTATCTTAAATACTTAGAAAGAAAAGTTTGAAGTAAGGTAAAAGAAATAAAAATAATAATAACAACAATAATAATAATAAATTTACATTTTATTTCATTCAATCATCTACTTCAGTGATATAATTAAAATATTAATTTTGTCAATTAAATTTTTGATTTATTCAATTAGCAGGATTTTTTAAGGTTTACATTTCTTGAAATTAAACACTTTTATTTTGAAGAAATATAAACTAAAAAAACCGTAGTCTGTCAATTTTTACAATTAATAGCAATTGATATAATTATTTGGTGGGTGGTAAAAATTTAAAAATACTTAAATATAAATATTTATTGCACGAATCATTTCATTACAATTGCCTTTTGTCGTTTTTGGAAAGAAAGTTACAGTAGTTTTCCGATTTAATTAATTTAATTTTGTCAGGCCTGTTCGTAAAACTGAAAAGTTCGTAATATACAACATTAACTTAAAGTAAGTTTTTTTTTTGCATATAATTTATTAAAAATGTACAAAATATTGTCTTTTTTTAATGCACCTTATCAAAAATAACTCTCTTAAATAATATACCATAAAAATATAACAAACAAGGAACAATTCAGGAATATGAATAACCAGCGACTGATTGAAATCAGTATGATTTATTTCTTTTGCTTTTGAGGTCGTGGCAAATTACAGACACATAATAACTAATTTATCTTTGAAATCAGGAAAAGAGCTTGCACTCAGTTATCTCACTACTTCAATCAAAAATTATGGGTATCCAGAAGTGTATCTTTTTTATTTTTTTTTAAAGATTATCTTTAATTTTAAATTGTTATAAACTGTGACTTTATATACGCGTAAGCGATTTTGCCCGGAGGTGAGAAAAAAAAGAGGATAAATTAACTTTAGCAAATGTCAAAAAGTCTAACTGTCCCAAAAAACAAAGGCAAGAAAAAAGCTTATTTTTACTTAAAAACTTTTTTTTTTGCAAGCTTAACCTAAGCTTAACCTAAGTAATATAAATTTAAAATAAATATAAGAAAATAAAGATTAAGTCGATATCTAATTGAACTATTTCTGGATTTTTCCAAAGGATAATGTTTTCATATTTAATTTTTTTAATAATTTTTTCTCACTTTTTGGTTATTTTTACAAATTATTTGAAAAAAGTTCGTAAAATAGGATATATAAAAGTGAGACTTGTACGAAATCTACTTACTTAATGTTTGAATATCTATAATAATATTCAACATATTTATATGTCTCATATGCTTTTTTACTACTAAAAATTCATACATTGCGAAAATTCAACATTAGGCTTTAACGATTTATTTTTTGAGTAGTCATACTGTCAAGAGCAAGTAATAAATGATTGCGATATGAATTCGTGATATATAAACTGAAATTTCTGATGAGGATGAAATTAGTTTTAGAACTTTCTGATAAAATAAATCTAGCACTATCGTCGTCATTAAATTATAGCCTAGATATTAATAGGAAGGATGGTAACATAAATAATAAAATAAACACCTGGTGAAATCTATACGTACATGTAACAGTAATTATCCCCCAAGTAAACAAATTATATTTGAAGATTTTTCATATTCATTACCAGCGGAAATAAAGAAGTCGATCATAAATATGAAAACTAATTCCTGAATTGTCTAATCTATAAATGTAAAATTCTCCTTCCACAGTGTTCCACTCCTCCGAAACGGATTGACCGATTTTTATGAAATTTTGTATGTGTATTTGTTAGGTATGAGAATAGGTCGTAAAGTATATTTCATTTTGCTAGAGGTCGTAAAATAGGGTAAAAGGGGTAAAATCTCCCCCTCCCTATATCTTCTTAACTAATCAAACGATTTTCTTAAAATTTGGCAGGCAAATAGTGTAACAATTGCAAGGAACTATAGCCTATAATTTTTATTATTTAGAGCTTGAGGGATAAAAGCTCCCCTTCTTTGTATTTTCTTAACTAATAAACCGGTTTTCTTAAAACTTGGCATGCGGACAATGTAACATCTGAAAGGAACTTAAAGATATACATTTTTGGAAATTCCAATATTTAGGGCATAAAATAGGGTAAAAGGAATATAAGTTCCCCCTACCCATGTCTTCTTAATTAATTATCCGATGATAGTTTCAAATCTTGGAAATGATCGTAAGAGACGTTAGAGAAATCACCATTGCAGCACCCAAACTATGCTATATATAAATGCAATTTATTAGTACATCAATAGTGCTTTTATGTTTTTACAATTAAAAACCTATTACATTTATTTAAAATTTTGCTTTAATGTCATTTTAATTAATTCATATTTGGAAATTGTTTGCAAAAATTAGTTTACAAACTATAAAAATATATAAAAAAACATATCGTTAAGGCCCAACGTTGCATTTTCTCAAAGGGGATTGTTCGGCTTCCAATGATTGGATTTGTTTAAAATTTTATCTCTGTCTTATTGAGGTCAAAAAATCATATTCTAAAAGTTTCTTAATTCTAGCACAGAGGCGTCATGGTCCGGGCCTTAATGGGCTAATTTTTGAATTTATTTTTAAAAATATTGTAATAAATTTATAAATAAAACCTAGAACTGTTATTAGCAAAATTACACAATGCAATCGCCGACAAAATTTCCATACAAATTTGGATTATATTTCACATGATAAATATCTCAATGTTTCGAAGAGTTTCGTCATTTTTGAATTATAATTCATTTTTGATTAATAATTTTAAAATTTTGAGATGATTTTTCGCTTTTATAAGATTTATTTTAATTATGCTTATTTCTATAATATTTTAGTTTATATGGTTAATAGTATATTAAAAAATAATTATAATAAATAATTAATAAAAATAAGTCCACATAATGAATTAAGTTATATTTTAATTGTAGGATTTTGGTTAAATATAAATAGTCTCATTTTTTTTTGTGAATTAATAAAATTAAAATAAAATTCTTAAATGGATGATTCTATGAAAATTCAATTAGTGAAGTCAAATAGAAATCTACTACTTCTTTGTTAAAATTCTAAAGTTTTAGCCATTCAGATGGAATTGTTAGAACCAAAAGGCTAGAAAAAAGCTAAAAGCTAAAAATTAAATCCTGAAGCTAAAAGCAAAACAAAGAGGCTAGATTTAACCTTAAGAAAGTTAAACTGGCAACACTGCGCGTAAGTCTTCTTGGAGATAATCAACAATTTTAATTTTAATTTTTTAAATGCTCTTTCCTGCTCATGTATTTACTATTTACTCATTAAAAATGCAAATTACTCAATAGGATTTACAATAGTTTTTTAAATAAATTAATTTGCTTTCAAATAGTTTTATACTTATTTGTTCGTTAAACTGAGTACATAGTGAATTTTTTGTTCGCTATATAAAATACTTAGTCGATGCGATGTCTATTAAAACGAAAGTTTGTTAAATCGAAAACTACTGTATATTGGAACTACGATAAACGAGAAAGTTTTCAAAATTATTTCTGTTAACATAATTATTATTTGTAACATCGTGTGACAGTCATTTTCACACATGAAAAAAATCGTTATATGCATGAAACTAGTAAAACTGCATACTCAGTTTTTCTTCACGATGTCAAAGTTAGTCCTAAAAAGGACTTGAATGTTTAGAAGCATACACATTAAAAAAAATAAACTTATAAAATGTTTACAAATACTATATCAACCCAGAATAGGAGCCAAATGAAAGTTATGAATCCCTAAAATAAACAATATATTTTATTTATATATTGTAGCACAAAAACTTAAAATTTTATAAATGTTAACTATTACTATTTATTTTCATATATATGTCAGCCTGCAAAAAATCATTCTCGCATATGAACAAATGTTTATATTAATAAAACTAGAGGCCATTCGCATTGAAAATATCTACTAAATTCTTCTGCGGGATGTCAAATTTTCTCCCAAATGAACTTAAAAGTTTCTAAATATGAGCAATTTTTAAGAATATTATAAAAAATTTACGAAAAATATATCAATGCAATATGTACGTCAAGTGAAAGCTATGAATCACTGCAATAGAAACATATTCTGTATTTAAATATTCCAATACATAAAGTTAAGGAAATTTTAATATTTTAATATTATATTTATTAGTTAATTTTATACTTTATATAAAGGATATTTTCTTAACATATTGTTCTGTTATATTTAAATTAAAACCTTTCTTGTATTGCAGGGCTTTTTAGCTTTCATTTAACATCCACATTGGGTTGATATAATTTTGGTAAATATTTTATATTTTTTTTTTAAATCGATTATTTTTTAAAACCTTAAAGTCCTTTTGAGGGAAAATTTGACGTACTGGAAAAAAACTCACTACGTAGTTTTATCATGTATGGTTTCTAGTTTGATGCATATAGCGATTTTTTTATGTGTGAGAAAAATTTTGGGAAATTGTTAGATGGTGCAATGAGTTTATAAGCCTGAGTCAAAAAAAAAAAAAAAACAAATTAGCCATCGACTTTTAAATGCTCCTCTTTTTGAGTAATGTATTATTTTTTTCCATTTCTTGTCCTTAGACCAAGACAGATTCGAAATTTCTGTTAATTGATTTAGAAATTATTTTACTTAATTTATTTACAAAATTATTATAGCGTTTATACGTACCTCTTACTTGCAACTAAAAATATTGCGATATGAAAATTTTGCCGTATAAACGGTGAGTTAATATTTTATTCGAAAAATAAAAGTGATTAGTGAAACTATCTGCAAATAAAGCGTAAGGCGTTGCCACCTTCTTTTATCTTCCTAGAATTTTTGATGATTATGGTTGTATTTCTTCCTTCCGACACGACAAATAAGGAAATATATTTCTCTAGATAATTTGCGTATAAACAGCGTAATATATACCATACAATTAGACAGACATTTATATATAAATTCAGAAATTAGTTTTGAATAGAAGACTTTAGTTGAATTATATTTGGATACTTATTTCATATTTCTTATACTTACCCCCACATAGCAGTTCTTATAATTTAGGAATTTCCCTTTAGTAACAAAATAATTAAAATCGCAGCGCAGAAAAGCAGTCATACCGACAGAAAAAATAGATCAGAAGAAATATCATCGAAATCGTTTTGACATTTATGGTTGTCAAAAACTTTTTTAAATTTCGACACAAAAATAAATGTGGTAGAAATAAATGTGATCAAGATTTTCTAGGAAATCATAAAGTACGCAAAATAATAATATTGTTGAGAAATTGTTGCAACTTTATTATAAAATAAAATGCGACGTCTTCGAAAAAAGTTTTTTTTGGGCTCGAAGCAGCAATGAGTGATTGAGAGGTAATATCAATAAAAATGAAAATTTGCGCTGTTTAGAGACCATTTTTTAGTTCTAATTAGATAAAACTTAGATGTAAAAGCTGTTAAAATTTCAAAATAATATTTAGCATTAAACATTTTAAGATTTAGAGTTTAAATAAAAAATATTACATATTGCTCATTTGCTGCAACAATGTCATAACTCAAAAAACATATTTTTTCAGTTTTTCATGCACTAGAAATATTAACTCGAAATTTAAGTTTTTTTAGTTATGACGTTGTTGCAATAAATGATGAATATGGGCAATTGTCTGTTTACGTTTTCATCTCTATTGAAAATTTTGTTAACTTCTGAGAAAAAAAGAAAATTAATTAAAATTTGTATGTTATATTATTTTTATATAATGTTGCTAAATTTCAATCTAAGTATATATTTTAGGGCACTGAATAAAAATTGCTGTATTCTTGTTTATTACTTATTAGAAATTATGTGTTTTTAAAAATCTCTGAAAACAAAATAATTATAAATAATAAACAAGAAAAAAATATAAATATAACTTCGCAATAATACACAAAATAACAATAAAATAATAGCAATATAAACAATATCCATTATACATACACAAAAAACCCACACATTAATGTTTATACATAGACATATTTGTTATTGTCATACAGGGTAATACAGAAACCGTAAAAGAATTTTCATCTACTTAAAATTTTCCAATTTTTTCTACAACAAAAGAAAAATATATATAAATATGGTACTATTAATAAAATTCAAAATAAATAATATCAAGATCATAATTATTTCTTATCATATATGAACAAATTATGACACATACACAGTATAGTGTCCCGTAGAAGAAAAGATTGAAGGAAGACCCTCAAACGATGTGTATTAATGCGATAAATATGGGAAAAATAGTTAAAACATCTTTAAAATTGATCTTCAGTTCCCTAGTAGGGAATTCTTATCAGCAATTGAAAGTTAAGGGTTTAGAACATTTTGTTAAAAAAAAAATAGTTTTGCCTAGAAATGGGTATCAAAAAATCCCGTTATTTTGAGTCTATTATGAAAAAAAAAATTTATTTTTTTGTAAGAATTTTGGTTCTTATACCGTCATTTTAGCATATAATGCGAAAAAAAATTTTCGACACTTTTTTTGCAAAATGGGTAAAATATTTAAAATTTGTGTACATAGGGGTAAAATTATACCAAAGGTGGCATTAAATAAACAGCGGTATATTAACATAAGTGATTGGTGTCGTTAAAAATATAATTTTCCCTAGATTTTATTGAAAAAACAATGAAAATATACACATATTTTTATCTTTTTTTTTATTTTCTTAATTTTTTTGCTTTGGTGAATACGAAATTTATAAATATTATTTTATTATTCAATAAATAAAAAAAGTATAAATATGAGCCCAAAATTATATTTATAACCGCTAAAACACTTTTCCAGAAAAATCTTTGTATGGAAGCTAAGTGAAATAATGGATCGATTATGATTAATTTCAGTAGTAATTTTTCTTGTTTCAAAAAAACTTACACCAAATTTCATTAAATTATTTTCAAAACTTTGAGCTGTAGGTGAAAAAAATTCAAAGATACATCAAACATTTCAAAATGGCTTAAAATAGAAATTCATAAAAGTTTGCAAGATATTAAAATAGAATGTAAAATTAGACATTCAGATCTTTAAGGTGCATGTAAAAGTTATGCATAACTATGGATTTTATGTTATTTTTAACTTTTAAAAATTTTAGAACTTAGAAAAATTATATTTATAAATTGTAAATTTTACCACGTGGCTACTGCAGTTTTGAACAAAAATTTTTACACTAACTCTCAACGAAATATGACTCTAGAGTAGAGTCTCTAGGGAGCTATAAGAAAAAAAAAATTTTATTAATTTAAAAGTATTTAATTTTTTGTTTCACTTTGGAATTTAGTCACGACCACACATTAGCGTTCTTGACAAATGTTGTAAATAATCATTGTATAGAAAAATATCCTCTTTAAAGTTATACAACAACTGTATCATAAAACTGATTTTTGGTTTCTTATTTATTGCCAATGCTATCCACATAGTTGCACTAAAAAGTCCTCTAGCGAAACACGATTCCATGGAGAAAAATTAAAATATATTTTTTCAATAATACGCTTAAAATTACGACATTTTATGAGACCTATTTGTGAAAGAACTAGAAAATTTTCTTTGGACAAAATGTACTAAACTAGAAGATGAATTTTAAAAATATTCTCAATAGTTTTTACGTATTCAACTCCGCAATTCGCATCGTTTGAGAGATATTCTCACATCGAAACCTCAAAAAAGCAGTTTCTCGAGACACTCTAATATACAGTTAATACAAACTATATATTATGAATATTTCAGACTTTAATATTATTTCAGTAAAATCCACTTTATTGAATTACCCTTTAAAATGATGATATTTTCATATAGCCAACAATAGAAATAATATTATGAGTTTATGATTTTTATAATAATTTTGACACTTCTTTATTACGATGTGTTCATAAAAACTATTTAAAACATAAACCACACAGAAAAACAAGGCCTGTTTTTATTTGTATTTATTTCATTTTTTTTTTTTTAGTTTCCATATAAAACTAAATATGTGGGTGAAGTGTGAAAACCACAATAAACAATTGTTGAAATTTTTCCCACTTTATATTAAAAATTTAAAAACAACACCAAATAAAAAATAAAAACTAAACCGAAAAAATATATATATAAAAAAGCCACATAAAAATATTAATATAACAATATATATATATATATATACATTATATATATATAATATGTATATGTTTACTTAGACTTGTTATTATATTAATATTTTTATGTGACTTTCTTATGTATTTTATACATATATATATATATATATATATATATATATATATATATATACTTTATGTAACATTTACACAATCTATTTTCAATAATGTTACATATAAAAATGTAAACAAAAAAATAAAGAGTCCATTAAGATGATGGTTGCTTAAAGTAACGAAACGAAAGGACAAATAAAGGAAGGAAAACTAACAAGACAAAGATGCTGAGCAATGACTTTGAGTGACAATAAGACCATTGACAATCTAACAAAAGAAGATAAAAACGAAAAGAAGAACAATATCAAGTACTTTTGTATGCGGTGTGATATAATATTGGTGGGTGTAAAATGACTGTTTAGTTTGAAAGCTTTAAATCTGCTTTGCAAAATTAATAACAATCTGACTATACTGCTGGCTTACACTAAATTTTAAAATAAAAGTTAAAAAAAACATAAATTAAAAATCAAATTTTTATGCGTAAAATTACTAAATACATGCTATAAATTTTGTTTTGACAACATCATTTAACGATTTTCAAAAATTTCAAAACCCACCCTAATTTTTGAGATATTCCAAAAACAAAAATTAACGGAAGTTCCTGAACTCAGTAAATTTTTAAATTTCTAATCGATTTGGAAAGCAGAAAAATACAGATTTCAATATAACTACTATGACCTGTACTAATTTGGCTGTTTTTATCAAGTATTGTGTTGATAGTTTTCAAGATCGATTGTAGATTGATGCGATTTACACGGAGTTTTCTAGGGCATTTGACCGAGTACTACATGTACTTTTATTATTAAAATTGTATAAATTGATCGTCCATTTCAGAATGTTATCTTGGTTTCGTTATTACTTGTCGGATAGGCTATCCGTAGTTGCTCTTGATGGTGTTTTTTCTACATCATTTATTCCTACTTCTATTATTCCAGTAGTACTTTGGGTCCCCTGTTATTTAATATATTTATTAATGACATTGACCTTTATTTCAGAAAGTCTCATTATTTATTGTATGCTAATGATTTAAAAATTTTTAACGCCATTGACCTTTTTAATCTCCAGGAGGATTTAGATAGGGTGAGTTCTTGATCAGTCCACAGTCCGTTTACCTTTTAATTTAAACAAATGTTGTTCTATGACTTATCACAGATGTTGTAACACTGTTATATCTCGATATAGAATACATCAACATTTACTATCATCCGTGAATGAAATTTTAATTTTAAGGATATTATTTGATAAAAAATTATCATTTAATAATCACTTAAATTATATTACACCTAAAGCTTATACAATGTTAAGCTTTTTATGCCGTAATTCTAATAATTTTGATCATTACACGAAAAAAGTTCTACATACATCCTTTGTGAGATCTAGATTAGAATATGCTTCATTTATCTGGAGCCCTTACACTCAATTACATATAAATAAAATTGAAAAAAATTAAGTTAAAAATTATGAAATTTGCTCTTTCATTTTTAATGTTTTCATTTGTAAGCCGTCAAATTTCGATTCCTACATACCCTGATAAGTGTGCCTTGCTTTCTATGAAAACTTTAGAAACAAGACGTAAAATTTCTTCTGTATATTTCCTATATGCAATAACTCGTGGATTAATTGATTGTCCTGATTTGCTTCATACCATAAAACTGTATGTACTTTCTAGGCCTCTAAAAACAATTATATCTTTTATATACATATTCATTGAATGAACCTTTAATAAAAGCTATGACATTCTTCAATAAACATTCTAATGAATTAGACTTAAGTATATCAAATCTTGAATTAAAAAATTTGTTAAACAATTAATTTAATTATGTATATTAAATTATAATTGATGTCTGTAAGGATAATAATGTATCCATAGACTGAAGCAAATAAATAAATAAATAAAAAAAATAAGTAATGAGTTATTCAAAATTTCTAATTTTATTTTCCTTTCCCTCTTAAAATTTTTTTGTAAATTTGTTTCTATTTTTCTTAAACACTAAACACCAAATAGTTTCATATGTTATCTCGTTTAGGAAAAATCAAGAAATCTCCCTTCAAAATAAGTTACAAATTCAAAAACTTATTAAACATTTTCTAATTTTCATCAATGAATTGTTCATGAATTATAAGACATTTTTTCTTTTTTTTATTTTTTATTTGTATTTTATTTGATGCATACTTTTTGGGGCAAAAATATAGTAAGTTATACAGTTTTTGGTTAGTTTGAAAAAAACTAAATTTCGTTATATCTAAAACAAATATTATTTTAATAATGATTTGGCCAATTCACAACTTCTGTTGTATCGTCCCATTTTTCAAACAAAATTTTTGAAAAAAAAACAAATTGATTCAAAAATTTTTACGATATATATTGATACAGCGATATAACATAGGTTGAAAATTGGACAATTTTATCGTTGTACAAGCTTTTATAGAAAATTTTATAATAAATTGAAGTTCAACTTGAAAAAATTGTGAAAAAATTGTATTTATTTCTTTTCTTTTTAGTTGTTTAAAAATTAGTTTTTAATATTTGACCGTCACCTAAAAAATGTATTTGTGTGAAAAATTTGATTCTTCTACTTTCCAAAAAGGTTTAAATAAATAACATATGATGACATATGATGTCCTCAAGAAGGAGTAGGCTAATGAATTTTCTAATTATATGAATTTTTTATTTACTGAAAAAATCGGATTGATTTATATTTATAAAAAACTAGTTTGACGCGGTACGCTTTGCTGACCCTTAGTAAAGACTTTAAATTTTATAAAAGTTTTCAGAAATATGTTTCAAATGAACATATTATTAAAATAATATCTCTGGCTTTGAACTGATCACCAACAATTACTACTACTACTTCATTTATTAATTTGAAATATCTTGAGTGTCCTCCTTTTGGTGTTTTATCAGCTTTTATAACAATTTTGTGATTGAACCTGCATTGTGGTATATTTGACCCTGGACTTTAAATGTAGTCATGAAATTATCAGTACCTATTTTGTCAGCAATGGTTCGAGTGGTTTATTTAGTTCTAGCAATTTGAATCTACCATTAATGCAACACAACCCTGTGACTTGTTTTTTGTATTTCAACGCTTTACAATGGGCACATACTTGATCCATGCTACCAATATCAATATTGTTATGTAAAGTGTAATCAACTGTTGGGTCGTAGTTAAATGCTAGACGCATAAATGTTATTTGATTAGTGTTATGAATAGCTGTTCTTGTTTGCCTGGTTCTTAGACGTCGTTCTCTATTTCGTATCTCTCGTTGTTGCTCTGTGTAATTTTCTCGTAAACGTGATACTCGATATCTAGTTTCTTCAATTTCTGCTGCGCGTTCTTCATGACTTTGTTGTGAACGTAATGTACGTACTCGATTTGTTCGTCATGTATTGCGACCAACATTTATACGTGGTCATGGAATTTTGATTAAATATGTAATTAATTTATTGGAAATACTAAATTTGAATAAATACTCACATTTACGTGAATATTCTTTAACAAATTAGTTAGGAAAGAGTATACACCCCAATGATGGTTAGTTGATTTTTCTTTGGAATATTATTTTTTTTTTATGTTTAGTAATATTGGTTTAACATATTTAATTTCTTTTCAAAACAAATATATGCAAAAATAATTAATAAAACAAATAAAAAAAAAAAAATTAAAAAGAATCGTGAAATTTGTTGGACAGATTTATATGTAAATACATTTTTTTCAAAATCGGTGCAATAGTTTTTGAGTTTAACGGCTACGTATAAACATGCCTTTTTTTATATATATAAAATATAAATTTCGATAAATTTCCAGTAAAGAGAAAAATTCTGAGAAATTTACTTCTTATAGAACATTTTCCCTTAATTTTCTTCTCATTGAAAATTTTTGATAAATTTTCTTTTTATCGAAAATTATTTATAATTTTTTTATGGAAAATTTTTGATAATTTTTTCTTTTATGGAAAACTTTTAATAAGTTATTTTTTGTAGGAAAAATATTGATAAATATTCCTATTACAGAATATTTTTGTAATATTTTTTTCATAAGAATTTTTGACAAATTTTCTTTTTATATGATTTTTTTATGAATTTTCTTGTTATAGGAAATTATTTCTTTTCTTATTATTAGGAACTTTCGAAGAATTTCCACATTCGATAAATTTTCTTTCACAATAATTTTTTTTAGAAATAATAATCGTTAAATATCTTTTTATAGAATATTTTCAATAATTAATATCTATTTATAGAAAATTTAAAAAAAAAACAGTTGCGTTTTTTGTTTTTAGATTTTCACGAGAGAAAATTTATTTGAAACAAATACGATTACCTGGAACCTTAATAAAATTACTACAGATATTACGTAAGCAAAAACGGGTTGATTAGTTACAAGAGAGCAAAAATTACAAAAACTCATTTTTCTGGAACATTTTTAATAAAATTAATTTTTGATTTACAACAGTTTTTACACATAACTGTTTTGGTTCGTAAAATTTCACTTTGAAAATTTGATAAACATAAAATAAAAAGTAAAAAATAATTTTACCTTGAAAAAAAAAATAACAAATTTTTTGTTCCAACTATTAGGTTTTCTCTAAAGTAGTAGGAATAAATTAAGAATCAGTTGAAATGTAAAATATTGCATAAAAGTCAACTGGTCTATGTTTTTTTTTTTTTCAATCTAACTTATTTCGATAAAACGACTTTTTTATTTTTTTATTAAAGATATGTTATTGATTTAAATTTTCATAAAATACATGGAAATATTTACGCATATATTATTCTAAGAATGTGAACTATTAAAAATTTTTGCACCAGAAAGGGCCCTGTGTATAAAATTTATATTTAAGAATCACTTCCAAATGTCTGTAGAGAATTTCATTGAAATTGGAGATGTCAAATCCGAAAATAGATGTTTTCTGTCTGCTTTTATATGAAATAATCCTTTTATAAAATCTATAAATACCTTATTTTAATTTAACGTAGTTATTGACTAGTTCGACAATTTTCAATAATTTTATATTTTAATAAAATTAAAAAAAAAAAAATAAAAATAAAAAATTAAAGAAAACTTGCAAAAAAATTGCTCCCAAGAACAGTTATCTAAAATTATACACATAACTAATTTTGTTGGATCATATGTGACTAACACAAAGCTAACTTCTAAACCAATCAAAATATATTAAAGCAGTTTGATAGGCACATGTAATAGCAGTAAAGGTTGAAAATGGTGCAATAAAAAAGAATCGAAAATTGTCACATAACCGATGCGATATTATATTAAAAAAATATTATTTTTTTATAAAAAAAAAACCGAAATTGTGAGCAAATTTTAGGGGACATGCAACTTCAGTTTGGGGACATGAGGCTAAATTTTTCCGGCAGCACTGTTGTTGTCGCCGTATGACGGTACCAAAGCAGATTGTGATTTTCTGCGTAGCAAAACACTTCATCGCCATTCATGGTATCTTATCTATATAAGTTTCCTTGAAAATATATACGAAGTATTGTTTTTAACAAAAATATAAAGGAAATCACTATTTCTTTTACCCAATTTGATATAAAACTGCAAATTACATATAAAACCCCCAATGTAACCATTTGTCATTCTTGTCCTTTATTTCACTTCATTCTCTGCATGCTTGTGTGAGTAAATATTGTTATAAGTTTAAAAATACATGGATAAATAAAACCATCTAATATAAGTTTATATTGCTTTGAGTGGGACAAAAAAAAAAAAAAAAATAAATAAATAAATAAAAAAGTAAGTATGTGTGCATTATATGAGGGACTTAAAAAATATGTAGTATGTATGTATGACTATGTTTAACACTTGTTGATTTTGTCTTACATTGTGTAGGAATATAATATATAGAAAGAACTGACAACCACAACAAATAAATGCACAAACTCACCGAAATACAAATACATCCTTATGTAATATATAAAAGTCGAACTTAGTAACCTTTTTATTTCAAAGCAAAAAAAAAGTGAAAAGTTTGTACAACTAACACAATAGTGCAATTTTATATGAGAGGGTCATCAACACTGCGTTTTTTTTTTTTTTTTTCTCTTATTTGTTTTATCTTTTTTTTTTATCTGTCATGTAGTTATCAACACTTCAGAACAATACAATACCTCTTGCATGAGTACAAAACAATGATTAAGGATCTATGTATGCAAGTCTAAAGAAAACAGCAAAACTATATCTTTTGGTTTTTGTTTTGTTTTCTCAAAAATCATGATAAAAATAGCAAAAACAAAAAACAAAGAAATCTTTACTTTTTTTCTTTTGTTGGCAAAATAAAATCTTAATTAAAATCAAAAATCCATATAACAGTCCTTCAACTAAAGGATAATCTTTCAAGGTAAATATGTGTAGTTTTCTAAATAATCATTATATTTGTATTCGAGTGAAATTTGGAAAGAATGTTGGAGATAAAATTAATTCTAATACAGCAAATGACATTGTAATATACTGACAATGAAATTAATAAAATATAAAAATTGAAAAACAAATTTATCATTAGATGAATAAATCCTTAAGATTGACATAAGATGACTTAAAGCTTTTATAGAATATATATATATATATATATATATATATAAAATGATACACTGATTGTTGGAAGTATGCTTGATTCGTTGTACTTATACAGAGAAGAGAAGTAAAGAAGGCGAAAAAATGTATAATAGAAATCATCATAGAATTTTGCTTCTTGTTGTAGCATAAACTTCGAGTGCTGTTGTCATTTTCATTCTAGAAACTGATGACAGAAAAATCAAATGTTGAGAAGAAATTTATATTTCAATAAGGAGGGTAGCTCTACAAGTAATATCAGGTATTTTATACCGTTTATTCTTATTCATCAATACCTGTTAGGTTTGCACTTCCATTTGTATTATCTATAATAAAAAGTTTAGACCTCGAAAGTGTATACAAATATTTCGGACCCTTACGTTTATCGGATTCCGAATAACGAAATCTAGTACTCAATTTACATTATGAAGACTTCCATTAGCTAAGAAACATGTTGCAACAAAAACTTGCATTGCCAAATAATGAGATAAAATATAATACTACAAAATAATACTACACTACTTACGCTTTAGAAAATTAACCCATTTTTTTAACACGGTGATATCATTAGAGGCAACTAGTTACTATATATGCTTCCAAATAGATTCTTAAGAAATTAATTACTTTAATATAAATACATATAAATCTACTCAATAGTTATATAATTAGTTACATGTGATGTAGAGAAAAGCAAAAATAACTTTTAGATTCGTTCAGTAACTATAACTCGTTACCAAGTTTTTGCTTAGAATGATCGAAACTATAACGAGTACAAAGACGTTTAAATAAAAAGAAAAATCAGAAAATACAAATGTTCAAACAATTTTTTTTTTTTTTTGCTTTAGAAAAGTAAAATTTTTCTACAAGAGTAAAAATTTGTTATATATACAGAGAAAAAAATATATATATTTGAAAATTTTTAGCGTAAATATTATGAATCGAACATGACTTTTTCTCAAACTTTTTTCATAAAATATAAAATTTTGTTCATAGATATTATTAAATTGTTCACAATGAAAATTTTAGGAATTTTGCAAATATTTTGTTAAATCTTTGATTTAGTTTTATTAGATTTGATTGCAAATGGTAACGAAAATGACAAAATTCCAAGGAAAATCTGTTAAAAAATAATCTTTAGAAACCTGTATATGTACCTGTAAATCTGCTCGCATTCTGCATCATATCACATTGATAAAAAGCGCTTCCGTTCTGTACCCAAAATGTAGCTCAAAATCATAAAAACTTAAAATTTTCCAAAGCAAATTTCAAAAATTTTTTTAAAATTTGAAAATATAAATGAAAATTTAAACAATTTTTTCAGTCTTCTTGAATATTGAATCATTTGAAAAAATATAAAAAAGTTTTAATAGTTTAGAAATATTGCTTAAATATTTTGAACTGAAATCAATTAAAGTAAATTTTTATATTTATGCAAAAACTTTCTTCTGTCTAACAAATAATTAAAAATATGTCTTTTTAAAAACTGATAGAATTTTTAAAGAAAAACATATTTTTTCTATAAAGAAAATTTTAACGAAAGAAAAAATAAAACAATTGATTTATATAAAAAATACCTTCTCGTAAAAAAAGTTTTTAATAAACTAGCTTTTTTATGATACAATTGGTGAAACAGTTGTTTATATGAGTCTGCGCTCATTAATCCATTTATTTCCTATAAATGTCTCAATCTTAGCACTACCGAAGCCCGCCCGGGTGTGTTTTTTAGTTTTTGAATCATTTATAACTGACTCAGTGACTAATTTATTATTATTTTTTTTATCGAAAAATATTGTGTTATGGAAATGTAACAGAAATTTTCATCTAAAATTTGTTTGTTTTTTATTATTTATTTCGAACCCTGAAACCCACCCAAGTGAGTTTTACATTTTTGCATTTTTAATGCTAATAAAAAAAAAGATATGTATATATATATATATATATATATATATATATATATATATATACATATAGATTTTTAAGAAAAAATATACATAATTTTATTAAAATATCATTGTTTTATTTATTAATATTGAATTTAATTGCTTTTTTATGCCTTAAGTCATAATGGGAAGATGGTCCCATATAATACTTTCACATTTTGATTAATTGTATGCTAACCACTTTTCTGCAGACATATTGTATATTTACAAGCGTACAACAGCATATATGTTACCAATATAAAATACACTTTATTAAGCAAGTAAATATACTAGAATTTCTTTTTGCAACTAGTGCTGTAGTATCTAATCAATAATACATTCTAGAGAACATACTAGATTTGGCTCTACTTGATGTTTATATCAAATACTTCTTTGTATATACCTTAAGCGGCTCTGGAATAATTTTTAATAAAGTAGTGCTTTAATATCTTTTAGATTACCGAATATGTGCACATTATTCTAGGCAGGGGTTTATGCTTTTACTATAGTGCCTAGAAGAATGTATTAACTTATTAAAAAAAAAATCGACCATAGATTTTTATGAGGCCTTTCATGTTGCCTTTAAAGTGCAAAAGTCATGGTGAAGTCAGTTAACTCAACTGCTCTCAATCTCTTTCCTAATTAGAAAAACATTATGCCTGACAAGTCTCTGTACCAGATCAAAGGTAAATCGTGGGAACGAATTGGCTGATGAACATATGGGTAACGGTTCAAAAACAGAGTCACAGATAAATAGATGTAAGAGACATATCTAAAATATATTGTCCCTTCCTTAACAGAAACTTCCTTTTGGCTTTTGGTACGAAAACAGTACGAGGCTCTGAATGGTAGAGGCACTGAAGGATATACATAGCAGTGTCTCGTTGAAAAAAACTTTGTAAGAAAATCTTTCCAACGATGCGTTTTGATGAGCAGAATACAGGAAAAATATTTAAACAGCAATTGAAAATCACGGGTCTAGTCCAATTTGTCAAAACACTTATAAAAGAACTCATAAATTGTTATGAAAAATAATAAATAATTTTTCTGCAAAAATTTCGGTCCAATCGAAAAACAATCTCACACTGGGATAAATTTTAAAATACTCTTTCACAAAAATATTTTGAATTTTTTGAAACTTATTTCAAAATTTATTCGAAAATTTCTTTAGAGCAAAATGTCACATTTGAAATCTTTAATCGTTGGTAGAGAGCTGAAGTTGAATTTAATATTTCTTGTAAATACTTTTTGTATGCTCAACTTATCAATACGCATCGTTTGTGATGTCTTCTTAACTCGAAATTGAAAAAAACACATTTTTTCGGGACATCCCAATGTTGATGTTAAGAATAGGTCACGTAAGTTAATTTTGATTACCATTTGTAAGATATCTAAAATCATTTGAATCTCTTTTGAGAGAAATTCCTTTTAGTCATCGATACAATATCTTTAAGGTGGCTCTGAAACAATACATAAACACAAATTTCGGTATTTGGCGAGCATTTCTTTCATAATCTAAGCAGTTCCCGAAGAAATTTTCGAATAATTTTTTGAAATAGGTTTAAAAAAATTCGTAATCTTTTTGTGAAAGAGTATTTTAAAATTTATCCCATTGTAGGATTGTTTTTCGATTGGACTGAAATTTTTGCAAAAAAACTATTTAATATTTTTCATAACAATTTATGAGTTCTTTTATAAGCGTTTTGACAAATTGGACTAGACCCGTGGTTTTCAATCGCTGTTTAAATATTTTTTCTGTATTCTGCTCATCATAACCCATCGTTGGAAAGGTCTTCTTACAAAGTTTGTTTTCAACGAGACACTCCTATGTATATTCGTCAGTGCCTCAACCATTCAGAGCCTCGTACAGTTTGCCTACCAAAAGCCAAAAGCAAGTTTCTGTTGAGGAAGGGCCAACATATTTTAGATATATATCTTACATCTATTTATCTGTGACTCTGTCTTTGATCCGTTATCCATATGTTCATCAGCCAATTCGTTCCCATGATTTACCTTTGATCTGGTACAGAGACTTGTCTGGCATAATGTCTTTCTAATTAGAAGAGAGATTGAGAGCAGTTGAGTTAACTGACTTCAGCCTGACTTTTGCACTTTAAAGGCAACATGAAAGGCCTCATAAAAATCGATGGTCGATTTTTTTTTTTAAATAAGTTAATACATTCTTCGAAATGTATCACAAAGTAAATCTAGCGGGCTTTACCAAGAGTACAGGGTGAGTAATATATACTTTTAAAGAAAGGAGCAAGGCAAGCAAGAAAAGAGGGCAGGGTTAAGGTTTATTAGATTAGCTATAAATTATAAATATTGGATGTTCTGAATTACAATATTTTTGTCAAACTGTTCGATCCACAAGAATAAATATTTTACTGGATTATTGTGGAACATAATTTCAGGAATACTACGAATACTTCGCATAATATATCTCGCTTAAAATGAATGAATTATTACAGAATATGATTATGTCTATCTTCTTTGGCAAGACACATGCATCTCCTAATCTGCTATTTGTCTATGATATAATAAATACCGATTTTTAGTTAATTTTATAATATATATAACTGCCGCTAGTTTTCAAAAAATCTTAATTTGAAGTCTTAAGTACCTAAGATTTAATTCACTTTTAAATTTAGTTTCCTATAAGCAACATCATTATTATTATTTATCTATTTTATAAGATTTCTTCTTTATAAATGTAACATTCATCATTATTTATACAGCCTCCTCACGTTGTGTATGTTCAAGTGTCGAAAAGAGTGTGAAACAAATGTAAGAATAATAAAAACCTTAGAAATAATTGCTTTTTTTGTCAAGATTTGGAAATACTTTGTAGAATTTTAGCTTGATTAAATGTATGAAAAGATTCTTTTTTGCTTATGTTTTTTTTTTTTTTTTTTTTTGCTTGCTTAGTAATTGTTGTCGATTTTGCATTTTTTATTTTTTTTATTTTTGTATATTTCAACACTTTTTCGACTTGGTTTTATACATACATATGTTTTCAGTTAAATTCTCCCTTAATGGTGGTTGGTTATTTTTTTGCTATTAAAAATATCTAACCCTAAAGAGCCATTAACTCATGTTAAGAAAAAAAGTGGAAAAATCCGGAAATTTGCTTTTATTTGCAAATAATTATTTTTATATGTTCTTTAAACAATAAAATGGGGTAAGAATACATGTGAATATTAAATTCGAAACTAGGTATATAACGCAAGTACTCGTAATTATTAAAAAAATATTTATTTTGATTTATTATAATAAATAAAATTTTAATTGAAATGGAAATTTTGAAATATCTATTAAAACGTTAAATATTCATAAAATGATAGAATTACAAAATTTTTTGTGTCTCTCAAATGGATACCTAGTATTGGCCAACTAATTTTAGTTTAATTTCATTATAAATGGTATTGTTACTCCAATTGCTGAAAACTGACACAAACAACACCATTTCCATTTGTATTTCAGAAATTTTCAATTATATTTCAGAAATTTCTATTTGTATCTTAGAACATCCTACACCATTTCCAGTTGAATTTTAGAATTCTCTGTTTATATTTTAGAAATTTTCGATTACATTTTAGAAATTTCTAATTTTATTTCAAAAACTTCTAATTATATTTTAGAATTTTTTTATCTGATTCTTATTATATTTCAAAATTTTTTATTTACATTTCGGAAATTTTCATTTATATTTTAGAAATTTCTAATTAAATTCTCAAAACTTCTATTTATATTTCAAAAATTTCTAATTATGTTTGAAAATTTTTTTAATTATATTTCAGAAATTTCTAATTATATTTTAAAAGTCTCTAATTACGTTTTAGAAAATTCTAATTAGACTTCAGAAATTTCTAAATACATTTCAGAGATTTTTATTTGTAGTTCAGAAAATTCTAAATGTAATTTAGAAATTTCCATTTGTATTTCAAAATTTTTCAGATTCTCTTTAAAAAAAATTCGATTTGTGTTTCAACATTTCCAATTGTGTTTCCTAAATTTCCATTTTTATTTTAGAAATTTCTATTTGTATTTAGGAAGTTTTCTATAGAAAATATATGTTTAACATTCTGAAATATAATTGGAAATTTAGGAAATAAGATTTGAAAATGTTGAAATACAAATGGAAATTTCTTAAATAGAATTCGAAAGATTCTGAAATGATAAATTCTAAATTCTAAATTATGTTTATAATTTTATGAAATACAATTAGAAAACTATGAACTATATATAGAAATTTCTGACACATAAGCAGAAGTTTCTGAAATATAATTAAAAGTTTCTGAAAAATATTAAAACTTTCTGTAATATAATTAGAAATTTCTTAAATACAACCGGAAATGATGTACACTATTTCTAGTCGTAGTTTAGAAATTTCTAATTATATTTTGGAAAATTACATTTATTTTTTTTTTTTAGAAATTTCAGTTATATTTTAAAAATTTATTATTTCATTTCAGAAATTTCTATTTGTAGCCCAGAATATTCTATTTGTAGTTCAGAAAATTCTAATTACAATTTAGAAATTTCCATTTGTATTTCAGAGAATTACACTTATATTTTCTATAGAAAAATTCTTAAATATTGAATATTGAAATTTGGAAATATAATTTGAAAATTTTGAAATGCAAAAGGAAGTTTGTAAACTATAATTAGAATTTATTGAAATGCAAATAGAAAATTCTAAACTACAAATAGAAAGTTCTGAAACACAATTAGAATTTTTTGAAATACAACCGGAAATGGTGTAGTTATATTTAATATAATTTCAAAAACGCTTAGTATAAGCATGCTTACTCCTTCTTATAAAGTATGACTTTAATTCGTTTTAGTTTTACATATATATAAATATTTTTTTTTTCTTCTTTCATCAATTTATATAATCCCATGTTTTGTTGGTGTAAACCAAGTTCAGTTATTGCATTAGCTATAAAACCTCAACAATTTCTAATGTTTTTCTATTTTTTTTTTTTTTTTTTTATTTCGTAATACTCGTATATAAATTTTTTCCGCTTTCTCTTTTTTGCTTTTTTTTCGTATTTCTGTTGTTAAAGATGAATATTGAATGCATGTTAGCGGTTATTTAAAATGAAAACTTTCATTTACTTTGGACATTGTTGGAGAAAGAGAAGGGAAAATATTGGTAAGACCAGATTTCGGTTTGTAAATTCAATTTTTGTGGTAAAGACAAAATCTGGGTTAAATTGAAATTGTTTACGAAATTAATGAAATGATTTTCTTTTTTTGTTTCAAGAAACACAAATAAGGAAGTAACATTAAACTTATAGATTGATATACATTTATTTTAAAGTAAATATTACAAAATTCTTATCCTTATAAACAGAAGAAAATGGGGTAAAGTGGAGCACACTTTTATCAAACTTCAATGAGATATATGCCAACCAATAATCTTTTGAATGAATTTTTTATATAGGATGGATTATTGTCTAACGTTTAGCATAACAACGATAAATAATTTATATTTTGAAATTATTTTTCGGTGTTTTTTTCAAATCAACTATTTTTGGGTAAAATGAGAAATGTTGGGTAGGTAACATAGTAAAAATGACAAGTTCAAAAGACCACACGAGTATGAAAATTCAGGTAAGTGATGAAAACTGAATTCGATATCAGCACATCTTTTAGTGATAGCTGCCTCTGTGGAGCACATCTGTCATTGCCAATTATCTTAAAAACAACATTTACAATATTGATATTTTCAATTCACATTTGATAGCTGATTTAATATAGATTTTGTACAGTGCTATAAACTTGATACTTAGTGATGCACAATTCATTGGTGTATAAGACTCCTCTTAGAGAGCATTTTCCAGACTCCTAGTAAGTCGGATCTAACTTATCGCAATCACCTCCAACGTACTTACTAACTGTAAATTATTTCCTGTACATGTAGTGTTTACAGAACTTAAATAAAAAATCCTTTTCCATTTTCCATTTACAAAGATTTTGGGATTTACATTACTTATTTGAATTTTTATTTATTTTACATGAACTAAAATTAATAAAATTATTTTTTTATTTATTTTATCAATTGCAGTATCAAAATAAAATAAAACCCACCGTTTTATTCACTAAAAAATCAGATAGTCAGTATCAAAATGACTTTAGTTAAAGACATCGGTCGGCGTTGAGTTGACAAAAAGTCCTTATTATTTTGTCAATTTGCAACCTTTTTTTAATTTTTGATTTTTTGTATCTTCCGATAAGATATTTGATATTTGAAAATTTTATAAAAAAAAGTCTTATATACACAGGATAAAATAAAAATCTATTTCAGTTACAAAATTGCTTACATCAATTAAAAGATTGTTTGATTTTTCTCTAATCATTAAAATGATAATATTACTTGAGTAAAATTATTGATTTTTTATATAAATATCAATTAATTTTTTTAATTGAGTGAATTACGCACATATTCGAAACTTTGGTTAAAATTGTTCACGCTGATAGTTGATTTAATTTAAAAATTATCTGAATCTGTACCGTTGCATAAAAAATAAAATACAATAAAAATTTAAAATTTTGATGTAAAACTTGTATGGCAAACTTGTGTAAATACATAAAATGTAAGTTGTATACTTATATGAAATAGGAAATATATCGACTCCATGTAAACTGAACAGTATGTGATGTAATTTCCTGAATCAAAGCAAAACATATTTTCTGGCAAAAGCAATTATCTCCTCGGAAGAGCCTAACTAAGAGGGGAGTGTAACCTTTAGAACACCAACAAGAAAAATAACGCAAGTATTATATAATATATTGAAAAAAAAAAAACTAAAAAATTGTTAAAACGTATTTACCTTTTTAAAAAGATTGGCCGAACCCCTATAGTTTAGTGGTTTGATGTAAATATTCTGTGACAGTGACGAACACATCTCCAATACATCAAAATTCATAACAAACTCGCTAGACATTAGAAAAGTTAACAAATGAACTTACAAAATTGATTACGAAAAATATATTTCTCAATATACTTATCCAGTTTGTGTTACATATTCTTTGCTTAAACAAATCACAAAAGGGACTAGACATGGAAGTACAAACGTATTTTTAGTTTATTTTTTACTTTTATGAAACAATTTTTATATTTTTTGATAACAGAAACAATTACGAATTAGACACCAAATCTTTGAAGAAACTGGACAGACTGAGTATACCCCAGCTGAAAGCGAAAACCGTATTACAGTTTATATCATCCTATAATTTTTAAATTAAATTATTATGTTTTTGAAAAAGAAAACCTGCCAAAAATATGATTTAATGAAGGTAATTAAGATGGTCACCCTATTGGTCTCACATATGAAAGGTTAAAAGTATGTTTGTGTGGTAGAAAGAAGAAAACTTTGCAACAGTTTGGTTTCTATTGCCATCTATATGAGCTATATACCTTTATGCACTGTAGAGTGTCCCGTTGACAGACACTTTTTAGAAAGACTACTCAAACGATGCGTGTTGATGAGCAGAATACAGGAAAAATATTAAAAATATTTTTAAAATTAGTTTTCAGTTCCCTACCAGCGATTAAAAGTCACGGCCCTAGTACATTTGCCAAAAAAAAAAAATGTGTGGAGTTCTCATTCGAAATGGGAGTCAAAAAATTCGTCATTTTAAGCTTATTAATAAAAAAAATATTAATATTTTTTTGCAGAAATTTCGGTTCATGAGCAGCAACTTTATCACATCATCGAAAAAAATTTCGATATAATATTTTTTGTTTTTAATCAAAATATATTAAAAATACACACTTTTGTTTCTTTTATCGGTAAAATATTGAAAATTTGTTTTGCAGTAATTATGGTCGATCTTAAAGAAATTTTAATAAATTTATTTACAAAGATGCACTTAAAAATCCTATAAAAAAAATCCAATGGGGAAAAGTTTGAAAATATCTTTTCCATAACCAGCAGAAAATTACGAATTTTTGAAACCCATTTCCAAAAAATAAAAAATAATAATAAAAAAATCTAAACCTTTTTTTGGCCAAAATGTATGGGAACCATGATTTTTTAATCGCAATTTTTTAAATTTTTAAAATATTTTTCTGTATTCAACTCAAATATACGCATCGTTTAAGAGTGGATTTCCTAAATCAGAAACTCAAAAAAAAAAAAACAGTTTCTCGGGCCACTCTAATGTGCATATACAGTCAAAGTCATATATATTTACATTTTTTTAAATTTTTTGAAAATTTGGAAAATATTATTTATGATATTAAAAGAAAAATTCGTATGCATTTTTTATTTCAAAAATATTTACACACATTTTTGTTGCATCAAAATTATTTGCACAGCTTCAAAAATATTTTAATAAAGCCTAACATTACCAAAGATCTTAAATTTAAGATATTGTAAAACCTTAAGATTCAAACAAAACTTTAATAGGTCGCCAAAATATAAAAATAGTTACTAAAATGATGGGAAAACCTATCAGAGTCAACTTAAGATTTAAATGAATATCGTCATTATGGTTTGAAAAAAGGAATAGGAATATTTGTTAAAAGATATTACATGAAACCTAAAAAGAGAAATTAGGAAAAATGTGTCAGAAAAATTTAACATTGCTTAGAATATTTTCAAAATTTTTCTGCATTCATTGGTATGTTCGGCGAGAATGTATGATTTTTAGAAAGGTTACGATGTTTTCATTACAGATTTTGTAATTCAATATTTCCACAAATTTCTAAATATTATCAGACTATATTATTATTGATTTTACTTTTGTATTGAATTTTCTAATTCAAATAAATCAAATTTTCGTACTTAAAATTTTTTCTAAAATCACAATTTTTGCCACGAAAAACTATTATAGAACCATTATACTACACTTCTTATAATGCGAACATCACAAACATTCTAAAAATCTTACCTTATCGCTGAACAAATAGTGACAACTGAGAATTTTGTATATATTTTAAACGATGTAAAATTTTTATGACTGATTTTTGCTAATTTCTCATTCGAATGTTTTTATTTTCATATAAAGGATTCTTTTTATTAAATATAACACGATGTCAACTCTTTTGCAAATGCTAAAGATGATGTACCATTCTAAATATTCATTTAAATCTTACACTGACTCTATAGCAATTTTTTCAATATTTTTGCCAATATTTTTAGATTTTTACGATTTACTAAAATTGAGTATATATCACAAGATTTTACAGTATTTAGGACCATCTTTAGAAAAGCTAAGCGTAAATAACTGACTTTTGAAGCTGTATAAATAAATTTGATGTATAAAATATGTGTGCAAATGCTTTTGAAATGAAAATGTATACGAATTTTTCCCTTAATATCAGAAATAAATACCGCGACTTTTTGAGAAAATACCACAATTTATTCTGCACATTTCAAGCTTTATAACAACAAAACAATTATTTCAAAATATTTTATAACAACACAAATGTTTGACTTCTTTTCTAAATTTTCAAAAAATTTTGTAAAAAGTGTAAATATATATGACTTTGACTGTATATGTATTTAGGTATGATAGACTGTTGTTTATAAACAAGAATACATAAAGTATATATTTATAAACATAAATACATACTCATATGCTACGGTAAGATATTGGTAAGGTAAGATGTTATAAATGTAAGTTTAGGTAAACGAAATACAAATGCCATTACCTATAATTTTTTATATGTATACATGTTTGGCTTATTTCCCAATAAACAATAGCCAAATACTAAATTGAATAAATAAAAGATAACTCAAAACTAACTTATATTTAATGAAATTTAAACTATTCAATAGAATTAATTTACACAGTAATGTACTAAAAAACTGTAGATACAAATATACATATAAACACGTACTTTAGATGAAAATTAAAAGAAATACATTAAATTTTAATGATACATAAATATGTATTCCAAATATATTGTAATGAAAATTACTAATTTTTGTAAAGTGCTCGTGTCTCAAGTGTTTTCTCTTAAACATTTGATTATTTAAAACGTTGAAATTTTAATTTAAATTTTATTACAATTTTGTTAATTGGGTATGTTACGTTTTACACTTAGTAATAATGTATGTATTGTATAAATGTGTAGATGTGTTAGTAGCAGTTTAAAGTTATGAATACAATCTACAATCAAAATAGAAAAATAAGTAAAAAAATAAAAAACTTTTAGGTTTCTTGTCGACAGGTTTTCGCCATAGTTACGGTTACACATACACCCAATCTAACATACATACACCCAATCTAACACACATCCATCCTCAAATAACTTTTGCATACATATGCAAAAACTTTACATGCATACACACCAATGTTTGGTTAAATTTCATTTATAGTAGATTTAATAAAAGTAGGAGTATGTGTTGTTGCTGCTGTTATTGTTGTTGCAGTTTCTATTATAAGGGGTAAACCAAAAAGTTTTGATTGCAGGGAAACACAATAATTGCACTTTATTAAGTTCTCTACATCTCACAGTGGGGCAGAATCGATATTTTTTTGGAAATAAATTTGTAACTTCTAATCGGCTAAATGGATTTACATAAAATTTCACCCAGGCGAAGCATACAATTTTAAGCTTGGAAGGAGGGTCTCACATACACTTCAGTAGCGGAGCTATTAGGACTCAAATTAGGGTACCTCTAACTTAGGAATTTTTTCTTATGCGATTTCAAATTTTTTTACATTTTCTTAAGGCTCTCGTTAAGGCCTATGAAAAACATTCTATTTATATCTTTTAGATTTCAAGTTATTTGCATTTGAAATTTCAACTATCTTAATTTTACAATATATCCCAATATTTCTGTCTAATTTTTTAATTTTTTTAACCAATTGGTTAAAAAAAATTATTATTCTTATTATTCTTATTTCTATTATTATTATTATTATTATTATTATTATTATTATTATTATTATTTCTATTATTATTATTATTTCTATTTTTATTATTATTATTATTATTATTACTATTATTATTATTATTTCTATTATTATTATTATTATTTCTATTATTATTAATATTAATATTATTATTATTATTATTATTATTATTATTAATATTATTATTATTATTATTATTATTATTATTATTATTATTATTATTATTATTATTATTATTAGAGGTCGATATCTTTTCTGAGAAAATGAACAATTTTGAAACTGAAAATTGCAAAAATTATGATTTTTTTTTTTTTTTTTGCTGAAAGGCCAATTAGATAATGTATAGATAGACATTCCAGAATTTGACCAATTTTAAACCAAAATTTTTACTTTAGACAATATGTTTTAAAATGCCAAAGGCTAGTTCTGCAAACCGAATGCCAATGATTTTTTTGCAAACCTACAATAAATGTTGGCTTTATGGGCAAAATGGAAGATAGTTCTACTTTTGGAATTGTCGTCGTTTTTTTTTTTTTTTTGGTAATTGTGGAACACCTTTTAAAAAAATCTTAAATTTGTCTACACTTTACCATTTCAAATGATAAAGTCAATTTATTTTCAAAAGATATTCAATTCTGCCCCACTGTGCATATATATACTTATATACATATGTATATGTATTAGTAATGGGTGGTACACAATTTAGTTTGTTAAAGTGTGTATATGAATAGATCTTTGTTAAAAAGTTGTGTACTTAGGATAGTTGGTTTCTCGGAGATTTTTATATGTTTTTTTCTATTAGAGAAAATTAATTTGCTGTAATGGAAACTTTCTTATTTTAAGATGAAACTTAGTTTATACATATGTATGTATTTATGTATGTATATATGTATTTATATATGTATGTATGTATGTATGTATTTATGTATGTATGTATGTATGTATGTATGTGTTTCGAATGGAGAATGAAATAAACATTAAAGCCACCAATTTATTTGGAAGCATTATGTTTTGCTCTAATAAAGATATTAAATAATAGAGAACATGGTTTAAAGGAGTTGCCTTTATATGATTTTTTAGCTAATACTTAGAGAAATTTTGTAAAACATTTTAAAAGTTATTTTTAAATTAAAATGTTTGTGTGTAATTTAACTTCAATATTCCCTATCAAATACAACTGTTACGACACCGATTTGACAACACCACACCAACCCTCAGAATTTATATTATTACATCGTTACAAGATAATATTAATGAGAAAAGTAGTGTAAGATACCTTATAAGGTCACTTAGTATAATATCTAAGAAAGATCATCTATTATATGTTTGTTTGTTAGTAAAAAAAAAAAAATTAAAAAAAAATTAAAAGTAAAATACTTCTTGCTATTCCCCCGTTTTTCTGCAATTACGAAAATATTGTCTAAAGAGTGCCCGAATTGACTGCATGTTTTTCTAGCATCCAATGTCCGGTCAGTGCTGCCCTCATCATCAACGATTCCATCTACTACCAGCTTTTTTTAAGAATGTTAATATAGAACCGATTTTAGTAGTGACTATAGGAATTATGACTCAAAATAAATTTTTTTAGTGAGGAATGGTCGATGCTGAAATGAAAACCTGTACAAAGAATTAGCGTATAATATGTTGTATTTAGTATGTCAGCCGAGCATTTGAAAGAATGGCACGTATCCAAGATGACTAATTTTCAATGACTTTTTCCGCATATATTCAGCTGAATATAAACGATGAACTGGGTTATATTGACTTCGAATGGATGGACTGATTTGACTTTATTGGCAAAGACTGCGACTGCAGAAAACCTCCAATTTACGACACCTCTAGAAGAGATAATCAAACCCTCAAATCTTTCGTGAAAAATTTCCATTTTGGTGTTCGATATGTGGCACATAAATCCGTAACTTTTTGAACATTAAACCCTTTGGCTTAGAAAATTAGCGTAAATATTTTAATTGATTTGAACCACGATAATAGAGAACTATTTGAGGTTAAAGATTAATTTTCCAAAATTACAGCCGGACAGACATGGCCACCGTATATTTTTATAATGAGATGTGGTAAAATATGTTTTATTCTCCTCCAGCTGTATATAAGTTTTCAGTGTAATGTATTAATTGGATTCTAACATATTAAAAAAATATTCTAATAAGTACTTTTCTGTGAAGTAATTCCATTTTAATTAAAAAAGCAAAATATTTAGAACAAAAAAAAAAAATAAAAATAAAAAAACATAGGTATTAAGTAATTTTTATTAAAATTTTTATTTATTAATAAACCAATTGACTAATCATGGTTAAAATTTCAAAACATTTTGCTGGTATAATTTCGTCCGTCCGTACGTCCGCTGCAGATATAATGTTTAGTTATCCCCTGGCTACCTGCGTGAATATCCGCAAATGAAATTTATAAGATACCATAAACAAGATAACAATATTTCGTTAAATATTAAGCGCGGAACAAAAAGGTATTCTATATATTATATTTTACTTAATATATTTGAATGTAATCTATGCAAGAATTTTAACCAAGGTTCCATTGTTTTTGAAATCTATGACTGAAAATAAAATCTATGTAAAGATCTTAATAAAAAATGGTATAAATTATATTCCATAAATGTGAAATGTGGTAGCTTTTTGTACAGATAGTTCCTAATCCAAAAATAATAAATTTAACGAATATTTTAGTACAGCTGTACTGCTTGAAATTTTTCAATATTTTCACACAATAGTTCATGATATATTAGATTTATAGTAAATTAAATATTTTATAAAATTTCTAAAATTTTTAAAAAATATGTATGACCAGATCGTATTCTGGTATTTCTCATAGTGTGTGATGCTACCATTTGATCTGCATCAAAATCGTTCAATTTCAGCTGAGATAAATTGATCATCATTGATCTGTTCTTGCGAACGTCAAGAAATCTACTACTTCGGGTTTTCCTGCACAATTTTATGGATAACGGCAATGTTTTTAGCCGACTTGGTGTTCTTTAACCAACGAGTATTGGACGTTTGATAAAGGAATCGGTATTCTCGAATTTAGTCACTAAATGTTTGAAGACTCAACTTAGAAAGGATATCTAGTATGTCTTAAAATATTTATTGTGAAAAGAGGAATCGAGTCAATTTTTGATACCTTTCGCTACAGTGAATCGTGGGTCAAAACTTCTTATCTACTGTTTCGCAAATATATTTTAACTGGTCGTGCAACATGAATCCGAGCATTGTCGTTACGTTATTGAAAATAAAAGCACATAAAAATCGCCACGTTTAAATCGTCTAAACTACACTCCACAATTCTTCTCAGTTAAATCATGATTATTATAAGTAGGATGGTTTATTTCAAAAAAATAATAATGAAATTAAACTTTCGCAAATAATCATGTTTGGTGCGAAACTCTCCGTATTCAAAGCTTCAAAAAAACCGACACATATTTAGTAACAAAGCCTTAAGACAGTATATGACATGGGTATAAGAATGGACTGGAAAAATGAGGAGAGTTAATGCATATATCCAATATATGTGTAAAGACTCGCCGTGTTACTCACACAAATAACCATCAAATCTAAATCAATGTTCAATGCATTTGAAGGTCTTGTCCACAGTGCGCCCATAATTCCAGTCTATCTATAAAAATTTTGTTATGTTAAATTTTAACTTTGTCTTGATATTAAGAACCATCCTTTTTGCAAAATTTATTAAAATTGAAAAACAATGTTGTCTTCACAGCAATATTTTAATTTTTTAAGATTTTATCATTTCATTCAAATAAGATTAAGTATGCATGTATATTATTAAACTATGTCTATGTATATGATTTAAATACCAATAAATAAATAGAAAAAAAAAACAATATAGTTTCAAGAAAACGAGTGTTAATTTTATACACCTTTTAGCTGAACATAGCCATTATCATTTACAGAGGCAACAACGAAGCAATAGGTTTGAAAATTTATAGCAGCCATTAACAGCACAGAAGAAGCTTCCTTATTTAAACCAACCCAATGTAAAAAAAAGGTTTTCATTTTTTTAACGTTTTTATACAATTTTAACAGCGAGTGTGAACATTAATTGTTGTTGGCTTCTTTCTGTGTATCATGTTATGTTTGTCGTAGTTGTTGTCAGCCGTAATGAGCATTGATAGCTGCACATAGCCCCACTTAAGCCTGACAAGCCCTTTTATTTCTTACCCTTTTTTTGTAAAAACAACACATTTTAACAGAGTTCTTCCTATTTTTGTTTTAATTTCTGCTGGACGTATAGCAACAACTACGAAAACATCCTTGTATTATCCAGTGCTTATATTTGATATAAATGTTTGTGTGTTTGTAGGTTGGTATGGACATGTTTGCAAGGTATGTATATGTATAAAGTCGTTTAAAATAAATTGCATTCAATAGTTGTTACCGAGTTGAAAATGTAATACAAACGGGTAATAGCTAACGGAAATAGCTTGATAGTAGGTCATGTCCTTTTCCATACTCATCTCCTACTCAGCCATTATTGAAATTTTCTACTACTTTACAAAGTCATAAGGAACAATAAAATGCAAACAAAAAAGACTATGGTTTATAGCTAAAGTCTACGGAAAAAATCATAAAAAACAGATTTTTCACAAAAAAAAAATCGAATTATTGAAAAATACACTAAAACTGTTATTCACAAGAAAACTGATGTTAAAAATGAATTTTGAAATTTTTGAAGAACTATTTCCCAATAATAACTGATAATTTATTAAAATTCAAAGTAAAAAATTGATTCGATTTTTATAAAATAATTTAAATTTTTTACTTAAAAATCGACTTTTCTTTTACTATTTTTTTTTTCAAAATCCGAAATTAATTCTAAAAACCGAATTATAAAAACCTGTTATTGACTAAAACCGAAGTTTTGCTTAAAAAAAATACACAAAAAAAAAATAAAATAAAATAAAATAAAATATATATATATATATATATATATATATATATATATATATATATATATATATATATATATTTCATTGCTAATCGATTTTTTATTTAAAACCGATTTCTCTCTAGGGAACTATTTTCATTACATTTTTCTCTTAAAGCGAATATTTTAAAAAAAATATTCTAGTCAAAGAGAGAGACTTTTTTGGAATTAATTTATTTTTCAGTCGCAGATTGTTTCTACAAACCACGAATTTTCTTTTAAGTTACTCTATAACTCGTAAACATACAGATAAATTATAACCAATTTCTTTTGACCTGAATTTAACAGTTCCGATAAATCAGCCATTATTGAAATTTTCTAGTACTTAACAAAGTCATAAGGAACAATAAAATGGAAGCAAAAAAGACTATGTTTTGAATTTTTTCTAGGGTATTTTATTGAAATAAGGCGAATTTTAGATGAGGTTTATAGCTAAAGTCTACGGAAAAAATCATAAAAAACAGATTTTTCACAAACAGTAAACACCACAATGAATATTGTTGAAAGATTATAGGCTATTGGTAACTCACATGATCGCGTTCTGACCTTTCCAATTTTTCATACATAATGTGCCTTTTAAATAAAAAATATATAAAAAAAAGTTTTAGTCTATCAAACCCGACCACGTAATACCATACACCATATGTGTATCAAAATGACTGTATTATATTTGAGCTAGACAGATTCTTGCAAAAGGTGTGACTTATATTTTTATAAAACATAAGAATGTACATATAGCAAAGTGAATCGATTTGATATGTTATAAACTAATTCTCAAAATATTTCTGTTTTTTCTCGTGAGGGTACCATTTTTAAAATACCTCCGAAATTGTAGTATAAACAGTGTACACAATTTCTAACAGTTTGTCAAGAAAAAATAAAAATATATATATATATACTATATGTAATAGACACATATCAACTGATAAGTAATTAGCAACTTTTTAAAATTATTTTTCAATCTCGTGAAATAAAGATTTTAGAAAAATTTTCTACAATTTTTTTAATATTATAATATTAAAGTTTGAATTTTTCTGACATTTTCTATGGTAATTTAGATTTTAGAGCATCATTGGAATAATATATAATATAATATATAAATGCTTACTTAAGAAAAGAAATGTCACAAAAAGCATAAATTTGTCAATAAAAAGACCATAAATTCATGTAAAATAGCGACTTCAAACACTTTCTTTTATTCGATAATCACTGCAGTTTTACAGGAATTTATTATATTTTTCATCCACTAATCGATATTTAAATATAATACTATTTATTTGCAAAAATTTCTGATTAAACCTTTTGGGAACCAAATGAATAAAATAGACCCTTTTGCTTTTAAAGGGTTAATTATCTGTAATTTTATATAATATTAGAATGGATCATTCCAATGGTACTTTAAAATCCAATATGTGTTGAAAAATGTCCGAAATAAATTGGCTATTATCAAAAATGTTTAACCTGACTGAAATTGATTACAATCCTTAATGAGTTTTGTGGTAATACTATTTTATACATCTGATCTGCTTGAAGACTTGAAACTATAACAGTGCAAAATTATAACGCCACAAGTTTCATTTTATAATCTTGGTTCGAAAAATTAGAAAAAGGTCTAACAACTACTTAAATTTTTCCCATTCTTCTACACTTTTGGTTTGCTCGTTTATACTTTTTAATCTCCTTCAATCTCCCATAAACTAGACTGTCATTGTTGATAAATTTTACACCTTTTTTGTTATTCTGTAGACTTTCAACTAGCTTTTTTTTAGTCTTTTTCGATTCTTAAAAATGCCATAAAAAGCTAAAATTTTAGTACTTCGAAAAAATAAGAAAGTAAATTTTTATCTGTTTTTATTATTTTATATATACAAAGGAATCCATTTAAATAATCAATTATTATAGGTAATTATTATTTTTTTTAATAAATTTCAGTAATCACAAGAAATATTTATAAACATAATTAAAAAATTTCTAATAAAAGTGAAATACCATCCAAAAATTATATATATATATATATATATATATATATATATATATTTGTATAAATTTTTGTATAAATTTCAATTATTATTTTTAATTATATCAATAAATTTTATGATTGAAATTTTCTTTAGAATTAACCACTATATTAATTTATGCGATTCAAATTTAACCAAATCTATACCATGGGATATAAAATAAAATATAATTCATATTCAGAGGTTTCAGCTAAAATTTTTGTTTTAATTTCAGAAAAACTGTGTATGTATTCTATATAATGTAAGTAGTGTATGTAAACATGGAAATATATTAAGTATATATACTGATATTTTAATAGCTCTACATAAAATTGCAACAAAGTGGATACGAGGCGATGTAACGCTTTGAAATCTATGCACCAAAAATATCGATAAAACGACATATAACAAAATGCTTAAAAAACCCGTCAGAAAAAACAATAGTGCATTTATATACCTTTTATTCTCCAAAATAGTAGCCGCACACACTATACTGTTTAGTATTGGCTTCCTGCTCGTCCCTTGCACTTAAAACTATGCACCGTTTCTTTAAAGAAATAACAAAAGAGTCCAAAAGTTCGCGATATATCACACACATTTTTAACTTATTGTTGTTAGATATAAATTTGTATAATTTTTAAAAATATATTTTTTTATCTTTTTCTTTTGAATTTTTTTAAAAAATTTCAGTTCTTGTAAAATAAAATTTATAATTACAATAATTAAATTTATTGTATAGTGAGAAAACAAATTCCGTATATTTTTTTCTGTGTATCAATAGGAGATAGTAAATACGAGGTTTAGAACCAGCAAGGCAACACGGAGATTTCACAGAACAGCAATTTCTCAACAAAGAAGCTCTCAGTTTTCAAATGGCTTAATAAATATAGTTTGTGAAAAAGAAGATATATAAAGTGGAAAAAGATAAGAAACAAAGAAAGAGTAGAATACAGAAATAAGATTTATTTATTTATTTATGTAGGAACCCTGGACAGGACTGACTTTACCCCAGTTGCAAACACGGGTAACAGGAGGTTCCTTACAAAGGTTATCTTAAGAAGACAAATAGTATTTGGGAAATTAATAAAAAGTCTTTATGTGCCTAGAGTGTAAGAATTATTAATAAAGAATTTATGTATTTTTTGTGTCCTTGATTTGACACATAAACCCAATGTTGATTATTACAAAATACCCAATATCTTATTATGTAATTCAAATTTGCTTTTCCTATCGTCCATAAATTATTCTACCATCATTATATGACCCTGAAAAACCTTGACAAATGTGTCGAATAGTCAAGTGTGTTAGCAATATAAGTGTAGTTTGAAATGTCTATGAACATTTTTCTTTTATTATAATGCATTTTCCAACATTTACATGAGTTCATGGATGTTATTGTCGTGTTGGTGTTGTACTCGTTCAGTTGTTTTCATAGTTGTACGAGCAATAGATGTCGTTATATATTAAAATTGTCTTGGCTTGGCTTCTTTTTACTCTTTAAACATAAGGCATGTACAAACATACTTTAAGAGAAACACGTAGACTCGTTTGTTATAGTGTAAATTGAATAAATTCTCACATTGCACTAAAACTACACTTTATTTCACTTTTGTCCATTTACTTATTCACTCATCTTAGTAACTTTTTTTTTTCTTTGTTAGATGCCAGCAGCCCTTGTCCCACTTTAACACCTTTCTACTTGGTCTAGCTATGTATCTAGGGTTTTAATCGTACTCGTATTACTGACATGCATTTGTGTCGAAGAGTTGTAACTGCAGCATCAGAATTAGAGGGGGTAAAATAAGACATGAGCAGCAAGCAATTTGGAAATTTGAATCTCACTAGACATGTCTTGACTTAAAATGTCTTTAATATTTTTTTTTCCGTTTTTGTTGTGTTCTGTGGGTGTTGGTTCTCTAGCCTGGCTGATAGAACAATTTTAAATGTATTATTAAGAGTAAAGGAGAAAGTAGAAGGTAGAAGAATTAAGTAATATGAAGATAAAAAACAACTTAAGGAAATGGACGGAGACGTATAAATTATTCATTTGTCTATGATAGGACTTTGATATGCAACAGTGACTTAAGCACATGAAAGACATTAAATGAATCTGGATTGCAAGATTTGGCAATCATGGCTGATGCTCTATATATGTGTGTAAGTTTAAAAATTATATGTATGTATTGTGTGTATTTAAGAGATTTTTCCCAGCTGACCACCAACTTCGATAATGATATCCCATTCGAACATTTCGCAAACAAAACATTTGAGAACAACTAACGTTGGCGATCCGTATATGAGCTCCTTAAGCTCACCCGTCGCTTACTTCGTGGTGGCAATTCTTTCAACCTCGAAGGTTCGTCTATTGTATTAATAGTGAACTTTTAGCAATATCAATAGCGAAACTTAAAAATATTCGTTTTACAAACATTATTGATATTGATATTACTAACAACTTGTGATTATTATCTTTGGCAATAATTCGAAAACGATAGTTTTCTATTTCGTTTCATTTCCATTTTATTCTCAATCTAAAATTAAAAGCTGATTTAATTTTTAGAGTTTGTTATATTACACGGAAAAATTATTATCTTATATTTTTCAATTAATACAGTTTTTTCATTTTACTTAAAAATTTAATTAATATATTTAAGCTAAACTAAAATAAAATAGAAGAAATAGTAAAAATAAAATTCAAGATGCAAGAATTTTTCTTATTTAATTTTTTTAATTCATTCAATCATCTAATTGATTGGTTTAATAAATTTTTTAATTGGAAAAATTTTTCTATTTTTCATTTTTTACAGTTATTAGTAATTGATATATTTAATAATTTTGGTCAGAGATGCAAATTTAAACAGTTTTTAATCTTTTTTGCAATTTTCATAAATTTTTCAACCTATCGCTACGAACCATTACTGAAGAAAAATACTATGTACATTCTCTTTGTTTTACTCTTTTGCATGCACCAACAAGTAAATATGTTGTTTTTTTTTAATTTACATAAGAAATCCTCAATAAATTCATTAGATAATTTCTCGAAATATTTAGTTTCGATATTTTATTTAGAAAAGTTGAATATTTCAATATTGATATTTTTGAAATTCTCGAAAATTACGAGAATGTTTACTCTCGAGAAAAATTCGAAAGAAGGAGCTTTAACAACAATACTCGTAGGATAGAGGTGATTAGTGAATCACTCGCTTCGTTAGGTATTAGTGAATTCCTAATTGAGTGGATTGCCCTGATGCTAAGAAGTAGGGTTATCAACTCGAACATGGAAGACACTTGCATAAGGAAGCTTGTGACAAGGGATACACCGCAAGGAAGAGTTCCCTCTCCATTATTGTGGCTCTTGGTAGTGAATGTCATATTGAGACAGTTTGATACCATGGGAAGGAAGATCGCAGCCTAAGCTGACGACATAGTAATGTTGGTCTTGGGTAAATTTTTACCCACGATCAGAGAGGTCATGCAATCAGGGCTGCGAGAACTGTCCCTTTGGGACAGCAATAAATTATTGGGAATCTACCCTGAAAGGACTGAAGTAGTTTTGTTTACCAGAAGATATAAGGTTTCGGCATTTAGTCTACCAGTATTGAATGGGATAGAACTCAAATTGTCAAGGGAAGCCAAGTACCTGGGTGTTTACTTGGACAAAAATTATCTTGAAGGAGAAATACTCAGAAAAGGTCCAAAAAGGACTTAATGCCTACTACGCATGCAGAAACTCTATAGGGAAGAACTGGGGTCTCAAGCCGATTGTATATTAGATATACACATCGGTTGTGAGACCTAAAATCACTTATGGATGTTCGGTCTGGTGAGAGGCATTAAAGAAAGTAATTTATTTGAATCTTCTCTCTAAAGTTCAGAGATGTGCTTCAATTGGCGTTACAGGTGATATGAAAAGTACACATCAAGCAGCACTGGACACCATTCTCCACCTTCTTCCAATTGAGGATTTCATAAGAGGAATGGCTGTACTGAGCTTATTAACACTGAAGGAATTAAGATTAATAGGAAACTTCATCGCGGGGCATTTTAGCATACTTGAAGAAGTCGAATTTGATGGTCGGACATTATGTTTGGCCGCCCAAACGGATTATGTCGGGATTGCAATTGAAATTGCTAGCAGGGACCTCTTGGTTGGAGCGGAGAAGCTCCATGGAGATTGTGCTATCTTCACAGATGTCTCGAAGTCTACTTTATGGGAACAGATATCAGGCGGTCTTTTAGATTTTTCCGGCAAAATACTAGGCATTTACAAGGTTGAAAGATTACTCGAAGTAAACGTTGGAAGAGACTCTGTGAATAGTCAGACATCACTACTGGCAATAACAAGTCATTGTGTTAGGTCCAGATTAGTGCTTAAGTACAGAAGGGAATTGAGAAGGATAATTCAACAGAATAAGACTCTGTTGAATTCCTGGCAATTGCTCGCAAAAGCTCAGATCTGGACAGGTCTTTTGTGGAGGCATCGGTTAGGATTCCATATTTCATGGCCATAAGGGAATGGACTTTAGGAAGAACGAATCATGTTACGAGGAATAGAATGGACTGCAAGGTATCTAGAACGTTATGGCCTAGTCTTAAACTAGAAGATTCGAAACATCTTCTGAGCATGAGTCGTGGGTCATTGTATGTATAATTACTGATCACATCACAATAGGGAATGTGACTAGTAAGTGGGACATTGACACGTCAGATTTTTGTAGGACGTACGATGATGTAGAGTAGCTAGGGAGAGTAGAGTATAAACTCTGTTATTGTGTAGAGCTTCAGCGTAGTAGACTGGAGTGGTTTGGCAGCCGCTTATTACACGAAATAGAGGAGATTACTGGCAAAGGACTTTGTAACCTTATAGGGCTCTTAATGGGGATAAAGTGGCTTAGGTTAGTAGTTTTTGATTAATGGGTTATAGGTTTTCCTTTTTATAATATTGCCTTATCTTACTAACGTCTCGCTTTTTTCTCTTAGCATTTCTTTGGCATTTTTCTGGGCTCACAATGGACCGAATGGTCTCTGAGTGGAGGACTGAATATATAATATAATTCTCGATATCTCCCCGACTATATTTGTGTGGAAAAGTCTTCGCTTTTAACTTTCGCCATTATGGAAACTCAGATCAGGCGGGTTAGTATACAAGATTTACATTGTTTTAGTTGCAATTGCAGTTGCTATTCTATCTATTATTAAAGCTTTAATTTCCTAGATGTAGATTGTTAAGTGTTTTAGCAAAATTGCATTTAATTAGCATAAATTAGCAGCACGACAAATTTGTATGACAACAATAATACAAAATGCATCTTAAATTTAAAATTTTATAACATAATAAAAGTTAAAATTGTTTAAACTAAGTACAAAAAAAAGTAAAAAAAAATAGGATTAAAATAAAAATGTTTAAATGAAAAAGAATAATAAATGAATTAATGAAGAGAAAAAGAAACAGAATAAAATAATACATAATAAATTTGACATAATTATAAATGAATTAAAGAAATTGTGTGTTAAATTAAGTGATGAAAAGTTTGTTGATTTATTTGATATAACATATTTAATTACTTGATATAAAACAAATAATATTCAGATGATAAAATTTGGAATAATAAGCATTTTGTATAGAATTAAAAAAAAAGTAAATAAAAAGGTATTAAAATTAATTGTGCAAAATATAATTATGTGTCTAGAACAGACGTCAAGTATACATGAATAATAAATATTAAATATTAAAAGACATTGTTAGTAAACATATTTTAAGGATATTAAAAATAATTCCAAGAGTTTAGACAAATAATAAAAATTATTTTATATCATGAATTCCAAGAAAGAACACATAAAGAACACAAATTTTGTTCTCATGGCTTTCAATTTTCTTCATATACAATAAACGTGTTCTCTGTGAAGCTGACAAAAAAAAGAAAAAAAAAAAAATCAAAAACCTTAGTGTTTTCGGGGTTTGGAAGTATGCTATTTTTGAAGACGATATTATTTATGTATCTCATCGGATTTCTCTTATTTAAAATGCATTATATATCCACATTTGTCCTCTTTCATAGTAAATTTATTAAAAATTTTCGTTCTAATACTAAATGAATTTTTGAGATGCATTTTTGAAATCGTGCTCCAATTTATATATATATATATATATATATACATATATATTTATATATATACACATATATATATATATATATATATATATATATATTTTTTTTTTTTTTTTTTCTGTAGGTATATATATATTTGTTTGCGGCAGCAATAATTACCATTTTTAATAACGTTTAGAAAAAAATACCAAGAATTTATTTATATATGTATATATAGGGGTATTTTATATGAAAAATCTAGCTGTATATATATAGCTGTCAAATTTACTGTAATTAATGTAATTAATATAAACAATTTCATAATTCAAGTTATTATTTTTTTCTGGGTATATCAAATTATACTTTTATTAAAAAAAATCGAAGGGGGAAAAAGTGCATTCAAAAAAAATGCATTTGCTTTATATAATTAAAAAAAAAACAATTTTTTAAAAGAGAAAATAATTGCCTTTCGCATGAAATTTAAATGAATCAAATAGGCCTTAAACTTCAAACGATATGTGCAATTAAAATTACATAAAAATTTAAATATTTTTTCTTTCTAATTTCAAAAAATTAAGAAAGACGTCAGTGTGGTTTTACAAAACATGCAAGTGCCAAATATGAACTAAATCTGAGACCTAAGGTATTTTTCATATATGACATCTTATGGAATTCATGATATTATTTCCAATATATTCGGTTGGCTCTTCTTTAACAAATAAAAATTAAAACTTATTATTAACACTATTTTATTTATTTACTTATTTGTTTTTATTATTTTTATATAAATCGCTTTCCTTCCTACTGCCTAGATATGTACATAACAACTAAAGTCCCAAATGTAAATATTACCTTTTGTTTAATGAAAATTCTACAAGTAATTGGTGGTAAATTCTTCTAATTATACCAACTCTAACAACAAGCACTAGTGGTAGATGAACTCTGATAGAGAGAATATAAAAATGGCTGAAGTATTTAACAAACATAGACAACATAAAAATACTTGATACTCGTAGTTGTAGACGTAAATATTTTATAGTGATAAAAAAGGGCAATAAAAATTCTATATAAATGTATACAGAAAGGAATGAATAATTAGAACAATTCTAAAATTTTATAGGTTTTTTTTTTCTGTAGGTACCCTACTTTGGTGTTAGAGGCATTGATGCAATAAACTTAAAGAAATTAAAAATAAGGCAATAAATAAGGCTGTTAAGTAAGATTTATTAGTTAAAGTTAATGGTGAGTTAATTTATTATTAAAATTTAGTAAAAATAAATGAAGTTAACAGAGATTAAAGTTGGAATATTAAAAAAATATTCGTGAAAAATAAATATTGCTTACTAAAGCAAGGCTTAGTGTTAACAGAAAATATAAATATATAAAGTAGAATTAAAATCAAAAAAAAAAAAAAAAAAATATAAGAATTACTATTACTAAGGTTTTTCAGTCTGATTCATAGAAGTTAACTTAGTATATATCGAGCCCTGAATAAACACTTTCATCTGATATAAAACTAATATAGTGGGAGATTTTCAAATGTTCGATATGATATACAAACCTTCTATGGTTAACAACTCATAATATATGACATTCTTCGAAACTTATCAAATAAAAAATTCACGCTTTGAATCTGCATTTCCGACAAGCAAAATTTAACTTTTTTTAATATATGGAATCGCTACATGATCTACTACAAGCTCAAATTATTAATCGCTCAAATTATTAATACTTTGGTAAAAAATATTTATATATTTTCAAATTTTTTGTTTTCGAAAATTTTTAGCAACCAGAAATTTGTAGTTTCCTGCATGACAAATGAAGTTGACGCCAGTTGACATCTATAATATCATTTGGGCAACTGACAGCACAACTAAAGTTAAATTTTCATACATAGTCGACAAAATTTTAGTAGTTTTAAATTTGAGAATAAAAAGTAAATACTTAAGATATTAAAATTAGCCCAATAACCACTCAAAAAATTAAAATTCAAGTAGTTGAAACTTTATTTGAATTCATCTTGAATTTCAATAAATTTCTTAAGCATTTTTCACGTAAATTTAATAATCAAATTTGTGGTAAAAGAAATTAAGAAAAATCTATTTATTATTAATAATGAATGTTCACTACTAGGGCAGCATATCCTTTTTTCAACCCATTCAAAAACAATCAAAAATTTAAAAAAAAAAATTTGCTTATTAGGAGTTTTGAAACTCTGAAAGAATGTCATTTTGTTAATACACTACCTTCAAAATAAAATTTAAAAATTTGATTCCAATATGTTATTTTTAAACTAAAAACATGCTTCTAAATTTTTATTATATTTATAAAATATGTACTCATGTACGTATTACATGTCTAATGCTAAATTGATCTATATATATTATTAAAACTTTTATTTAAACTAAAAAAAAAAAATCTCATAAAACATACTTTTTTAGCCCGATGAACTAGAGATTTCGTTCAAAAATTCATCATTTTCGACAGATTTCCCATAGTGCTGACCATATAAATGTTTTGAAAATTGAAAGACGCGAAAATAAGGACCTCGGAAAAGTTGTAGTTTCAGGTTGATTTCAAATTTGCTACATTTTACACAGAAAAAATGTGGTCAATTAAATGATTTGTCAAAAATTTAATTTATTTCAATAACTTTTTTAATTGTATCAATTATTCTAGTGATAAATTTTTTCTATATTTCTATTTAAAAACAAAGTCAGTTAGTTTGCGATAATTTTTCTATTTGTATTAATTAATTGCTTATCATAAGTTATCATTGAGTTTCAATTAATAAGATAGTTAATTAAATATAATTCGCAATTGAAATTGGCTTTAACATTTTTATATAAAAAATTTTAAATTAATTTATTAGAACACGTCGATTTGGAGTAACTTTGAGTAATTACAAAAATATTTGAAATCATTTTAAAATTCTGGTTAATAATTTAATTGAAATTTTTTTCGAAAATATATTTTTCTGTGTGTGAACATTTTGAGATAATTATACTGATTGAAATTTGGCAATAATTTTTAATAAATAAAAATTTTATAAAATTTCTAATTTTTTAAAAGATACTAATGCTATTTGATATCAATTGCAACATTTTTTTTATTTTCACATCTTTAAATTTTTAGCGAAAAATAATTTATAACACTTTAGATGAATGATTTTGTGTGAATTTAATTTTCGTCTTTAGTTTCAAAAATAGTACTGAATTCAATATATTTTGGATGAAAAATTAAATGATGCACACCTTTTGTGTTCCCTTTGCCACCGGTCTTAAATTAATATAAAATGAAGGCTTGATTAATTATGTATACGATTAAAAAAAATCTACCGATGTGGTCTGAGGAAGTGTGGTCAGTTTAGACTTTTTAAGGCTAAATCTTTTTATTTTGCTTTTAGCCTCAAAGTTTTCGATTTAGCTTCTTTTTTAGCTTTTTATAGCCATTTTCTAATTCTTAAGCATTTTTGTATATCAATGTGCACAAAAAATCGAGATTTTTTATATCTAACAAAAATTTTCGCCTGTGGCACTTCATTCTCCAAATCAAATTTAACTTAACTCATTTTATGGACTTACTTAAACAATTATTGTAACTATTTTTTAATAAAGTACATTAACAATAGAAACTATTTAAATTAAAAAATTTGGAAATGATTGATCAAAAAAGTATTTAATATAATTCAAAAATGAGGAAAAGTCACTTCAAGACATTGCGTAGTTAATTTTTCACACGAAATATAACCCAAATTTGTTTGAGAATTTTGTGGGCGGTTTTTTCATTGGATCATTTTGCTGACAGCCGTTCTATGTTTTATTTTTAAGTTTACAGTATCTTAAAAAAATATATCAAAAACTGACGAGAACAACAAAAAAACTAAACAAAAAAATAAATTTATAAATAAAAAATACAACTTTTTATTAACCTTTTTTTAAAGTCCAATTTAGCCTCTTTTTTTCAGGTGATAAGAAAACATTGATATAAATTTGCTAAATTTGTTCGAATATCAAAAAATACTTTTAATACAAAACATTTAACTTTTAATAAAAAAATAGTTTAAAATGAATTGAATTGAATATCAAAAAGTTTTTACAATAATCTTAAAAACCACTTGAATCATTGTCAAAAAAAGTTGTGAGTTACAATATAAAATTATAAGATGATCTTATTGTGTCCGTACTGATGTTTTTTCTGCAAAATTAAGCTTTGACCCCAACGAATGTTTATATATTGTATTGAACAATACTATAGACAATATCTCAAGACTGTTGATGTACATTTTTTTTCTTTTTTTATTTAAGGTCAAAGATTACAAAGTCTAGGAATTGTGGTCAAAAAATTACAAAAATTTCTCATTGTGCGTAGGGTCAAAATTTCTTTCTAAACTATTATTGATGCCTTATATTTTAAAGTATGTAATTTTTTTATGAAGTTTTAAGAAAAAATTATTGAATTAGAATCAATTTTTGTAAATTATTTATATTATTTCTAAAACATAATTTCTCGCGATTAGACACATTGCGAATATAGAGCATTATCGAATCTTCTTTAAAAAAAATATCACTTACTACAGAAATTATTGGCGAGAGAGGAAATAAATTCAAGGAAAAAAATTAAAAAAAATAAATTTATGCGTCTTAAAAATGTTGTAATGATCATGTGAAATTTGAATGATTTTCTGCAGCTTTTTACTAATAAAATTTGCAATAACAGCTGTAGCTCATACAAGAAATTCGTTCAATTCTTAAAATTTATCATACTTTATACATAACACTTATATTTTCCTTAATAGTTCTTTTTCGTAACACCTCATAAATAATAATAATAATAAAATTTATAATGATTCGTAGAGGTAAAAATGTAAATCCCTTAAGAGTTTTATTATTTATTTGTTTTAGTATTTGTTTATTTATTTAGGTTTCCTGCCATCAACTAATGTTTTAGCTAAAGACAATAGACAATAAAAGATACATCATAACTGTTATATACATATAATTTAAAGAATTTTAAATATATTTTAATTAAGACGCATTATATTTTTTTGTAATAACAAAGAAAATATGCCAGTTACAAAAGACCAGTAATTAGCGTTGTATTTTAATTATAATCCCCCCAAAAGACATCTGTGAACTTTTGTAATTAATTATGCAGTAATTTTTCTTATATTCTCATACACAACATGAGTTTTTTTGTATAATTACAATAACAATAAAAATATTAATAACACGCTGCTACAAAACGACACTTTTAATTTTCGCTCGGAAAACCTTCTTGAGGATATAAAAAAAAAAAAAAAAAATATTCGAAACGCTCAATAAATTTTCATATATATCGCGAAAAACTTGTTCAATTTAAGATTTTTAAATTAATCTCAGCAAAAGCGGAACATCCAAAGAAGTCAATAAAATCCTAAACTTGTGATCCAGAAATAGTGCAAATTCGGATCATTTCCAATGAGTTTAACATAGGCTTGTCATTGGAAGATGTTCTCTTTTTTGATACCTATTCACTATGTAAGAACTCATGTTCACCATGTCATGTAAAATTGATTTTTTATGTACTTTTTTTGTCAACTCAAGAACATTCCTTTTAATTTTTATATAAAACAAATATTTTTTATTAAAACAGTTATTATTAAGTAACAAGTCTATATAAATTTTCAACTTTTTATATCAGAAAAATTTTTTTCTGTTTGCATATCTTCTTAAGCACAAGAAACTGTATACTTACTGAAACTTTGAAAGTAATGAAAAATTACTTCCTAATTTTGTAAACATTACTTCTATTTATTTATTTTTTTATTTTTTTTTGGTATATTACCACACAGTATATTTTAATTGTGACTAATTTTTTTTAAAGCGAATTTCATCGGTTTTATCTACTATTGCATAAATTCGTTTAAAAATACTAAGTAATTCGGTTGTAAGTGCTGAAATTATTAGTAGTTACAACTATAAACTCAACTGAAAAAAATGATTTTTGGAATCAAACTATTCGATGACAAAAATTAGGGCGGAACATTTAAAAAATCAATTTTATTTTCATTTAATACTCAAATATTTTTTTACATAATATTGCACCAAAAGAGTTATAAATATGACTACTTAGGACCGGTTTTATACTGTCCATTAGTGTATACTTAAGTGCAAACTTAGTTAAGAAACATTAAGAACTTAAGTACGATTTTTCCACTAAGTGAGCGGTGTAATATAAAATAAGTTCTAAAACAATCTACATTATTATTCTGCTTATGGTTTACTACACACATTTATCTTTACAAATGAATTGAGGTTCATTTTGGACAACAATATGGAGCAAAATATCAAAAGCGTTTTGTTCTAGAACTAAAAGCGGTTCATCCCTTTCTTTTGAGGTCGTTTGTTGCTTAGAACCCACATAAAGCAGAAATATATATATAGAATACACATGGGGTTGATCTCAAAATGTGCCCTTTTTGTATATGATTATATTACACGATTTTTGAAAACCCAATTTTTCACATGGACAGTATGCAACCTGGAATCTTAAATACTATAATTTAAATTTATTGCTTTTATTCCTAACAAATTTATAACTACACTTTCATAATATTAGTGTTATTTTCATTTTCTTTTTTTACTTTTTCACCATTTATTTTATTTTTTTTAACGTCAAAAAGAATCTACCATTGATATTATCGAATTTAAGGTCTCATGTCGTAAAATGAAACGTTTTCAAACTTTTGAAATTTGTATGAAGAAAAATGGGAAATTGTTTGAAATTAAAAGGCCTCATTTTGTAAAACGAATACTTTTCAAACTTTTAAAACTTGTATTAAAAATACTGAACATTTTTTTAAATTTGAATTTTTTCCATACAAATTTTTGCCGTTTGAAAACGTTTAGTATTACAAAACGTATCCTTTATTTTTTATTACAATCGAGTTTTTTGAAGTCAGTACAATTATATATCAGTCAATACATCTGAAAAGATGGTTTTGAAATAAATACTTCTAATATAAATAAATTTTTGATTGCAACCACTAAAAATCAGTAATAAAGCAATTGTACCGAATTTATAAAATTAAAGACGTCATTTTTAGAACGAAAAAATCCAAATTTGAAAAATTTCCCTTCATTCAAATTTCAAACGTTTCATTTTACAAAATGAGGCCTTCATTTTGATTCGACACATGTTGATTATGTAAACTAATTTGATAATTATTATGTTATTGCTGCACTAAAAACGAAAAATCTTTTGAGATATATTTCTAATATTTCGAACTAATTTTTATTCTATTCCAAAATAATAGTAATGTGATCCATATTCGTATTGCTTAGAAAAAAAAATCATATTCCCTCATCGGTAGAGATTTTTCATCACAGGCGATACAGGCAATAAGAAATCAATACGCCCGGAAGAAAAATATCCAATATTGCTAGATAATCACCTAGGTGAAAAAAAGAAGATACCGCCAAATAGTTTTCTGGAAATTGTCATAAATATATAGAAAAATTATCACTAAATAAATCTTGATATAACAAAATAAAGAAAACTTTTACATCTTGTAAAGCATGCAGCACATAAATCTTAACATCATAAAGCGAGAAAATTAAAACGCTCACTATAAAATATCCATTTTATTTTAAAAGACAAAAAAATTTCTATAATGTTTTTTTCAGTTTTGAACAATCTTTCGACAACTGAAAAACAAAAGTATTGCATTAATTTCTTCCAGATGATCTCAATGGGATATCATCAATTTATTGAGGAGATGATAATCACCTTACTGAAAAAAGAGCGATATTTTGTGGATAAAAATAATAAAAAAATTAAAATTTTGTATACTTTTTGTTGTTTATTGCTTAACTTTCTTTAAATTAATAAAAATTCAGTATTCGAAAAATATTACTTTGATGATTTTCGTCCAAATAATAAAAGGAAGATATTACGTAAATTTCTTTTTGGAAGACATCTTCCAAATGCTTGTAGGGATACCATTAAATTCTGATAGTTATAATCGTTTTACAAAAGATATTTTTTCTGCATGCAAATATATATATATATATATATATATATATATATATATATATATAAAGAATCGAAAGAATCGAATAAGTTGTACAGTTTTGGTGTAATTTAAAAATATTTAATGTGGTTATGTTTACAACGAAAATGCCCTCAAAAATGATTGCATCCTTGCACAGAATTTTATAGAAAAATGTAAACTCGGAAAATTGTGGAACATTTTTATTTATTTATATTTTTTTTTTTTTTTTGTTTTTTGTCCATTTGCTTTCAATATTAAAATTTTATTTCAATATTACAAAGAAGTTTGAAAAGAAAAATAAACAAAATAATAAAAGAATTAGAAAAACATTTATACAAGAACTTAGCAAAAAACAGCTTTTTTACAAATAACTCCAAATTTTGAGGGTGTATTGCAAATTTTTAAAACTAATTTATGGTATCATCAAGAAGACCTGTAACCTACACTATGTGATTTTTCACTGTAACATCGTGTAATAGGTATAAAGAATAACGAAAACCCTATGGTAGATTTAATATTTTTAATGACTTTCTTTGTTTTTGTGTCTCTTTTTCTTTTATACTTTTGTATATCTTAGATTTAAGCTTAATTAATGATAAATACACTAATATTTTTAGCTACAGTGGGAATTTCATCATTCATTTTGTTTTTTTTTTTTTTTTTTTTTGTGCAGTTACGTTTCTTTTGGGGATTTGAAATTCATATTTTATATACGTACTTTGACTACGTATTTATCATGAGTGTTTGCATAACAATAGAGATGGTAAAAAAAAGACAAAAATCCAGGTTTCAAATATTTGTGTTACTTTCAACTGTTTCTCTCTTTTTTTTACTTTTAAGTGATTTGCAAACATTTTGGAAATCTTCGAGGAATTATAAATAAATGTTAAGAAAAAGAAAAAAAATATATATATATTTTAAAAAGATGAAGTATGACTGTTCCTGTGTCATTTATTTATATTATATTTAAACGGTTTGACAAAGTACAGTGGTAATCAAGATATAATACTAGTAAAATAATTTCATTTTATTTAATTTTATTTTGAAAGCATTCTCATCTTGTGCATCTTACTTAATACATACATATCCCCTTTTGTTAGTTTAAATTTAATATTATGCAACCTTTTCAACACCAGCAGATAATTAAATTTGATCGTAATGAAAACAGAAAAGTGGGAATTATGCTAACCTGACAGTCAGTATTGCCAGCTTAGCATTTTTAAGGCTAAATCTAGGCCTTTTTTGCTTTATGCCTCAAAATTTTTGTTTTATCTTCTAGCTTTTTTCTAGCCTTTTTTGATTTTTAAAATTGCCTTAAAAAGGCAGATAATGGTATTTAAACAACGAAGAAAAGAATTTCTTATTTGATATTACTATTTTTTTTACAAAATCATTTTTGTGTATTTATTAGCAAAGGAAATCGATATTATTTACATTTAACATAAATGTTCATCTGCGATGCATCCTTCTCCATATTGACAACAACTTAACTCTTTTATTGTTTTATTGACTTAATCGAATTTATAGTAATAATTTTTTAATATACTTCATTAAATATATAAAATATACTTGTGAACATAATTCTTAATAAAGGCAATTGGAAATGGTTAAATAAAAAGGAAAATAGAATGGTTAAATAAAAAAAGAAAATAGAAAGGAATTATAGTTTAGAAATTGCGAATAATCACTTCAAAATATTGGCTCCTCTTTCATATGATATATAACCCAAATTTGTATGCAAAATAATTGGGTGATTTTTCATTTGGTCTGCGTTTAATTTATTTATTTAATACAATATCTGCAAAAATATAACAAAAAAAAAAAAAAAAAAAGAACTAATGAGAACTGGTAGAACTACATTTTTTTTCTGGCCTTATTTTTTGGGATAATTAGTGTTTTATTTGCAAGTTAGTAACTCACGAAAACTAATTGCGATTACTGAAACTAATTGCAAACAAAGAGTACGGCGTTGCCACTTGGATTTAATTTGATGGAATTTTTGATGATAATAGTTGTATTTTTCTCATCCCCCACGACAAATAAGGAAATACATTCATCTATGCAATTGGTATATAAGCAGTGAGTTATTTTTATTTGCAATAATTGTGCGTATAAGCGTAATATATGATTAATTATACTTAAATACGGATATATTTATGATACATATGAGCATTTGAACTATTTTTCTAAAAATGCCGGTAAACGGCAACGCTCGCTGTACATTTTTCCTTAATTAAGCGCAATTTTAGGCGATTATACTCCACTGTGCGAGAGGTGATGAAAATGTTTTGAGGCCCAACTAAAACGTGCCAGACCACTATGTTGGCCAAACAATTAAAAACATAATGACAAATCTTTGCATGCATCAAGTTTCTTTCATATATGACATAATCCTCGAACTCGACCTTATCAAATTAGACGATAAAGCGTTTAGAGTAGCTTGGTTATCTGACATCACACAAACTCCACAATGTTCTCCCTTAATAAGGCGAGACCGTCTAGTTAATCCGAGAAATATTTACCTAACTTAAACAGATGAAGCTCCAATAGATACCCACTAAATTTACCTTCAAGTTATCTTCACATTATTTTTTTAACCGCTCAATAGTTTCGAAATTATTAGGAAATTAATGGCGAAAAATCAATTTTTCATGCTAAATTAGAAAAATTTTGCTTTTTAAAAGTTACTAAAAATTTAAAAATGTTAAAAAATGAAAATTGATAGACAAATTGATGAGCAAATGATAGGCAAAATTAAAACTGACCAAAAGTTTCCCCGTGGATCACCTCTCAGATAGAGCTAACGTACGGTTTTCTTATTAGGGATGTTGTGCTTAAATAAAGTAAATATAACTCTTAAAAAGTTAAACTTTTGGTATTGTAAATCGATATATATTATAAATTGTTGTTGAAAAGTTCCAGAAGGCAACAAAATAAATCAAACCTGATTTTAAAGTCTCGATTTTTTCTACTAGTGAAAAAGAATAGATTATTTAAATAGAATAAGAAACATATTAATAAGATTAGAAATATTGTTTTCTATGAAATAATTTTTGTTGCAGTAACTGTAATTTTTTGTTTGTCCCTGCTTACCACTGTTCAACAATTTATTTTTGCATAAATCCTTCTTATTTAAAATGCTTACGTGACTTATTTACATATACTTACACACATACTTATGTAAGCAAATAGCATGTATTTGTTGGTGGAAACTTAGGTACATATTTCGAATGATTATAATGTTTTAATCCACGGAATTGAATTTGTAAATAAACAATGCTGCTTCAGACAATGAGAGAACAAATGTCGAAACCACACGTAGGTATTCTTGTAAATAAGAATATAAATTGAAAAAAAAGATATCCAAAATTTCTTTTGTTAACATTTAAACAAAGTTTCATTGTTGCAAATTTCATTTTTTTCCCAAATATTTTTTTTAAGTATTTGTTTTTTATATGTATATTTGAATGTATAAGTTGAATTTTATAATACAATTTGTTACACGTTTATAAAAGAAAAGAAAAATATTGATTCTGGCAGATATAAGAATATGTTTTCTATTGTACACATACACGTAATGCAGGACACATGTAGACATACATTAACTTATAACAAAACATAAAGTGAATGCCAAAATGTCTAAGTTTCTGTCCGCCCAATTGTTTGTGTATGTGTATTTGTAAATTTTTATGTTAGTATCTGTGTTCTGTTTACAAATGTGTGACATTCATGTCGTCAACATTTGTATTGTTTCCAACGTAAAGAGTATTTTATTGTATTTGTATTGCTCGACTGTCACTTACTATGAAAGTGTATAAGTGAATATGAAAGTGTGTTGTTGTGTTGGATTTTTCTATGGAGAATATATAAGTATGTGAGAGTGAGGGTTTTTTGTTTATTTTAGTTTAACCATTTGTCAATTTATCAAAAGTGTCACAAATGTCGAAATATAAGTTGTCTTCCTTTTGCACTTTACAACCATAAACACACACGGACACAGACATCAACAGGAAAACCGTAAAAAATTTAAAATATACTCTAAAAATTTAAAATATACTCTAAAAGTACGAAAATATACACTTGAAAAACCAAAATATGTTGTAAATTTTTAACGAAAATTATGCTTTTCATTAAAACAAATATTTAAATTTTAAAGTAGTAAAATAAGGCAAAACTAAAATTTATCAACTGTGTCGAATTTTGATTCCCCATTTTATTTTAATATAACACATAAAATATAGTATATACGTAGTAATATAGCAGGGGAAAAATTACAGTTACTGCAACAAAAAATTATTTCATATAAAAAAAAAAAATATTTATAATCTTATCAATATGTTTCTTATTATATTTAAATAATCTATTCCATTTCAATCAAGTTTAATTTTTTTGTTGCCTTCTGGAACTTTTCAGCAACAATCTATAATAAAAAGCTGCCATAATACTAAAAGTTTAATTTTTTAAGAGCTTTATTTAACCACAACATCTCTAATAAGAAAACCGAACTTTAATTCTATCTGAGAGCCTATTCTATGGGTAAACTTTTGTTCATCAATTTGTTCATCAATTTTCATGATATATGACTCTAGGATAAATTTTTCCATTTTTAATTTTTTAATAACTCTTAGGGAGCAAAATTTTTCCATCTTAGCATGAAAAATTTAATTCCCGCCACTAATTTCCGAATAACTTCGAAATATTGAGCTTGTAAAAAAATAATGCGAAAGATAACTTGAATTTGAATTTAGTGAGCATCTATTGATGTTTTTGTGTTTTTAATTAAATCAGATAAACTTTTTTCGGGTTATACTGTGACCATCTTATTAAAGGAGAACACTGTGAAGTTTGCAAATTTGTGTGACGTCAGACAACCAAGCTTTATCATCTAATATGATAAGTTCGAGTTCGAGGACTGTGTCATATATGAAAGTAACTTGATGCATGCAAAGAGTTGTCATTATGTTTTGGATTGTTTTACCAACAGAGTAATCTATGTCGCACAGAGGGGTGGAATCGCATAATTGGCGCTTAATTCAGTTAAGGTCTTCCGTTTGCTTACGTCCTTTATATTACGTTTAAAAAGTAGCTATAATGAAGATCAATTAATAATATCTTAAATACTATAAGTTAATATAGTTCTACACTTCAATCTTGTTGCTACAAGTTAAGCTCCTTACCGTTAAATGTTATAAAGTATACTTAATTAAAGTTAGGTATTAAATATTTTTGATTTCCTTGATTTTATTTTTTTATAAAATCAAATTTGAAAAAAATCATAAAAAAATATCCTCAAAATGTCAAATATTACTCAAAAATAGAAAAATGTGCTATAAATGTGCACTAAAAATCGACAAATATAGGATATGCCGTTAAGGGTAAAATATGCAAAAATATGCACTCACAAATCGGTGCCAAGATGTTTTAACAATGGCTCCACTCAATGTCCAGTCAAAAATATGCAATTGCATATTTGTGGTTTCCCTGGATATCAGCAATATAAATGTAACGAGTTCTATTTGATAAAATACACACATACACATAAGCTCATACATTCATAAGTATCCTTAGATTATTCTAGTACAATTTTGAGAACAATTTCTCATCTATTGTCATCAGTCTTGAATGTGAATTTTCTTATTCTTTGAATAATATTTGCTTTTGTTTTCATTTAAATAATAAATACTACAGGAAAAAGTCAGTAGTACATAAAGGTAGAATTTGAATTGCACTATCGAGAATTCTCATGAAATATAATTTTATTTTATTAAAATTTAGTAGCGAAAGTTCTGCAAAAATCAAAGACGTCTCACTAACAGATAAGATCAGAATTTTAAATCAAAATTAATTTCTTTGAAATCAATAACTTATATATGGTAAAGAATTAAATCAAAGATAAGTAACTTGTTTCCTTATATAGGGTATTAAAATCTATTCGAAATTCAATTGTTTGTCTTCTAAGCCCAAAGTATTTACACATATCTGCGTGTTACAAGTCAGTTTAAGAATTCCATTTTGTATGTAAAGTGCTGTACATATTGGAGGATAGTTTTCTGTAAATCTAAATATCTACATATAAATGTATGTATTTTACTTGTACTGGTATTCTATTCTATTCTTTTTTCTGTTGCAATCTCTCTGCACAAAATACCATGTTCTTTATTTTTTGTTTAAATCACTCATCCTCAAAAACATGCATCCCTAGATTCTTTAACGAAACTATAGAAGAGTAAAACATAAGTGTTTTTTTTTAAATGTTAAACATTTTCGAAAGAAATACTAAAGATGTAAATTGATTTAAAAATTTAATGCTTTAGTACTTCTAACTTAAGTGCAATTTGATATGTAAGTAGATAGGTATGATTTGTTTATATGATTCAAAAAACAATATGCACATTTCAATTTAATTCATTTTACTACTTATATTTTAAATATTTAATGTATTCTTATTTAATGAAATGTGTACTTAATTATGTTCAAAGAAATGCTTTTCTTTGGATAATATTTTAAAATATGTAAAACATTTTTATTATTGAATTAAGCTCATTAATATATCACAAGTAAGTGTGTAACTTACGTTCGAAATTTTGTTTGAATAGGATTCCAATAAAAAGGATCTACCTCGTTTACATTGATATTTTTGAGAGTTATATAGATTTTGTTTGATGTTTATTTAAATTTTATAATTAACGAGCGGATCCGGCGAACTTCGGCTCGCCCCAATTTTAAGCCTTCAGACAAACTTTAGAGTAATAATACAACATAAATATTTAAATTTTTAATGTGATTTATTTGAACGGAATCAGTAGAGAGCGATTTGATGAACAATGTTTTTCGATTTGTTTTCCGGCGCAAAAAAAAATAACGAAGACGGTTTCCCAACACGCGAACATGCAACGTACAGCTGACCGTGCGAAAAACAGGGATATTCGAGATTAATCCCACAGACTTCTAGTGATTGGCCTTGTAATTTATTGATTGTCATCGCAAATGCCAATCAAACGGCGAACTGAATCCGCTTGAATTGGAATGGAAGGTCAGTTGGAATAATGGGAATTCGTGGGATAAGGACTTCCTCTCCTTTGAATTTGCCCTTGATGATTGTCTGCTGAATCACATTGCTCATTAGCTTTTTGAAAGACAACCGCGTACCGTTGCACAATTTTCCACGTTTCGCATTTTCCGCAATTTTCCATGATCTACACTAAGAACTTTCTATTGTTTGACTTGGAAAGCCATTAAGGAATAATTTCACACAAAATTTCATACAAAAATTCGATTTTCGAATTTTCCAATTTTCCGACTTTTCCGGAGTGATTTTCCAAAATTTTCTTCCGTAAAAACCTTCTACTCGAAAATACGAACAACCGTAAACATAAATCGGCCCAGCCGTTTACTATACATTTTTTACACCATTTATATATATATATATATATATATATATATATATATATATATATATATATATAGATAGATAGATAGATTTAAATTGAAATTGTTTTTGCTCATTTTTGAGTTTAATTTTAGAAATATTTATTTTCATTGAAATGTAACCCTATAAACATTTGGAAGATATCTTCCTGTAAGAAATTTACGCAATATCTCCTTTTTGATTATTTGGACGAAAACCATCAAAGCAATATTTTTCTAATATTGCATTTTTTTCAGTTTAAAGAAAATTAGTCAATAAACATTAAAAACTACATATAAAATTTAAAATTTTTTATTACTTTAACCTCAAAATATCGCTCCTTCTTGAGTAGGGTTGTTATCAGCTCCCCAATAAATTGATGGAGTCTCTTGTGGTTGTCATTCAGGGTGTGACATATCGAAATATTTATCTAAGACCCCATAAAATATATGTTCCATTATCAAAAATATGACTTTAGGCCTTAAAAAAATATGGTACATTAAAATTCATTTGTATAAATATAAAGTGACTCAAATGCATGTAGAATCAGTTTGCACTAATCATTTTGTGCAGGGGATGCAATAGTTGAGAGGTTTTATATTGAATATATAAGCATTTTTACAAGCTGGGAACTTATGTATAATTCCGGCAAAAATTAAGCGTTATATCAAAACCTATTGAGTTATTTGAATAAAATTTATGATGTTTTAAATGTTTGATGGTATTAGGGTGGTATATTTTGGGATTTCCTAATAAAATTAAAAAAGTAAAAAATTAAAAAATACCGATCGAATCTAAGTTACTTTTTCATATATTATACAAAAATATATTTCATTAGATTTTATCATAAAGAAATGCTGTTTATTATTGCGATCCTTTGTTTAACCCAAATGAATTTTGTTTGGTTTATAAAATTTTTATCTTTCGAATTTTTTGGTGCGCCTCTACACTTCCATTAAGCAATATAAACACCATCTAATTATGCTTATTATGGTCAATTTCGTGCCTTAGCAAAATCTGTTTTAACAAAAGTGTCTCGTTTTCAACTATCAACGACATTTGACTTAAATTTATGGATCCGACTAATTATATTTAATACCGTTTTTATATCTATATATGCAAGATTTATTTTATTAAATTTATTTTTAATACTCTTACGATTTTATTGTGTAAAATAACAAACAATTAAGTTTACGCAGTAATCCATGAAACTATAAATGTACTTGACGAAAAACCCACTTTTTAAAAATTTTGACATTTGTTTTCAATATTTTGAGACTATCTAGTACGTCGACTATTTAGGGCACACCAACGATATACAAAGCAAAATGCGCATGATTACAGCAAGTATTAATTCTTGATTTATAGTTTGTATTCCGTTGAGGAATATCCTGCCCAGAGAATAAAAAATTTAAAAAATTAAAAAATCTTGTCATGTTACATACATGACAAGATTTTTGAAAGTACAAGTACAAAGAAAGTGTAGAATTTATCCATGAGATCAAAAAGTATAAATGCGCGAACAAACTGTGTAGAAGGGAGGAAAAAACTGAAGTGATTTTTAGCCCTTTTTCTAAATTTTTAAACATTGAACAACCATTATGATTATATAATGAAACCTATCGTGCTAAAATTTTGCACTCTATTAGTTTAAAATCTTGGAAGTTCTCTAACTTATTAAAGATTAAAGTCAGTTTTAAAAGGGTTAAAAATTTTTGATAATGGCCCATATATATTTTGGAACCCCTCGTTAAATTCAAAGACAATCTAGATATGTCCATCCGTTTATCTGTATGTCCGTTGAAAGCAAGATAGGGCTCAGAACAGACGATATTAGGCTGATATATTTCACATATACAAGGTTTCTTCGATATTGAAAAGGGGAAAATTTGATTAACCTTTATGTTAACGACTAAAAAATTATGCACATCCATACAACCAACATAGCTGGGTATATCAAATTCCGAATGCTCTGGACTGACCCCTAACAAAAACTTCTTACAGTTTTTTTTACACAGAATGATCTCTACGAAGTTATATTGCAGAAAAATATATAATATATATATGTCTATAAGGATTTTTTAATTAGAAGAGAATAAGTGGGGACGATATGACAAATGAAACACTCAACACACATTTTGCATTTACATCCTGCACACCCGGGCACCATTAAAAAAAAACTCCTATAACTTTTGCTATGAAAGCTTTTTTTACACCTTTTTCTATGGAATATTATAGTAAACAATACTCTAGTCGAATATATAAGTTTTCAATTTAATATGAAAAAAAACTTCAACTCAAAATATTATATTTCAAAAATTAATTACATACGCGGGTATGATGGATGTAAATGTAAAGGGTATGTTCAAAAAACGCTTATAACGTATATATATATATATATATATATATATATATAATGTTATTGGCGAATATCTAAATTTTCAAATTAATATGATAACTGCAACTGAAAATATTGTATTTTAAAAATGAAAAACACTCCTGTGCATGCGATTGTAAACATAAGGGTTAATAAACGAAAAAATATATGCGCCAAATAATTAAAAAACTTACTGCTCGTCGTAACACAAGTTCATACTTTTACATCGATATCTCTTAAACAAAAGCAATTTCGTGCAAAATCTCGATGTTATCTTGGGAACCAAATATGGACGTGATTTGATCACTTTACTGCCCACCTCCCGTATAAGATGACATTTTAAATTATGTTTAGCCAATCAGAATACAACATTCTTCCTTGTTTTATTTAACAAAATTTTTGACCTACTGCGATTCATTCTCTAAATATAACTAAATAAATATAACTAAATAACTAAATATAACTAAAATAAAGTTTATAAAGAATTACTAAATCGATTCTAATTATTTTTTAAAACACTTCACTAAACACAGAAACTATTTATGAATATAATTAAATACTAAAGCGAAAAATTATCCAAAAACTTGGAAATACTTAATCAAAAACAAATTGCATCCCAAAAATGGGGAAAAATCAAAAAGTTGAATATTTTTCGACATATGACCTAAATTTGTATGGAATTTTTTTTTTAGACAATTTTCTAGTTTTTTTTTTATAAATTTATTTTTATTTAAAAGATAACAAAATATAATCAGAGCGAGAAAAAATAAATTTTTAAAATAAAAATAACGTAAGATTTTTTCTGGCTTTACTGTTTTGGCCTTTTTAAAGTAAAATTTAAACTATTTGTATGACTCTGCTGGCAATACTGCTCAGTACCCTTGATTTGGATAAAATTTGGTATATACTGGAGCATTTATTATACTCAAATTTTTATTGTTCGATTATTGAAATAACTCGTAAATGCTGTTTTTAAATTGATCGAAAACGATGTAGAGAATTCTAATAAAATATAAAATTTTCGAAAACGTCAAAAATATGTCCACATTAAACGAGATCATTTAACTTACAAGAAACAGTTAAATTCCCTTTCCGAAATAGTCCTTTAAAAAAATAATATGTAACAAAAATCTCCACTGTCACAGAAAAACTTATCCCAAATAATTTTTTAATAAAATGTGTCATTAATTTTATATATAAAATTTAATTATATTATTAATTAATATAATTAACTTTCTAATTGGTTTCGGATTTTTTGATAAAAACCGATAGTTCATAAAGAATATAAAGAAAAAGACAAAACGTGTCAGTAAAAAGTAAAATAATTTTATTTCAATTTCCAACCATCTTCAATTATTTGGGTTCAATCTATTATTAAAAAATGGTAATTCCAAAGATTTATATGATTTCCTCAGTCGTTGGTGACGTGATGAGATTATTAATCTTTCGATGCTATTGTAGAGGTTATATTCTATTTCTAGATCCCAGTTTGTCTCAAAGCTGTTCTATGAAAGATTATTTATATCTATATAAGGTCAGTTCACATTGATTGTTTTTGAGGATTTGTTCAGATATTTGTCATATTTATATAGGTATCTCGCCTTAGATCGCAAGGGGACTCAGGTAGTATAATATACACATTTATATACATTTGAATATATATACATTTGAGCTTTCCTCAGAGATGAACGCTTTTATGTGAAGTTTTCGGGAATTAAATATAAATATAAACATTATATACTTTAAATGTATTATCAAGAGTATACAATTGTATATATATATATATATATATATATATATATTTATAATCATTTTAGTGAATTATATTACTTAGATTTTTACACTATACATACATTATTGTAAAACCTATTTAATTTAAAGAAAGATAACAAAAATTGACATATATCATATAAATTATTTTAAAAGTCATCGATAATCATATGCGAGCTTCATGAGATACTCGATATCAAAGATTACAAAAATCTGACTTATACGTGATTATCGGTGGTTTCAACAAAGTGTATAAGACGCCATGATGAAACTATATAAACCAAGTTTAGTTTTTTTTCAATCAAATTTAGAGTTTTAATATTTTTTTTCGTTTAAGTATTTATTTATATATTAATAATAATTCAATAAATAATTATATTTAAATCCGTTCATTTTTATAAAGGGAGCGACTTAATTCATTGTAGAATTGATTCAATGACATTTTTAAATGATTTTAGGCAAACATCTAATCATAATTATTAATTTGATTAAAAAAAATTAATTGAAATTTAAGCCAAAATCAAAAATCAATTCTAGTTAATTATCTACTTATTATCATTTTGGTGCTCGGAACAAAATCAAACAAAAATTTAATTAATATAAGGAATTTCGTAATTAAAGTCTACCTTGATTTTTTGTGGTTTCTGTATATTTACTTAATACGTCAATAGGCCTATGAGTATCATATAAACTTGTTTATGTTCGGGTATTGATGTCCTTAAAACAGATAAATAAAATGTGATAGAATATTCATGAAGTAAAAAAAATGTAGAGAAGTTTAGAGGTTCTTAATTCAAAGTATGAGTTTAATACGTAACACAATTTGAAATCCAAATTATACCACCTAAAACATGCTGAGACTCTATTGGTACATCATCATAACACTTACAAGTATCGAATTCACTGTCATTCGTAAAACAACAATATGTTTTTTAAATCAAGTTCAAATCTTCGAATTTGTTTCTACAGAAAATTTGATATAAAAAGGATGAATTTTACATATATACATATGTATATATATATATATATATATATATATATATATATGAATATATGTATATATATATATATATATATATATATATATATTATATATATATATACTAAAACCAAATAATATGTAAAAAAAATAAAATATTTATCTCTATTATCGCAGAAAATCTTATTCGAAATATTTTTTAATAAAATGATTATTTAGTTTTATATTAAAATTTACTTGTATTATTAATTAATTTAATTAACTTTCTAATTGCTTTGTGATTTTTTGATAAAAAGCGACAGCTCCTAGAAAATATAAAGAGAAAGAAAAACGTGTCAATAAAAAATAAAAAATAAAATAATTTTATTTTTCAACCATTTTCAAATATCTGGGTTCAATCTATTATTAAAAAATAATATTTCGAAAGATTTATATGATGTCCTCAGTCGTTGGTGACGTGTTGAGATTATTAATCATTCGATGCTATTATAGATGTTCCCGTCATTGGTAACGGATTATTTCGATTTGCTGATGAATATACATATATTTAATATTTAAAAAAAGCTTAAAATATATTGACAAATTAAAAGAAATAATAAGCAAAATCTTTCGATAAATTATTCTTTCTTAAAAAAATACAATTTTCTACACGAATATATTTTTTTAAATTTCTTCGATTGAATATTTTTCTATTTCCAAAAATAAAAGCAACGCAACCAAACATTCAAAGCTCATAATCATAGAATTTAAATTACACAAATGTCTATAGTTAAGAAAACAAAGGCAAAAAAATAAAAATAAAAATAAAAACACAAACATAAATAAAAATATAAATATCTACAGAAACGCACTTTTAATCTGCTTAAGGCTGTTGAAATTGCCTTCATTATAAATTGATAGAAGTTTCTTCGTTTTTTTTTTCTTTTTTTGTTTTTTTTTTTTTATTTCTTAAAATTCCCTGGGAATAAGCTCAAACCTAATTTTGCCATTAATGAATTGCACGATTACATGCCAATGCTATCAGTGCTAAAGTTCTAGATCTTCTGCACAATTATTATTAGTAAAATGTCATAAAACTTTCAAACTAATTTGTGTTGTGAACTTTTATGGGTAACAAACAAAGCACAAAAAAGGAAAAAAATAAAATAAAAAAATTAACAAAAACAATGGTAGAAACAAACAAAAGGCCAAAGTGTATCCAAAAGTCTAATTATAAGTATTGAGTAAAATATTTTATCCATAATGTTTTATTGTTTAACATTATCGAACTAAGTAAAGAAGGAAAAAATAATTAATGTATAGATAAGAATATCAAAACTTAAGTTTGTTTTTTTATGTTTTATTTGATGAAAGTTGAAGGCAAATATTAGATTGCTCGAGGTGGTCAAAAGGATTTAAAATTAAAATTTGACACATACACAATATACTATATACATATGTAAAAGTGTAAGGTACTTTAAATTCGCATATAGTTATTTTTCCAAATCATAATTATCGTTTAAGTGATTACAGCTTTACATTTACTCGCGTAATGCCAAACTTTTGCTTCTCATAATACAGTGTAATTAATTTGATTTTTTATGAAAACACATAAAATTTACATTGAATTTTCCTAAACATTGATTTGTAGTCACTATGATTATAAACTTATTTTTTGCCAATATTCACTGACTTAAAAAAATTATACTTTTTTGTAATTTTCATTTCTTTATTTCTATTATTTTGCAAGTATTAAAATATATTTCTTTTACAATATTTATTTAAAACCACAACTAAATCTTACAAAAAATTTAATTTCAATATTTTACATTATTGTAAATTTTAAAGAGAGATGGAGGGTTTTACACTTTTAGAATATACATCGTGTACAAAAGAAATAATGTTATACAAGGTTTTTCATTGTAAAAAATATATTTAGTTACCATTTAATGTATGATTTTTAAAGTTTTTTATACTGGTTGGTAATTAAAAAAACCAACGTACAACCATACAAGCAAAATAATTATTATTTGGAGTAAAAATTATTTAATAATTGAAAACTGTTGGAACAAAAATTTTTAAATTGTATGGGAATAATTTTCTTATAAAAAAAATGGCGGGCAGCTATAGGGGAAGCATTAGTCCCCAAACAAGATAAATCTTAATTATCGCATATCTATGAAACTATTAGAGTGAAAGTCTCGAGATTTTGTGGAACTAAATTTCTTATCATGAAAATAGATGAGATAGCATTACAAGGGTAGTAGTAGGGTGATCAATTATTCAACTTTTTGGAGAAACCGGTTTTCGAGTAATTCGAATAGTTCGTATTTTAAAAACTATTATACGTGTTTTACTTATTTTAAACCAACTTTCTTCTCAGGAATTACAATAAAATAATATTGTATAGGTACATAAAATTAACTTCAAACTTAAAAAAATTCATTTCAACAAAAAATAAATAAATAAATAGGATTATAACCTATATTTCTTATAGGAAGTATTAAATACTGCTGTTTATGTATTTTGTTTTAATGATCTCTTAAAAATAAAATACAATTTAAATTCTTTGCAGAGTATCTGCTCTTTTCTTTAGCTTTTATAAACTATACATAGAAAACGATATTTCACTTAAAGTGCTCGTTAGAAATACAGTTTTCAGACTTTTTATTTCATTTGTCTAAATATATAAAATCAGTTAAAATACTTCCTTGGATTGTTTTATTGCTTTTAGGATTCTGTATATTTTTAATGGTATTATTTAATATATCTTTAAAATTCTCGAAATCATTTATTGTTACATCGTCTTCTTCACCGGAACACCAATCCTCCTCTTCGCCCAATAAGCGACCATATAATTTATAGGCAAATTCCTTGGTTTCAGTCGCAGAAGAGTATTTGAGAAAATTATCGCTTTTGGGTAACTTTCTTGTATTTAAATATTTCTATAATGTATTTAAAACTTTTATACGACGTTAGTTAATCCGCTTTTTTAAACGTTCAAGAAAATCTTCTGCCAATGGGTTTTCAGTTTTTGAAAGGCTTTTAAAGAGAAATATAAAAATCCCTTCAGTTTCTAGAAGGCTAGTTGAATTCTTAGATAACTATTTAACAGCAATTTCTAAAAGCTTAAGAATATTATTTAATTCTCTTAATATTTTAATTTCCTTTTCATTAAAAGGTAACTGTCCCAAGTCTAAAAGTGCACGGTTTACACACTTATAAATTCTTAAGAATTGAGAAATCGTTTTCGCCATGGAATTAAGACGGTACTTTACATCGTGAATTAGTTTAAATTCCCTCTTTTCCTTTTCTTTAATGTAAGCCTTTAGCTTTTTCTGTTTTTGGGGCGATTTTAACACATGGTCTAAGTCGGCCTATAATTGGTTTTAAATTGTTTTTTAAACACACATTATCGCCTAAATCAAAAATATTGTTTTCTTCGTCTTCTTCAAAATTATTAAACAAAATGCAATGGGGGAATAATAAAAAATACTGAAAATTGAATTTCGATTAAAAAAGAAAACAGATTATTCGACATTCGAAAAAATTACATTTTGTAAAAATCGACGGCATCTAGTCAGGAAAAACCGGTTGAAAACCAGCACCGATCACCCTGGGTAGTAGCCTCCAAATAAAGTGAATATTTGTTATGGTATATGTAAAGAAATATTCAAAGGATTTATTATTATTTTGTTTTTGGCTAGATTCATATTTAACATGTATAAATTAGTCAGAATTGATATACATTATATTTAAACTATCAAAAAATAAAATAATTACTCAGAGAGATAGAGGGTTTTGCACTAAAAAGTAAAAATAGAATAATTATTTTGTAAGGTAGACGGATACAGAAACGTAAAATACATATGATAAAATAAAATAAAGTAAAATAAGATAAATGATAAAATTGGAAAAGCTATGAAATTTTATTTGAAATTTATATTACAGATGAGTGTTGTTATAAAGAATTTAATGGCATCAAAAACGTAGTTTCGTGAAATCCTGAGATGGAGAGTTTTGTGATTCAAATGCTCTGCTATATATATATACACACACATATATAATATATATAATTCTAGAGACCTACTAATCTAGGCCCAATATCAGTCCAAATTAAAAATATTTACCGTAATATGTAGAAATAAAAAACCACTTTTTGTATAACATAACACCTGTGTTTGATGGGTCTCTCATACAAGTTTGAGCTTTAGAAGGTTTAAATGAAAATAAATGAGGTCGACTTCGTCATAATTTCTATATTTTTTTTTTCACTGTACACAAAAACAACAATATTTTGCTAAATTTGATAGCTCACTACGAATATACTAAACTACACAGATAATTGATTTTAACAATTTACACAGAAAAAATAAAATTTCATATTCTAATACTAAATTTATAAAATCATTAATATTTTTTTACTGAAATCGGAGCTATCACTGAATTTTTAAAATCAAATACTCACATTTTATTGAAAAAATGTAATTTTTTCTTATTAAAATATTTTTTCTATTTATAAATTTGAATATTTGAAATTATTCTTATGGTTTAATAGATTTTTTTAAGTAAAACAATAAAAATAATATTTAGTTTTTAGTAGATATCCAAACAATGTTCATTGTTGAATCAATAAAAATTTTAATAAAAATTTATATTTTTTTAAGTATTGCATATTTTGCAATTAAATTGCGAAAAAAAAATAATCTAAAAATGTTTGTGTAAATTGGTTATACGATTATTGAAAGAATACGTAAATGTGAAGTGTAATTTTGGTATTATATACAGTTAGTAAAACTAATATGGAAATAATAGTGTGCTTTACCACACACATATAAATAAAAAGCAGTAAGAAAATATTGATCCTTTGATGCTCCTTTCACGTTATATAAATTGCCAAAACGATCTAAAAAAAAAAAATAAATCCAACCGTTATTAAAATTTAATATAAGTTCCAATTCACAACCACTTACTAGTCTTAGATGTGGTTTTGATACATAAAAGTGATAAGGAGTGTTCCGGCCAGCCAAAAATGTTTGAAAATGAAAAGCAATGAAATTAGGTGCCATAGGAAAAGAGGCCAGGAGACGTCTTAAGGAGACTGCCTGAAATGAGCCACAAAACCAAATCGTTTTTGCATCGAATTGTTACGCACAATGAAAAGTGGATCTATTATGATAATTCAAATCGCAAAAATCATTTATGAAGACCGGACATCCAAGAAAAACCAGATGAAACGATTACGGGAGATCTTTATCGACTGCTCCTCAAGAAATTTTGTGTTATGATATTTGCTTAGACAAAACTCACCACTTGTGAGAGATATTAAAGATATTTATATGCGTTTGACCTATTTCAGGGAAAATGTTTATATGAAGACTCAGAGAAATAAGGGTTCGATTATAATAAATTTTAACATGTTATGTTATTGGCCCAAAAGAAAAAACGTCCATGCCGGATTTCATTAGTTCAACTTTAAAACGAAGATCTACAGATTATCTGAAATGTTGGTTATTGATGCACGGAAAGCTTAAGGTACAGTGATTTAGGCTAAACAAATTATTTATAAGTTTAATTTATTTGATATATTAATGACGTAATTACTAGCTAAAAATTATAAATAATGCGCTGTACCCCTTCCCTGAATTAAGTGTTATTATTGACGTTTCTAACCCAATGAGTGTTTTAAGGTGAATCTGTTCGAATATGGAATATAGTATATTGGCTAATATATGTATGTACTTATGTATGTATGTGTGTATGCACGTATGTATGTATGTATGTATGGAGAAAGTTTACTGAGATTTTCTTATAATAATCCATATTGATTAACTTAAGAGTGTATAACAAAAACTGGTCAGTATTATGTCAACTTATTGGACTGATTGATAAGAAGATATTGTAGGTATGTCTTGACAAAAATCTATAAACTGGGCTTTTAATTGCTATTCTTTCTGTAAAAATTATTCCCTTATATTTTTCAACTAACATATTAGTTTCATTTTACATCAAATTTAATTAATATAATTAAACAAAAATTAAATAAAAGAAAAAATAAAAATAAAATTCCAGTAAGTTTTTTTTTCTTATTAAAATTTTTAATTCATTCAGTCATCTTGATTGATTTAAGAAATATTTTAATTAGAAAAAATTGTCTGTTTTTAAATTTTTACAGTTATTAGTAATTGATATAAACATTTTGGTGAGAGATGCAAATTTAAACAATTTTTAATTGAATGAATTAATTTGATGATTGATGATTTTTACTGTATACGGAAAGAAATTTTGCTTAACATACGAAATCGTAGTATAAGCAAAATTAAAATTAATAATTGGGATAATTATTGAAAAATAATAATAATCCCAATATTTTGAAGGAACAACAAAACTGGAAAAATCTAAGGCAAAAAAAAATGTGTTAAGAAATAAATTTTATTTTTATTTTTTATATCCTAAAGTAGAAATAATATTAATTTGGCTTATAACAACATGATAAATGGAATTTTCCCAGCTATTAATTTGATCATTTTGACTATATAAAGTTACTTTTAGATTGGAGATAAATCAATATCTAATACGTAGTAAAACAGATAAATCATTAAATCTGTCACTAAAAACACCACCTAAGTAAAGTAATTCTTCCATAAGTACTACTTTAACTTACAAAATTCTCTAATACCTACGATAACAACAGCTATTTATCAATGTTAATGATTCATTTAGAATAAATTCTAATATATATTTCAACAATTCGAAAGACAAGTCTTGGGGAAACACCCAACAACAAAATAATTGTTAACATGAAATAATAATGTAAAATATGTTAAATAAATTAGTATAATCAACCCATAATAAGGATTTGTTTTATTCCCCAAGTACTTAATAAAATAAAAATAAAAAAACTATTAATCTGAAATAGAAATTTGTTTAAAAAAATCCCTCATTGTTTCATTACATTGAAAAGAAAAATACATTTTGCAAACACCCTCTGAAATAAAAACCATAAAATTTGCAAAAAGTAAAACGAAACGCACAACAAATAAATAAATTTTCATATTTTAGGTTAAATTCACTAAAACAAATAAATGAATGAATGAACGAAGAAATGTATGAATGTTGTTTGTATGTCATTTGTTTTAATACTATTTTAGATTTAAAACTGCCAACACCCAACACACAGTGGTCTCTAAACACTTTTTTTTGGAAAAAATTTTACATGATCAGAGCTAAGGTCACGGGGGTAGAGAGTAGACCACCAAAGTTGGTCAATTTGGGTATGTATTTTTTTTTTTTTTAAATTCGCCAAAAATTCACTTATGAATTGACAGGGAAAGATACATTAGATAGCCCTTATAAATCTTTATAGAAAATTTCTTTTCGTTTAAGAGATAATTAGCTGGAATAAAATATTGGCCTAGTTTTTTTATTATTATTATTTTTTTTTAATTGAGAGCCTTAATTTGGGCCGTAAAATATTTTGGAAATATCCAACAGTTTTCTTTTACAAAATTCGAAATAATATTTCTGCTAGAATTCATATAAATATATCTATCCGATAAAAACTTATATTAATCTGAAGTTGAAACTTTAAAAAATTTCATATTTTTGGGGTTATCTTTCAAAAAGAATGTAATACTCTTCAACTTTTAAAATACTTTTTTTTTTTTTTTTTTTTTTTCAGTGACAACGGTTTCTCCCAAGCCCTATAACAGACTTTGTCAATTTTGAAAAAGTTTTTTAATTTTTTTCTTTTTTCTTTTTTTGTAAAACTCTCAAATATCAAAGCCGACATCAACAAAAAATTTGTTGGCTATATACCCCCCTTTTGTCGGTTAAACACACGAAACATATTTTCTGAGTTAAGCCTTCTACAACGGCTAAGTGATCATTTTTATGAAAAAAAATAAAGTTTTTAAACAATTTTTTCCCAGACTGGGATTTTAGATGTTTTGATACAAAAAGTGGTCTTTTTTGTGATTCCTCGATCTTAAAATAAGTTTATCTATATTGCGCCAAAATTTCATTAAAATGCCTCCAATCTTTTAAATTTTATTTAGCTCCAAATATTGACATCATTTCTCAAAAATATAAATTTTTTTACATATTTTGTATTCACGATGAAACTTTCAAAATTAAATAACTAAAAATAAAGTTATCTTTTTTGGTACAAATCTCTGACCTGAGTTTCGATATTATGGAATATTCGCTAAAAACGCAAAATTTTCGAAACAAATATGTTCGACAAAATATCGAGAGTCATATTAATTATGAATGTTCGTAGAATCGAACTTTTCTCGATAATTTCTCGATAGTAAACATTCACGTAATTTTCGAGAATTTTAAAAATATCGAGGTTGCGACATTCAGCTTTTCTAAATAAAGTCTCGAAACTAAATTCTTCGAAATATTATCTATTTTCAATTTCTCTAGGATTTATTGCTTCAATAATAAAAAACAACGAATTTTCTTGCTTGTGCATACACAAAATATTTAAACAAAGATAATGAAGTGTCATTGCCGAGTCATAGTTCATTCCGTTCTGTTATAAAATATTCATGATGTCAAATTCTCTGCAATTTTTAATAAAAAAATATTATAATAAACTTGTCTAAAGATATTCGCAAAGTAGAATATTTATCTAAATATCCAACTTATTTTCTTGCATTTTTAAAATTCTCTAATATTATACGAATGTTTACTACCGAGAAATTATCGAGAAAATTTCAATACTACGAGAATTCATTTTTAATATAATTGTCTATATGTTTTCGAAAATTTAGGTTCGAAAATTCAAAATTCTTCACTTTTAATGAACATTCGCTAATATCGAAACTCAGGTCATGCGAGTTAATGTAAGTGATTTTCTTTGTTTGTAAAATAATAAATGTTGTCAGTAATTACTTTTTCCTTTTTTTATTAATATTTTATTGTCTTTAATTTTAAAAGTGGTTGTACCACATTGGTGTTGCCACCAATGAGGTGTTTTTAAATTTCACTAACTTTAGTGGCAAAATAAAATAAAAGGATACTCTCACACTGACATTTACAAAGATATCTTCTTAACACTGGTAATGACATGACCACAATAATAACATTAACAAGTCTATATTTCCCTTTATTATTCTTGTACACAGTATTTTATTTTATTTTGCTACAATTTACTTTTTATAAAGGTGTGCTAATAGTTCCACAAATAAGGTTGCTAAAAAATGTAAATTACCTCTGTTTGACATTTAAATATACACAAAAGTCCATAAAAGCGAGCGAAAGGAATGAAATGAATAAATGAAAACAAGACAGACTCAAACAAACTGGAGAATAAACAACAAAACTGGGCAAAAATGTAAGAGAGAATAATATTCATGCCACGCCAAAGGAATTTCACATAAATAATGAGTTTGATATGTTGCCAGGTTGCCTGCTGCCTGGTTGTTTGCATGGTTGACTGCTTAAATTACCAAGCGAGATGGCTGTAAAAATTTATTTATTTTTTTTTTTTTTTTATATTTATATAATATAAATTTCGCAACTTGTCTAGCAACCGGAGAAAAAAAGTTTAAATTAAATATAAATAAAAAAAAAATGTAGCAAGGAAACCAAATTAAAATTAGTATTTTTAGGATTTAATAACTGATTCATCAACACTATGAGTCTTTGTGACATATTTGCCAGAGGACTAATTTAAATAAGGTTGAATTTTGTTAACAAAAGTTTACAGAGGAAAATCGTATTCCTGTATTAGAATGAAAACACAAGCTAGCGGTGGCGGTGACTGTTTTCCGTTTTCAGAGAGAAGTTAAAATAAAATGAAAACGGAGGCTAGGACAAATTTTTACATGCATTTTTTTGATTGTTTATATTCTTTGCTCATGACAACAACAAAACCACATCCATAAATTTCTCCCCCTCTCAAATTTCATACATAAAAAATATGAATCCAAAGCGTCCTTTCCCACTCCATCTTATATAAATTTAATGTAAACATACATATGAATATGATTTATTTTGAAACAACAACCAAGTGATGAAATTGTGAAAAATGGCGATTAATTGAAAATTAATTTATTGAAAATTAATATTTTGAGAAACTAATTTATTCTAGGTCAAAATAGATAAAATGATGCATTATTATCGGTTAAAAAATTTTTTTCACTCTCCGCACCTTTGGGGTAAAATGTGTCAAAAGTGGTGATTAATTGAATTTTTAGAATTAATTTTTCGTAATAAAAATGGGTACCGAATAAGAGCAGTAAAAATCATTAATCTAGGTTGAGTTGCTTTTTTTTTGAGCTGTCAAAGTTAACAAATTTTTTTTAGGAGAATAGGAAAAAAAGCTAAAAAAAACCTAATTTCATCAACTTTAAGTGTACTTGTCTGTATAAAGATAAAAATTTTTAAGAATATATTTAAATATATGAAAATAATTTTATATAATAATTTTTGTTAACGTTCAATGTAAAGTTAACGTATTTACTTATTTTATGTTTCATATGAATAAATGCATAAAATTTCATGTTATTTGGATGTTTGTTTTATTTTTAAATAAAATAATCTTAATTGGAAATTATATTTCAAAATAAAAAATCCATTAAGTATCTATCGAGAACCCAAAATGAAAATTATTGAGTGGTAACGAGTACACAAAAGTGGTAGAATTTACCAGCACTATTATTCACCATACAAACCTAATTTTTTGTTCATTAGCTTTATTGAATTACCCAATATTTTTCAACACTTAGAAAATCGGTAGATGTAACAAAATATATAATTTTGAGGTGCTTCAATCAAAATGAAAAAAACTGCCTTAAGACTTGGTTCAAACATATCAGAAAATATATCAACTTTCATGAAAACTACTATAGTAAATAATAAGGTCGTTTTTAAAAAGAAATATTATCGTTTTATACGTTTTTCGCAAAATATAAAAGGCAGCCGTAATATTTTTCTAATTTGTTGTTTTTTGGTGAAAGATTTATTTAAAGTTTCTGAAAACGAATTTAAAATCTTATGCTGCTCAATTAGTCACGAAATTGTATTTAAGTTTAAAAATTGTTTTATATTTAAAAACTTAAGTATTATTTTCCCATCCCTTAAGTTTTTCCCAAGTATGAAAATTGTCTGACGTCTTCAAAAATATTTATTGAAAATAAACAAAAATACAAAATTTAATAAAACTATTTAAAATTTTAAAAACATTTCAAACAACCCTTTAAATTTATCTTTTCTGTGTGGTCATATATTTTCCATCAACAGCTTTTTAATTTTACAGCCCATAAGCTGCAGATTTCTTCATATCTTCGAAATAATTTAAAATTGTTAAAAATTGTTGCTATTTGATTTACTGTTGCCCACAAAAGTAAGTTTGATATTTTTAATAATTCTTCGCATTACCGTAAGCCAATAGGTATCTAAATTTAAAGATGTTTAATAAAAAAATTAACATAACAAAGAAAAAATATTTTAGGAAAATTAAATTATAAATATAATTTTAAGTTGAAGATCTTGTTTTTTTTTTAATTGGGATAACCCTATTGTAAATACATAAAATGTATTTGAGAGACATTTCAAACTAAATTTTCAGAAAATTTGCTAATTTTTTTTTTTCAAAACCCAAAAGTACATATATTTTGTTGTTGCATGAATTAGGTTTTTGATAACTGAATTAGGTTTTTGTCTCTCACATAAACTTCTAGATGTATTCTACGCATAAAAGTTCAAAGCTTTTTATTTATTTGCTTGTCACCTTTAGTTTTAAAATATAAAACGAAATATTCCTTAAGTATGAGCTTTTACTTACATTTTTCATTGCACATAAGTATACGCTAAGAGAACAGTATAAAACCGGGCCTAAATGTGTTAACGTAGAAGTATTTTCGAAATAACCTCAAAACAAAATATCATAAAAGTCCCTAATGTAAATCGGATCTTACACATTTTGTCGATTTTTTGACCTGTAGAAAAATGAAAATATTAATAAAATTAATATCTTGAATGATAAAAGCTTATATGTAGTACACTAAATACGTAGATAATATGATGACTTCTGTCAACAAATCGATTTTTTTTTAATCTTTCCTAGAATGAACAATAAATTTACAGTGATATTGAGAATGCTGTTTTAAAGATATTTCCATTGAAATGCTAACATTTTATATGTTACTGTTATTTTCTTACAATCACATTTTTAAAGAAACCTACAAAATCATAAATATTTTACATAAATATTCGAATAACTCGAACAAACTAAAATGCCTTATTCGAATTATTCATTTTGTTCGAACAATAGAAAAACCTAATAAATTGAATACCCTAGTAGCTAGGTCGCTCTGCAGTTTAACGAATCTAGCAATTCGTCTAAAATTTTAAACGTAGACTTTTTACAAACTATCCTACTGTAATCCGCTATAATATACACTATATTAAAAAATTATAATAAAATTTCTTCTTTACAATTATAAGTTTATTTAGCTACAATAATAAAAATAAATAAGAAAGATATAGTCGGTCAAGCCCGACCATACAACCACAACATTGTGTATGTCCACAAAAATTCGTGGAGAGTTCTTATATTAGACATGTGGACAATTGTGGACCGATACTTTTACTAAGCGTTAAATAAAATATACGAATACAGAATACTACGTTAATACTAACATTATATGCATTTATGCACTTTAGGGTGACACCCGACAGTGGGCTTATAAGGGAGCTATGGTAAATTATGGAGTGATAATCATAAAATTTGTCACTGTGATTTCTATTTATATAAAACTTGTTTGTGTCGAATATCAACATGATACTAACATGTGTAAGTGAATTATGCACGTTAAAGTGAATTTCAGAAGTGAATTTTATGTAGGAGCTATGGTCAATTATTGACCGATCTTCATGAAATTTGGCACAAAGATTGATACTTATACAAAACTTCCTTACACTGGATTTAATTAAAATATTGCTATATTTAAGGTTAAACCACTAATCTGGGAGGAGATTTATATGGGGGCTAGGTGAAATAATGGACCGATCATAACCAATTTCAATAGGCTTCGTCCCTATGTCATGAAAGTCCTACGTGCAAAATTTCATTGAATTATCTTCAAAATTGTACTTGTGCAAAAGGTTTACATGGGCAGTCGATTGATATACTTTAAGGTATGTGTTGGATGATTTTTATGTGCGCTACAAACATCAGCACAAACGCATAATACCCCAACCACCTATGGTGGTATGGGGTATAAATAGTACTTAACATCATTAAACGAAAACTGACTCTTAAAAATTGTAAATAATTTTTTTTTCTTTTTTATTTCCTTTAAGAAAAACATAAACTTAAAATTTAAGTTTGTGTTGATTGTCCTCTTAATGTCCACTTTATATCTGCAATTATAAAAAAAACACACCAGATTTTATTTATGTATTTATTTATGGATGTATTTTTAAATGGACTTTTTCATACAAATTAAACCACAATATGGAAGAAATATAAACAATAACGAAAAAAAAATTTTAAAGAATGAAAATCAGAAAAAGAAAAATTACCAGAAGATGAAAAAAGAAAAGAAAAACAAATAAAAAGTAATACTTTCAAAGACGACAAACAAACCCATAAATAAAAATAAATGTGTAATTATTTTTTCAAAAATATAAAAAAGCAAATAAATAAAAGTTTAATGAAGCATTCATAATTAAAGGACCCCAATACCACAACAACAAACCACCATTCGATACTACAGGCATCAGTGCTATAGCCAAGAAAAATAAGTGTAAATAAATTAAAAAAACAACATTCAAAGGAATAAAAATTAATAAATAATTGAAATTGAAAAAACAAATATGCATATTTAAATTAATTTTTTATATTATGTATAAAAAAAGGATATAAAAAATTTTACGTATACGAACAGTGTTGCAAGGAGGCGAGAAAAAAGAGACTAACTTCAAAAAAGGTCAAAAAAGGCTTAGTGTCCCAAAAACTAAGGCCAGAAAAAAAATTTGATTTTCCCTTTTTTAATTTAAAAACTTATTTTTTTCTCGTTCTCATTAATTATTGATATTGTAATAAATTTATAAATAAAACAAGTAATAGCTGCCAGCAACATCACCCATTGAGAAATCGCTCAAAATAATTCCATAGAAATTTGGGTTACATGATTTTTCATCTTCTTTAAACTATAATTAAACTTTAAATAAGCATTTCAAATTTGTGGCTAATTTCTTGCTTATACAAGAATTTGAAATAAAATTATTAATGAAAAATAATTACAGTAATCGAGTTAGTAAGTCTATAAAATTTTTTATTATTATTGATTCGTTATTATTATTGATTTGAAATTTTTGCTAAATATAAATAATATAGATTTTTTTTGTGCACAAATGGTGATTCTGTAAAAACAAAATTAATGATAGCTAAAAATAAATTCTTTTTAAGGCAATTTAAAAAATTTAAAAATGCTAGAAAAAAAGGTTAAAAGCTAAAACGGAAATTTTAATTCGAAATAAAAAGGCTAAACTGGCAACACTGTATACAATTATGAATCAAATGTATTTTGTCATTAGTTATTATAAAAAACAAAATCAAAGTTTCTACTTAAATGAAAGTTATAAATTTTCTTTAAGTTATTTAATTACTCATGATTGGAGATATAATAAATTTGAAAAATTATGATTCTTGAAACAAAATGATCAACGTTTGAACAATTTTTATTGCCTATTGTTAGCGAATTTTATGTGAATATCAGTGTTGCCAGTTTAGCTTTTTTGAGGCTGTTTTTGATATTATAAATCCAGTTTTTAATTGTTTTTGTAAAAGGCTCCATTCAAAAACTTTAGCTTATGATCAGCAATTCTATTTTATTAATTTAAAAATTTAACAAGATAAATATTGGATTATATAAAAAGTATCCACGGTTTTTTTTTTTTGTCACTGGATGGTGCTGATGACCATATATCAGGCAACACTAATTCGATTGTGTCAAACGAACAATCTTAAATTGGGCGAATCGTATAGGAGGACTAAGTTTGGCTTACATATTTCTTTTATATAAGGTTTATTTAGTATTAAAAATGGACAAAATCGGTTAATGAACAAAAAAGTTATGAACCAAAAACCAAAAAAATCAGTTTTCGTCGCATATTTTTTCTCCGATATCTTACACTAAAGCATGTACGCGAACGAAATTTTATGCAAATGTTGTGCCAAGGTGAGTATAATACTGTTAATTGTTTAAATTTCAACTTGTTTTAAGGGAAAAATGTACCAGCTTTACAACTTTTAATTATTTTTAAATATTTTATGAACACGTAATATAAATCCACATGTTTTAATTGAAAAAAATAACATTTTATGAGTAAAATATAGAAAAATTTGCTTTACAGGAGTAAAATGTTTACCAGAATACATTAAAAGGTTTTTGAGTGGACCGAAATTTCTTAAAAAAAAAATTAAATAAAATATATTTTTTTCAATCACTAGTAGGGAACTGAAGACGAAGTTAAAGAATTTTTAAATATTTTTCACGTAATTAAAAAACACATTATTTTCCATCAAGACATCCTAATGTGTATTTTGCTTAACGGGCCCTTTGAGAATTTCTTTCTACAGACTTTTAATTCTTTGATGTTGCAATGCAAAAAGAGACAAAATGACAAATGTAGTTAGCGTTGACAGAAAAGCATGGCCACATATAATATAAAAAGTTCTATGTAAATTTTAAGTTGTTATCGGAAAGACATTTTGAAACTGAGGACATAGTTAAATGGCCATAAAAATTGCAAATAAAATCGGTCGAAGACACCAGAAAAGAGAAAGCTGTCCTTAATATTGTATGCGAATGACCAACCCTGAACGCAATTAGTCACAAACAAATATACATACACTTTTACCTTTCTTTGAATTCCCTGGGGTCGCACAACATTTGCAACCTATTGATTTAATGTGGGATATCAGAACACATGGGCTAAAATAAAAATTTTGTTATAAAGTAGGTAAAATTCGGAATGATGTGGACAAGCCTTCACAGAAATTAATATATTATGGCTAAAATTTTTGTAAATAAATCATTATTTGGATTTAAATTAAATTTAATAATAAATAATATTTGGTTTTAATATTCTATTTAATTGCATAGAAAAAATTATGACTAGAGTTTTTTTTAAATAAATCTTTAAATAAAATTTTATAAAATAAATTTGTTTGATTTTAATATATTATTTTATTGATTGTAAATTCATTGTAAACTAATACGAAAAATAATAAAAATTTCTTGTTTTTTGACAATTAAAAATATAAAAATATACAAAATTATAAAAATTTTGACACAAAAAAATATAAAATCATCATCATTTGCAGGATTCCAGAGGTAAGTTACCTTAATTTTCGTATATATTTCATTACCAAATATTTATAATGATTTATTTTTGTGTATCTTCTAGATGAATCAAAAGCATATAAAATATGCATGTATGTGGGAATATATCGCATAAATGATGGGGTCTATTGTATATTGCTGTATAATCCCCAAGTCGATTTAACTATGTCCTTTCAATTGTGTGCCTGAACATGTAGCTCCCTCTCGTGATATAATTATGCGAATGTAACTGGACTTCTTGAAGATAATTTAATGTGTTTTAATTTTTATATTTCAAATTATTTAAAAGTATTTTTCGGAAATGGTCTTTGGCGGAAGTGGTCCTTAACAAAATGATACATGTTTGTAATCGTAAATTGCCCTGTTGTACGGTTTTGGCGGTACCAAAGCAGAATTTGTTTGCGAATTTGTTATATCCTATCTATTTTGATTTCATTGAAACTTAGATATTTCACTCCGTTAAAAGGTGTGTAAGTTGAATTCATTTAGAAAATGCTTCAATTGATAACGATTACATTTCTGTTTTAAATGGTTTTGGCCACCAATGAAATTTGGAAATAGCGTCGTGTCTTCTTTTATTTCATATATATCTTTTTATTCATATACTATACATGAATACATAAACTATTAATTATGGCAACATTATTTTTCACCAGCACAATTACACATTGTCCACATTAGTATACACTGTGTATTACCGTTAAGCCATATTTTATCCAAAAAAGTCTTCAATAATTCTTTAGTTTTATATAAAAGTTTCGCTTCTCTACACCAAATTTTCATACATGTTAAAATACAATATTAACATTCGATCCGAATTATTGTATATATTATTGAAATGTAAAAAAAAGTATTAAATAAAAAATAAAAATTTTTTGAAAATCTGCAAAAAATTTAATATTGCTTTAATAAATTTCTTAAGAATTTTAAAAAATATTCATATTTATAAATAGTAAAAATATTTTAATAAGAAAAAAATTAAAATTTTTTTCAATTAAATATTTAAGAATTTATATATTTGATTTTACTAATTCAGTTATAAGTCCGTTTTCAGTAAAATATATAATTGGTTTCATGAATTTAGTAATAGAACACGAAATTTAATTTTTTCTGTGTTTATTGTTGTTTTCTTTCAGAAAGGTTAAAATCTTTACATGTTCTTTAAGTTTTTTTTTTTTTTTTTTTTTTTTTTTTTTTGTAGAAAAGAATAATTGATGAAGCTTTTCTGGCAAAAAAAAAATACATAATTTTTGCAGATTTCAAATCAAAGATTGTTATTTTTATAGTCGAAATGTCATGATGCCTTCTTTATATGATAATTAATTTTGTTGTTTCACTTAAGGAAAAAATGTTGATGAAATGCCAAAATATATAAAAAATATATCGATAAATATAAGTCCCAAGCTCCTGAGAAGTTTTTGGGACTCCCCACCCGCAACATATTCGAATTGGAACAACCGATTTGAAGTTACATATTTATTTCCAAAATGAGATGTGTGTGTTTTCGTATATGCAATTTTTTATTTTAAATTTCCCAACTGAAAGCGATCATGTATTATTGTATATGGTTCATGTATAAAAATATATGGATATATATGGTTCCATGTATTAAATACTATGCATCCGTATATGCAATTATTTTCAATATATTGATTAATATACGAGGGCGGATCAATAAGACCGTGACTTTTCAAACTTCCCATCAAGTACCACCTGTTAATAGACTACTGCCAAATTTTAAGCAAGCGTCGTCATTTACTTTGCGTTTAACAGCTGTTCAAAACATACATATTCATATATTTTTCTAAAAAATTAAAAAAGTGCATTTCGAATGCTCATTAAAAATTATTTTTTGCGAAAAAAAAACCGTCAATCAAACCAAGGAAAAGCTCAATAAATACTTTGGTAACTCTGCACCATCGATTTCAATGTTTAAAGTGGTTTACTGACTTTCGTTGTGATCGCACAAGTAAAAATGACGCTGAACGTTCTGGACGGCCAATTGCGGTCAGTACACCCGAAAATGTCGAAAAAATCCACGATATGGTGTTGGCCGGCCGAAGAGTAAAATTGCGTGAGATTATTGATGCCATAGGCATTTCATATGTAAGTGTGGTTTTGATTTTAAATGATCAGCTGTGTTTAAGAAAGTTGTCTGCAAGATGGGTGCCGCGTTTGCTCTAAATTGACCATAAACGTAAACGTGTGACAACTTCAAAGGATTTTTTGGAGTTGTTTAACCGCAATCCGAATGAGCTTTTGCGGCGTTTTGTAACTGTGGATGAAACATGGATCCATTACTGTACTCCAATGACCAAGCAGCAGTCTAAAGAATGGGTTTCTCCCGGTGAACCTGCTCCGAAGAAGGCCAAGGTAAGTTTGTCGGCCAGTAAGGCGATGGCAACAGTTTTTTGGGATGCACGCGTGATAATCCACATCGATTACCTTCAAAAGGGAAAAACAATAAACATCGAATATTATGCCAACTTATTAGACAGATTTAATGAGGAGTTAAAAAGAAAATGACCCCATATGGCCAAGAAAAAAGTTGTTTTTCATCAAGATAATGCACGGGTACACACGTGTGCAGTCTCAATGGCAAAACTCTATGAATTGTACTACGAATTGGTACCTCATCCGCCATATTATCTGGATTTAGCTCCTAGTGACTACTTCCTATTTTCAAACCTAAAGAAATGGCTCGGTGGAAAGAGATTCAGTTCCAACGATGAAATTATTGATCAAAAAAATGCCTATTTTAAGAACCTCGAAAAATCCTATTTTTTACGCAAAGTAAATGACGACACTTGCCCAAAATTTGACTACTGTGGTACTTGATGGGAATAGTGTTGCATTATCTAAAATATATCTAAAATATATATAAAATATTATCATATAATGAACTATATATGTGAATTTATAGTAGTCGTAGTTCATATCATAAATCAACTTAAAAAAAATTGTGTTATTAATACTTAATGGGGGTTGACCATTAGGTTTTTGGGTAATCATCAATGACAGGGATGACTGTTGTTGAAGCTGCTGCTGCATATATTGCAGATGCTGTTATTATAATTATAGTGGGAAGGATAGAGCTGAGATATACGATGATGCAGATGAAGTATATCGCATTATTTTTGCTTATATGATTTCGATACATAGTACCAGCTACCGTAAGTATGTTCTCTTTATATTATATACTACTAAGAGGAAATGTGGAAATAAAAATATAAATATATGGATATAGAAATGAAAAATATAAAAATATAGATATACAAAAAGGTTCTTTTTCAAATTTAAAAGGAAATTTTTAAATTTAGTTTGAAAAATATTTTATGGTAAGAAATTGAAAATAATAGTCGACTTTGTGAGATAAATAAAAACTTCAGTCAGAAAGTGATTTTTCAGGAATATTTGAAGATTTATTGAAATTAAGTAAAAAGAATATAAAATTATAGTTTAAAAGATAATACACGTAAATAGAAATATATCGACGACAGGCAATTAAAGAAAAAAATATATATTTTGTAGTTGCAAGAATTAAAACCCAGAATTAAGTCTTTCGCTTCAAGTTAACTTCCATGTCATCTAGGCACAAATATTATAAAGTACTTATTCGATTTATCGTAATATATTTTATGCCAAATCTAATCAAGATTTCACAGAAAACGTATAACGGTCGAAGTTGATTGAGAAACCCCGCCTACATATTAATAAAATATCAGTTTCCTATACATTTTAACACAAATTTGAATATATGATGTTTATATTGTTTAAAACAAAACTACAAATCGTATAATATTTTTCCTTTTCATTTCAAGACATAAAATCTATTGTTTGATTTTTATTTTTTTATATATAATTTAAAACTCATAAACTGACTTTAATTTTGATTTTTGTTAAAAAAAATCAAAAGTAATTTTAATTTTTATATGATAAAATAAATATCAAAACAACTTTTTATTTTTCAAATAATAAAAAAAAAATCAAAATAACAATTAAAATTTTATTTAAACTTATAACTCTTATAGTCACTGATTTTAATTTACAGAATCTTTTTATGTTAAAAAAAAAAAAAAAAACAAGTGAAAGCGGTATATTCGGCTATGCCGAATTTTTATAACATTCACTACTTTACCGACAATTATAATAAAATTGATGCCTTAAATTATGCTTTCATATTTTCATATCTATACTTATCTTTTTTTTAAACTGAAAAATGTAAACACAAAATTAAACTGTCTTAGCAAACGTTGCTTCCTTAAAAAAACAACAACTGTATTAGTTTCTGATGGCTACTAAATTTATATACATATGTTTGTTTGTAGATACATGCTTATACAAAAAATCAACAACAACACTGAGTAGTTGCAATGCTTATATTTCCAAAAACGTCCAGTCATACATAAAAAATGATTGCGGGTATGTATATACAATCAAAAACTACTGCTTGCTTATACAAAAAACAGCAACACTGAAGGCCATTAATTCAAAAAACAGAAATTTTAGAAAAATATTTACAACAAACATGAATTTTGAACCTTATATTCTATATATCTATAGGTTCATAAAATCCAAAAATGCGTTTTGACCGATATGTCAGTTACTAGTGAACTGATTTTTTTCATTTCTTCCGCAAAAACGCTCCAAAAAGAGATCAGAATTTTCTGTGCTAAACGAAGTCGTTAGAAAATTCGAAAAGAAATATGTTTTTAGAGGCCTTTTTCCGTTTGTTTGCGATATCTCGGCTATTAAAGGACCGATTCCCTATAATTTGATATATAAACCATATATATCCGATAACTGGGCTCCATCATTATATTGACTTCCCTATCAATAACGATCTAGAAATATATACTTTTTGGGGTCTTAGACGAATCTTGTAGAAATTACAAACGGAATGACAAACTTGCATATACCCTTAACACCTATTGTTTAGGTTATAACAACAGGAAGCTGCTTTTTATATCCTTATTTTATTGTATTTTTTATTTTTTTATTTTTCTTATTTATTTGTATCCTAAAATTTAACTAGTTCCTTTTTTATTTATAATGACTTCAGTAATACTTTAAAATCACTGAGTTTTGGAACAGCTTAGAAGTAATTAGTTCTTGTAATGACATCTAAGTAATGACTTCCTAAAATGTTGCCTCTAATATCATAACAGCGTTAAAATAATGAGTTATTCAGCTAATGAGTAACTAGTGAAAATCCATTATATAAGCTTCTTAACTAATTACATGGCAGCCATTGTTTTTGCTGTGATGTAATGGCTGGAATAGGACTAAATTATTTTACGGGCAAACACAATTTTGTGGTGTGAATATGTTAAATGTTATACGAAATTAGAAAAATTTAAATAATATGAAACATACGACAAGTGGCAGTAATTTTTGCCTACCATTCCCAATTTTTGATAATTTTTTTTTTTTTACTTTGAGAGCCACATTACTCAGTTTACAGTTAATTAATAATACTTTGCCATATTTATGTACGTATGTATGTATATATGTATATTAGAGTGTCCCGTAATAAAAAAAAAAAAAAAATAGGAAGACACCTCAAAAAAAAAAATTAAAAAATATTTAAGAAAATTTTAAACCAAACCTAAAACATTTTCTCAAAAAAGTTTTGCCTCGAAATGGGCATCAAAAAACTAGTAATTTCGAGCCAGTTATCTGAAAAATATTCAAGATTTTTTTTTCGCAAAAAGTTGCATTATTTTTAAAAATTTATTTAAAACAATGCACTAAAAATTCCTCTGGTGAATCAAAATCACATGGGGAAAAATTTTAAATATTTTTTTCCACAACAAGCTGAAAATAAAAAAATTTTTGAGACCTATTCCGCAAAAAAAATTCTAACTTTTTTAGATAAAATGTACCAGATTTGAAGAACTGAAGATGTATTTAAAATTTTTGATTTTAATATTTTTCCGGTATTCAGCTCATAAATACGTATCGTTTGAGAGGTCTTCTTACATCGAAATCTCAAAAAAGTGTTTCCTCGGGACACTCTAATGTATATTTTCCGTATAAGAGCATTTCAACACATTCACATCTTTAAAAATAATTTACATTGAAACTCTATTTGACGCCCGTAACATTGGAGCCAAGTGTCTGTGCTTATTTTTCTGTTTTCAATCTTGATGATAAAAAACAGCATCCACAATTTATTCTTTTGTAATTTTACACAAGTTTTAATATATTTTTGATTTATTATTATTTGTTGATTTACAGAGTTTATTTTGTACCTTGACACAGTGACGGTTGAATGCTTTAGAAATGTTTTTTCGTTATTGTATATTTCATTTCGTTTGGGATTCCTTTTCTTTTTTCATTTAATTGTCATGTCACTTTTATTTATATTATATTACGCGGTATACAGTCGTCATATACCATTAAGGAATGGAAAAAATACAGCCAATATTTTATTAAATATGTATTTCAGTATATGTATATGCATATTTGTAAATTAACCCAGCGGAAAAGGAAAACTAAATGAAATTTATAATAAAGGCCCAATTAAGAACTTTTTTTTAATATAAAATATAAAATTAACATGTGTTTGCTTTTTACTATGACTAAGTTCACGCACAGCAATTTTTAATTGTGAATTCTTTTTTTCTTTTGAACTTGCATTTAGGTTCATATACAAAAAGTTTTTTTAGGAATTCTTGTTTTAATTACCTTGATTTATTTTTGTCTTGAATTTCGAAGTACAGGTAAGTTTTTTCCCTTTCAAATTCCCTCTAGTTTTTTCTGACACGAAATCAGAACTTCAGCAAGAAAAATTATCTTATGTAAACTCAGACTATTATCCATTATAATAACTTCGCAGCATTTTAACAGGATATAAAATAAATTAATTAAAATTATAATAAAATTACTATATGTGTCTTTGATTTTAACAAAATTTTAAATTTTTTTACAATGATTTCTTCTTTTTATCAATATTATCTATATTATATTCATGAAAAATACAGTGTAAATCTGCATAATTGCACAAATGGGAAATTTAAGCATTTAAATGAACACCCTAATGTTTTTAGCTAAATTGTAAGTTTAAAATACTACGAGTCTTGAAATAAATAAAATAAATAAAATAATTGAAAAGTTTTTTATGAAAAAAGAAATTCAAGGTGAAGAAGATATATATTAATGATATTGTGTATCATTAATATTGGTGGGAAACAAATTAAGGTTGATTTTGAGATTATAAACATAGAAAATTAAAATTTGGGGTGCCCGATGGCCTAGTTGGTAGTGAGCTAGTTTGTCAGTTCGGAGGTTGTGGGTTCGATTCCCACCAGAGACTCTGGTCTGTTTCACTACAACGAGCTAAGGTCTTCGTTACTCCGCTCGGTTAGAATTAGAATATAATTTGTAATTGTATTGTATTTATAAAATAAATAAATAAATAATTAAAATTTGGCCAAAATATTACAAACGATGACCCCTTTTATAATATTAGGTACTTTTGAATGCAGCTCGCAAAAAATAAATTTTGAATCACCCTAATTTTCAGTCTGTTGTCTATTAAATTTCATATTACAGATTTAATTAGACGTTCTCATGCAAAACACACAGACATACAACTTTGTAACTTTTCAGTTGAAAATTATATGAATAATTAACGATTTGTCCGACTCACTACCAGTGTTGCCAGTTTAGCCTTTTTGAGGCTAAATCTAGCCTTTTTATTTTGCATTTAGAGTCACAATTTTTGTTTTAGCCTCCAGTCTTTTTTAGTATTTTTTAATTTTTAAAATTGTCTTAAAAAGGCTAAGATGTTAGTATTTCAACAACGAAAAGCAAATAATTTTTTATTTGGTATTAAAGGGTGATCCGAAGTGATTTTTGTTAGACACTAATAAATATATTTTCATCATTCTAACTGATATAAGTCCAAATTTGTGTATACTCAGAGTCGTATTTTTTAAGTTATTACAAAAATAGGAAGAAGAGAGAAACAAATTTTTGGACATTTTGGATAAAAATTATGGTTTATTTAAAACGAAGCCAATTACGATGGAGTCAATTACGATTCTTACTGTATATTTGACTAATTGGTTATATAAGTTTATAGAATTTATGTAGAATTTCTTATTTTTTCACTGTTATTATTAGGAAATTAATTAAGAGATGCAAAATATTTTTGCACAAAATTGAACTAAAACATAATCATGAGATCATTTTAATATAAATAAGAGTAAATTATCTTAAAAACTGTATATACTTGAAGACTATTAAATGATCATTTGAATGCCTTCTAAATACTGAACCTGAACCGAATTATTCTGAGCATGGTAGCTTAAGCGTTTGTGTTATTTGGAGCAATTATAGTCTCAAGATATATTTGGACAACATTTTTTTTAATTGCTTAAAAAGCTAGTATCCTTTCGATTAGCTATTTGCTGGTATGTTACCGATAATTTCTAAATGGCGCAATTTAGCGATATAATTTGTACGAATTAATATAGCTATAACTAATCTAAATTTTATGATGGTATAGATTTTCAAGTATTTAGTTTATGTGACTATTTCTGGCGATTAGTCAGTCATTGTTATATATGGGTTATACGCTCCCAAATTTCCATTAGTGTAACTTTGATACTGAAGATGTTAAGATATGTTTTCGCTATAACTAAGCCATTTAAAGATATGCTACACTCCAAATAAATCAGGGTTTAGTAGATTTTTGATATTTAAATATATTGTACAAGCATTTTGAATTTAACTTAAAACCTCTGTGTAGCTCATAAATTCGAATATATCCAAATTAAAACTACTTTTTTTTTCTTAACTTTCTTAATGTTTTGTAAAATTACTATGAGATAAATTCTGCATGTTATCTAAACCATTGACAAATTTATTACGTATAAGTAATTAAAATGTGTACAAGTTTATTTCAATCATTTATATTTTATTACTTGCTGATTTTTTAGATTTTAGATTTAGAGTTATATCATATAAATCATCTAATGAACTGTACATAAAAATTTACTAGTGAACTATTTTTAACTTAATTTTCTTTATAAAATTACTAAATGAATACAGCGTTCTTCCATTTAGGTACTTTTAAAATTCCGGGACAGAGTTGACGACGCTAGGTTGTCTAACCTGCCCTAAACCTGGTGCTGCATATGGTATTCAAATAAAATACAATCAATTTCTTCAAGTGGTATTACAGAATAAAGGCATTGATAGTAATTGACGTAGTGATTGACTTTCACAAATACTCTTGTTTTTATTCAAATAAAATTTAAATAATAATAGTTGTTATTAGAAGAGATTCAGATAGACTCTGAAGATGGTCATTATTCAGGTTTGATATATTTCAGTAAATGGAAAAGAAAAGTCTGTTCAATATACGAAAAGGAAGAGAGATCATAACAGATTTTAGGTATTGAATCTTCACAAAATGTACTTGAACTAACAATACGTAATTAAATTTTAAATCTAAATGTTAATATTTATTTGGTCCAACCACTGTCGTAGACTTTATCTTCGGCTCAGGTCTGATGAGTTCGATCTTCTCAATCGGATGTGGCCATTACTTCTTAATACGCTTCTGTGTGCTTTTTATCATATTTTTTACGACAGGAAAGTTTATATCCTTATGTATGTTAGCGTTTTTTTTTTTATCTACAGCTATAATTCGAAAGATTTTGTTTTCGCGTCATTGTATTTTTTGAATATTTGATACTGACACACTCGCTTTAACATCATTTTGGTTTTAACATTGAGTTATAATGGAGTAATTACAATCTAGATTAAGCATGGAGTTTCTACCAATAAGCCAATTTATTTGCTTTCAATTTTATTTGGGTTAATTCTTCTTATGAAAGTATTTAATTTCAAATTACTGGTGTTATTTATTAAAATATGTTGGCACGACTCCCTGTCCAAGGAAAAATTTGTTTAAGCATACTTTTCACTTTCTTAGTCACCTTTCAAAATTAAACATATGATCCTACAAGATTCGATATGCTTCTTGTGTACAATAGCTTAAAACAGCTTTATTATCAGCAGATGTTGACATATGGGTTTGACAGTTACTTGACATATCTGAGATATATATTAAGTACAAAAAAGATCCAGTGTACTACCTTAGAGTAAGCCTGCTTTAATAGACTGTTGAGTACTTAAAAGTCTCCTTCTTTAAGAATAATTTTTCGACCAATTGTCTTTCTAATAGTTAATATGTATTTTTGTGTCAATTTTATTTTCGTGCCACATTTTATCATAAGCTTGTGACACGATGATGAGTGAGAGTGAAACAATATTTCTTATCCTCAAACGTTTACACTTTCTGTTTTTTTTTTTTCGATCGGTATTCCCGAAAAATTTGCAACTTATCATGTCTTAAATCTTAGAAAAAATTGCATTATTTGAGGCCTCTTTATACTCTTTACTACATCTTGAATACCCACATAAATCTGCAACTCTCTCTCTCTCTCTCTCTTTGTATCTATGCACTTGTAATAAATGTAAAATTTATGAAACTACGTTATGTTTCAGAGTAATTAACGAAAAACGCAATAAAGCGTGTGATAAGAACCACTCAGCAAATTTTACGTACTACATACTTCATGAGATTTTATTTTCAGATTCAAATAAGAATACAGAAATTATTCAAGGTAATATACAAATATTAAGTATGGATGCGTATTCATACATATGCAATTATTTACGTAAGTACCATCATAATAATACGATAGTATTGGCACATTGATCAATTTATTTATAAATAAATGAGGAAATATTATTCAAAGAGTTAAATGTGAAAATATTTGCTTTCGATGATATGTTGTTGGATTTGTGTAACTAAGTTGCTATGATTTTAATGTCGGTTGTTGTTAAATACCTGTACATATCATATTTTGTAAGTGAAGTTTTATGGGTACACAAAAAAAAAAAAAAAAGATAATAATAATTGAACAGTGGTGTAGGGTAAAATAGAAAGAAAAAAAAGTATTTACAAATTTGTTTCTCTTTAAATTTTTAAGAAGGAATGTAGTGGCACGCGTATCTTTGAAGCGTGAATGAACTTTGTTATTTCCACTGTGAAATAAGAGATAGCAAGTACCTGTAGAAGGTTACTTTTTTGTTTTCTTAGCTAATATAAGATTAGGACTATGATAATCAATTAAGTTTTGGGTAAAAAACAAATAAATAAAACTTAGAACTGAACTAGTTCTGAACCAGAACTAAACTAGAATTGAACTCGAATTGTACCAAAAGTGAATTACAGCTAAACTAGAACTGAACTAAAATAGAACTATAACTGAATTAGAACTGAACTAGAACTATATGCTTTATGGGGTTAAACGTGAATAAAGTAGAAATTACAAACTGAAAATTTATATTATGCCTTTGCATTGTTGAAAATTATGAAAAAAGAAAATGTCGAAATAAGAAATGAACTCGTTTGCTCGTTTAATCGAAGTGGATCAAAGAACCAATTGAGGAATTACAATATCTGATAAATTCCCTAGTACATGTGAGTGTTTCCTGAGAAATAGAAGACAGTAAGAGCTCGATTTTTTTACATTACAGTGTTTACAAGTGCAACTTTCTTCTAAAAAAAGTATCTATTGATATTTGTAATATTGTATCAATTTATCGTACCATTTTTTCTTGTTCACAAATGCAGTTTGAATTATCTGTAGATACTTAACAATAACTTTTTTGTTTCCGATAATGGCAACTACTAATTAAAGTAGTTTCTTGGTAATGAGGCATCATTATTATTTGCCTGCTCGGCATTACATAAATAAGTGTTCAATAGTATAATAGCACAGTGATATTGCAATTACGTGGATGGGTTGGCTAGAGCGTTGGATTAACAACCAGAAGCTTGTTGGTTCAACCCCATTCTGAAGCTGTTAGTCTTTTATAACAAAATGTCTAAAAACATATATTTTATACTAAAAAATTTTTTGACACATAGAAAATTAATTGCGAGATGGTGTACTGAGTAAGAAGTTAGTCATTAAAAATGAATGGTTAATTTGTGTCCAAGTTCAAATCTCACTGACGGCAAAAGTTTTTTGTGTTTTTCTTTTTTTAGTATTTATTTTCGTTTAGGTATATATTTTTGAGTCTAAAAAATAACTACATATATTTGTGGACAACTCGAACAAAAATAACTAGTTATTCAGGCAAAAAATAAGTAGAGTATTTTTGTTTCCAATTATACCTGCTAACTTACCGGAAAAGCAAAGTTTTTGCTGGGTACTCTTTGAGTTGAAAAAATGTGACTCCGAGATACTGAAATAAACCATTTTTATTAAAATCTAAATGAATTATTTGATTGATATGAGTTTTTTCTCTAAAAAAAAGTACAATAAAATGATTTAATATTTAATGGTCGCTTATCGCAATTTTTAGAAATTGCAACATTCCTGGTTTGATATCGTTTGCGCAAATCGAGCTCGTACTGTATTTTATTTTTAAGATAAGCGATGCGGAAAGCCATCGCTTTAGTTGAAAAATTTTTCATGTGTGGTTTAGACGATTTTGATGAGCAAAGAAAGTTTAAAATGAAGAATTGAAGGCTTTGATCGATCGCGAATCATTCTAAATGCTTACATAATAATTGAAAATATATCAAGCAACAATCTTTCGGTTTTAAAAACACATGAATTTATACAAAAACATCGAATTGCTACGGATGATGAAAGGAAGAACCACAATCATAATCGAAAGCCCAGTCAGCCATGGAAAATCGACACCATGGCATCCAAGTAATGATTTGTATTTGATGGGATCTATTATGCGCTGCTAAAACGGATTGAAAAAATCACGAGAGACCTGTGCTGAACACAATTGGACAGTATAAAAAAACTTAAAAAAAGGACAGGCATGAGTCCATGACTTTATTCATGACCATTATGGGCCTCAAGTTGCGCGACTAGTCAGAAAGTGGTTGGGAAGATTTTTATTAAAAAACGATTGGAATTAAGGAATATATCAATATATTTTCTTAGACACCCTACAAACATTTTTTTACTCATTTTGCATTTGTATTATTAAAGAATTCAAATATATCTGGAGGTCCGTGGTAAAATGAAAAATTGTTGAAAGTGTCCGCGAGGTGAGTTATCGTATGAACCCCTGGCTTAAAAAGTATTGCTTTGCGGACTAGTATTATAATACATAAGATAAGTTTATTCGGATTTGCAGTATTCAAGTGCTTTTAAATTTTCGCCCAGTGTATTTCAAACATGTTTTGTGCAAAAAAAAAAAAATAAATAAAATAATAATAATAATAATAATAATAATAAAATAAAAAATCAAATAAAAAAACAAATATCGAAAACAATCGCACCACTGTCAAGATGAAGCCACATAATATTTATATGCATGAAGATTTGATGTGTTCAATCAAAACGAAATCTCTGTGCAGAATAAATAAACGTTAAAAGCGATGTCCTATATTTTAAGGATACATGTGGATAAATTTTTACTGTGTCAAGCGATAACGAACGTATATATTTTATTAATTATTGGTAGCAAGCACTGAATGACATTTTTTATCTTATTGTAATCTACATTTTTTCCCACATCAAAATTATTTAATTCAGAATTCACTGCTAATTGCTCTGTGTTGGTAATAACTAACTGAAACATTTTGGGCAACATTGTTATATTTTAATTATTATGATTCTTTTTGTATATAGCGGCATCTCAAATTCAATACTTCACTGTAAATGTTTTAGGAATTTGTATGTGTTTTATAAAAATTCCATGATTTTTCTCATATTTCATTATTTGCCATATTTATCTTACTCTATTACAAAATTCAATATGCATACATTTGTGTAACTTTAATTCATATACAAGTTTCTCATCTACAAACATGAATACCAAACTTCATACATACATACATTCATACATATGTACATATATACATATATACATATATACATATATACATATATACATATATACATATATACATATATACATATATACATATATACATATATACATATATACATATATACATATATACATATATACATACATACATACATACATAGATACAAACATACATTTATACATACATACAATGATTGTTATCATAACTATTCTATTTCTACGTATGTATGCATTTGTGTTTGCAACAATTTTGGTTACTAGAAATTTAATACATTTTTTTGTAACTGCTGTTGTTGTTTTAGTTATTTTGGTTTGTTTGTCTTTGTAAAATGCATTTTAAATATTGTATATGAATTAGTTTCTAGTTCCTGCTGTTGCTGTTGTTTGTACCTGTTTACATTATAGAATTGCAAAAATTTTTTTTGAAAATTGCAATCGATTTAATTGGAATTACAAATTACATAAAAATACAAACACATAAATAGAGAAATATTGTATATTTAATGAATATGCTACTATTGACTGCTCTCAAATATAAAGTTATATCTAAATAAATATGAAATGTTATAAAATGCATTTGTATGAATTTATATATGTATGTAGGTAAAATTTAGGCATCCTTGCTTTGTGTTGAGCTCAATCAAAAATTTATAAATAAGAAAAAGTATATTTTAAATAAAATACGTATATACAGTAGATGTAGCTATACTGGTATCAAACCTTGATTGTGTAAGTTTCCAAAAGATGTTTAGAATTTATTTGGTGTATTTGCATAAGGAATTATAAAATTTTTGTCTCAAATACAAATAGTTTATATAAATGTTTAATTACTGTATAAGAATTGCATAATGAATATAGGAATTGCTTAGTTGAGTTTTCTCAAATAACAATAATTCTGCGAATAAATATCTAAGGATTGTTTAAGTCAGGGAAAAGCACTGACACTGCTTTCTTAGAGAATTCAATAAAAATTGTATGGATTACATAATTGTATGGATTACAAAATGAACTGAACTAGAACTAGATTAGAACTAGAAATGCTACAACTGAAGTAGAATTGAACTAAATCTGAAGTAGAGTCGAACTGGAACTTAACTAGGAGTGAACTAAGTCTGAACAAGAACCGAAAATAGATGTGATATGCGCGCCACTTGGCAATTAATCAATGAAATCATTGGAAATAAATCGATTAATATTGATGAAATAATAATAAACAATTTTAAAAATGAAAATATCGGGAACATTGTAAATTTCTTTGCCACTGCATGGTAAAGTGCCACATATTGCAAAACCAAATTTTAAAATTACTTTGGAAAAATCACCATGTAACTGCACACAACCCAAGAAATGTTATTGTGTCGTCTAATTCATCCACAATTTACCGAAACAATATAAACAACATCAGTTTTTATAACACAAGCGTTTTAAATATAGATGGAAACAAATTTGGTACAAACGTCAATAACACACCTCTCAGCAATACACTACATAATAATGTAACGTGCAGCCCAACAAACAATTCTGCTGTCAACAACTCCAACAACAGGATACACAACACACCCACTCCAATCGACATAACATTAGAAAATACACTAAACAACACATACACCAATGCGAACAAATACCATTTCTAACTCAACAAACAATTCTGCTGTTAACAGCTCCAACAACAGTACACACATCTTCGTCAACACAACATCAGAAAATACACTAAACAACATACACACAAACAACAACAGAGCAACAGTATTAACTCAAATAACATCGCAAACGAGTTAAAAATATTAAACATAAAAAGCATATTCTTCACTACACTGGCAATCGACTTCTTCAACAATAATATCTTTTTGCATGAATAGATCATGCTTACAACACGCGACGCCGGGCGAAAAGAAGATTTAAAGTAGAACGTTTCTGCAATGAATATGGGAGAAATACGCTGACCGCCACTCTACCAACAATACTAAACAAAACACCTATAAACATTACTAAAACATGAGTATAAATGAGTATAGAAGGAAAAAACTCATAAAAAATTTTTTCATAAGTTCGCAGTGAACATACATATGTTAATTATATATCATATAGATTTATTATCCTGCTGTCAAGCCAAAGGCTTAGCGGGTGTTGAATTTAGAATTTAAATATTATTGAATTTATATAATATTGATTTAAAAATGTAAATATTATTGTTTGAAATTTGAAACATTGTTAAAATTTAAATTATTATTAATTATTATTAAATAAATAAAGCAAAAAAAAAAAAAAAGTAGAACTGAACTAAAACTGAACTGGGAGTGAAGTAAGCCTGAATTAGATTAAACTAGAACTGAAATAGAACTCAAATAGAACTGAACAAGAACTGAGGTAAAGCTAAACTAGAACTAAACTAGAACTGAAGTAATGCTAATATAGAATTGAACTAAAATGAAATACAGCTAAACTAGAACTGAACTAGAACTGAACTAGTTCTGAAATAGAACTAAACTAGAACTAAACTAAAACTAAACTAGAACTAAACTAGAACTGAACAAGAACTGAACTAGAACTGAAATAGAGCTTAACTAGAACTAAACTAGAACTGAATTAGAACTGAACTAGATGTTAACTAAAACTGAACTATAGCTAAACTAAAGCTGAAGTAGAATTAAACTAGAACTGAACAAGAACTCAACTAGTACTGAACTAGATCTAAACTGGAACTGAACTAGAACAAAACTAAAACTATACTAGAACTAAACTAGAAGTAAACTAGATTTAGAAGCGAACTGAGGAAAAATAAAATTTTAAAATATTCTGACGTTGCATAAAAAAAATATGAGCAATTTGTAATTCAAAAGGTTATTTTTCTGCTGATATTTTAAGAGGCATAAAACAAGTTGTGAATATTTTTGGGTTTTATTGTGAGTTTATTCTGAAGCGCTTTTCTAACTTCAGCAAATAAAATAATCAGTTTAGTTCGGCATTTCTATTCTTAATTTAACATTTAAGACAGTCCATAGTGTGAGATTTTAATGACTTAGCCGGTCAAAAGATAATTTTTTGTTCATTAATATTTGCGCCCTCTCGTAGCCGCAAAAAAAATCAAATTTATTTTTTCGAATTTTGTTTATAAGACAAAAAAAGTACTAGGGATGCTTTGTATCACTTCGATATTTTAACATACATTTTGACAACTATTACAATGGAATTGGATTGACAGCATATTGAGAATTTTATAAAAAATTGCTCAATAGTGCATATATAATAAAAAATTCATTAACAGATTGAAGGAAAATACATAAAAATGGTAAGCTGCTCTTTGAATTTGTGTGGTAATGAGGAAAATTTAACTTTTTTCGCGTATTTTTAATTTTTGTGCAAAAAAGTCTTCTGGTAAATATTTGCCATTATTATACTAAATTTCTAAATTATATTTCATGGATGAAATATAATTCAGAAATTTTATGAAATAAAGGCAAACATTTATTTTTATTGCTTTTCAGGAGTAAGCAAAAAAAAAATATTGAACGAGAAAGAAAGATGTAGTCAGTGAGGACCGACTATATGATACCCTACATCATTGTACACGAGCATAAAAATTCGAAAGCGGACTTATATTACACCTGCGGTTAATTTTACTAAATGTAAAATAAAATATACAAATACAGAGTAATGCGCTGATACTAACATCTAGATGATTTTATGTACTTTAGGGCGATTTCTGTGGGTTTATATGGGAGCTATGGTAAATTATGAACCGATTCTCAAAAAATTGGGTAATGTTGTTTCTACTTACATAAAATTATTTGTGTTGAATATTAACTTGTTATTAACATTCGTATGTGATTTATGCGCGTTAAAGTGATTTTCGGAAGAGGGGTTTATATGGGAGCTTTGGTCAACTGTGGACCGCTCTTCATAGAATTTGGTACAAAGATTATTCCGGGGGACATTTGTGTGGGTGCTAAGTGAAATTTCAATAGGCTTCATCCTTGTATCATAAGAGTCTCACACGTCAAATTACATTAAATTATCTTTAAAATTGCGACCCGTACTTTGTGCACAAAGTTTACATCCAGCCAGCCGTCCAGCCAGACGTACGGACGGACATCATTAGATCGATTAAAAAGTAATTCTGAGTAGATTGGTATACTTTAAGCTGGTTGTTGAATAGCTTTTTTTCATGCGCTACAAACATCAGCACAAACGCATAATATCACAACCTATGGTGGTGTAGGGTACAAACATTTTTTAAGTGCTTATGTTTCTGAGGAAAATATAAAAATCAAGAGCATTTTTATATGGGAGAATACAAAACTGAATACTTTTTTTGTACATACTCCAATTACAAGTATTTTTTTCCCCAAAAATAGTGGATGCTACAAAAACATACACTTAGTATGATAAAACGTGTGCAAATGTTCGGTGCACTTAAAGTATGCGTAAACTATAGCATAGTAGATTAGACTATTCCAAATGCGAGTAATAACTGCCTATTTGTATAAATTTTGTTTTATTATTTTCTATTAATCTGATTAGCTACTACCTATCTGTTTTCATCACTTACTTGAATTTTGATATTCGAGTGGTCTTGTAAAAGTATTGAACAAACACCAAATATTTTAAAATTTTTTACCTACGTTTCATCGTACCCCAATAATTCTCATTTTTCACAAAAATAGTTGATTAAAAAAAAAAAAAAACGAGGAAAAATAATACCAAAAGAAACTTTAAAAATAATCTAAAATATTTTGACCAGTTTGCAAATTATAAGCGCCGAGTCTTTGGATATCCGTCCATAATGAAATTTGAATACAAAGAATCCTCAAACCATGCACATATTTGTGATATGTTTGCTGCTTTCTTCTCATCCGCCTATTCTGATAAAGAATTACATCAACTTTCCAATTATCTATATACAATTCAATATTAGATAAATCGATGGTACTGACAGCTGTACAGAATCCAAAATATTCTGATAAATGAGGGCCTGACGGTGTTTCAAGCCGTGTTCTTATAAAATGTTTACAGACTCTTATATCTCCAATAGCCTACTTATCCAACATATCAATATATAATGGATAAATAATTTCCTGAACTTTGGAGGAAATCTTACATTATTCCTTTGTTTAAATCCGGAAGCAAATCCAACATTTCCAATTACAGTGGTAATGCTAAATTAAGTATTATTCCAAAACTTTTCGAAAAAAATAGTTACTGAAATCCTTTCACATAAAGTTGTTTGTTATCTTTCGCCATTTCAGCATGGATTTATAAAAGGATATCTCATTTGATTCCGGTTTACAGACAGACGCAATATATACAGATTTCAGTAAAGCTTTCAATAAAATAAATCACGATCTCCTATTGTTCAAATTGGATAAACTCGGATTTTTTCCTGTTTTCCTTAAATGGATTTCTACATATCTTAAAAATAGATGTCAATGTGTATTATTTAGAGAATGTATATCGAAAATCATTCTATTTTATCCAATGTTCCGCAAAGTAATCATTTCGTCCCCTTATTATTCCTAATATTTATGAATGATTTACCAGCTTGCATTAAGAATTCTGGAATATCATTGTATGCTAATGATGTGAAGCTTATCCATAGCTTTCACTATTCCTATCAATTTTCCTTACTCCAATCAGATCTCGGTAATCTTTATAATTGGTTTATGACAAATCTAATGTATCTAAATTTAAAAAAGTGTAAACACATGATGTGCAGCAGAAGAAGTCCATTACTCTGTAATTACACAAAAAATGAATATGAACTTGATCTAGTCGAAGAATTTCTTGATGTAGGTATGTTGCTTGATTGTAAACTATCCTTTCATTCTCATACTTCGCAAATCTTTAATAAGACATAAGGTGTTCTAGGTTTCCTCAAGCGTTAGGGAAGAGTGTTTAATAATCCTTAGTTTCCAAGCAATTATTCACATCTCTCGTAAGACCAATCCTGCAATATGCTACCGTTGTCTGGGATCATCAATGCGAAGTTCATATAAAGAAAATTGAACCGGTTCAGGAACAATTTATCTTATTTTGTCTTCATAATCTTCCACGGAATCCTAATATTAATTTACAATCATACGAAATTCGATTACAGCTTATTGATCTCCCTACTCTTGAAAGTAGGAGAAAATATATGAATATTTCATTTGTAATTAATTTAGTAAAAGGTTCAATTAATTCTGACTTCCTGCTTCATAAGATCGAATTCGTAATGCCAAATCGTCCTACTAGAAATTATACTCCTTTAAAAGTCAAATATTTTCGAACCAATTATGCCAATTTTGATTTCATGAGACGTATATGTAATCAATTCAACCATTTTTATCCATATATTTATTTCTCAGTAAATCCAATCCGCATTAAGAGGAGTATTTTTAACTTAGTTAAAAAAAATGTAAATAATTTTAAGAATAATATTTTTGCTAGCCTGTAAGAAATTGTAATTTCATTGACTATTAAATAAGTAAAATAAATAAAAATAAATAAGCTCCACTTTACCCCATTCTTCCTTACATAATCAAAAGCTTTAAAAGAAATTAATAATTTTTAGTTATTTACAGAATTTATACTTTATTTCTCTATCTTCTGAGGAATTTAATATGAACTAAAAACTGTTTATAATTTAAATAAAAAATTTATTTCCAACTAATTAATAAATTTCCTAAAATTTGTTATTCTATATTTAAATTTATCAATTTATTAAGAATTAAATATTAAAATAACAATCCATATTCACAGAAATTACACACATAAAATATTCTATAAATATCATCATTAGTTGTATACAATAGTTTTTATTTAGGTACAAAACATTTGAAATGCTTCATTTTGTCAAATTATAATTAAAATTGTATTCAAACTAAAAATTAACTAGAAATAAATGCCAATAATACGTGCCTATGGTAAAACTTAATACTATTCAATTTGTTTTCTTACGCACAAAATAATCATGATTGCTTCATTGAATTGATTTTGATTAAAGAATACAGAAAAATGGGTGTAGAAAAACATGTGTCCGTTTTAAGAAACTTTGTTCGTTGAGCAAACTTTAAAGATTGAAGATTTTTTTGGAATAAAAAATAAAATTAAAAAAAATGTATTTAAAATATTTTCAAATATGAAGAAATAATGACAAGCTATATAAGTTGACTTCCAAGAAGTCATATGAGGTATTCCATCTATGCAACTCAATCATAGCATTACCCTTTATTTTGAAACTAGTGGCAGTAGGTGACAAGATCTTTTTCCATTTGCATGCTGATTTAAGATAAAGATTTTTTTCTTAGAAAACTTTTTTTAAGGTTTTTTTATTATATAAATTTAAAATTGGCCATAATAAAATAAAAATACAATTTTACTCGTTTTGTTCACATTTTCATATTAAAAGTATTTTTTCCAGTTTTATACTTTTATGCTCGGGTAGATCTTGCAACAAACAGAAATACGCTTTAAATTGTTCGTCGCATATTTCTTGAAGAAAATAAAAATGTTTCCTTAAAAAATAAAAACGTTTTTTTTTCTTCTTTTTGCAAACAATATCCCAGCTTAAGAAGTTTTTGTTGCCAAGTCACTAGTTGTAGCAAAACAAAGTTTTAAAAATGAAAAGGAGAAAAAGATAAAACAGAAAATAAAAAAAAATAAAAAAAATCGTTAGAAATAAAATTTTTCATTTCTTTATATGCTTACGCATAAATGACTTTTGATTTGGGAGAAATTTCAGCAAAAACAAAAAAAAAAAAAAAAATATGACAACAAAAATAGCATGACAAAAAATGTTTAGTTGACCATGATTGGAATAATATTGAACAATAAAAACTTTTCAAAACTCAATACATTTATGTTCGCACAAATGTACATTAAAGTGCATCGCTTTGTATGAAAGCAAAAAATATTGCAAATGTATCCCCCTAAAATTAATGATTGAATATTATAAATTAATCCCAAAATATTTCGGTTTAATTATTCTGTTCTCGTGACCTGAGTTTTAAAATACCTCCAAAAATGTTTTTTTTTCGATAAACATAATAATTTTTAAGCTTTAGTCAAAAACATTACCATATATAATAGACACATGTCCACTAATATATACGGAGCAAAAAAATTTTTTAATAAGTTTTCATTCTCGTAAAATTAAGATTTTATTAAAGTTTCCTGTGATTTTTTTTTAAATACTATTTTATAAAAGTTTGAAGATTTAATCCACTTTCCATCGTAATTTAGATTTTTAGAAGTTCATTGGAATGGTCCTACTCAGTACTTTTATTTTTGTATTCATTTAAACCTTTAGTAACAAAAGTAATATTTTGGTGTCACCGGTCCATAATTGATTAAGTTAGTTTTTATGTTTGTTAAGAAAATAAATGTCACAAGAAGCATAAGTTCGCCAACAAAACTATAAATTCCTATAAAATAGAGACTAAACTTCACACAATTTCCTTTATTCGCTTGTTATCGAGGTTTTAATAGAATTTATTATATTTTTCATAAATTCTGTAACAAAGTTTAATAGCTAGTTAAAATTGTACATAAGTATAATATTTATATTCAATACATTCTTTTACACGTCTGTATTGCATTAATATTTCTTTCCTTTACTCGCCTATAACTACATTATTATACACTAATACATGAACGTATTTACCTTAGCTACCAACCATCATATTTGCATTATGTTTGTAGAGAATTAATAATTCTCCTTCAGCTTATGGAATTCACATAAGTGTTCTAAGGTTGGACGAAGTAGTTGCGATTCGAGCGATAGAAGAATCTGCCAAAAGCCAAGACTGTCTGCCTTATTTCCAAGGCATGTGATATTGAGAAATCAGTCACTGTTTCTCTGGTACTCGGATCAAGTCCGAGCGTCAGGGGGTTACTTTGAACAGCGACTTCGGCTGTCTGTTTTGGCACAGCAACTTCGCTTGACTGTTTTGGCACAGCAACTTCGCTTGGCTGTTTTGGCACAGCAACCTCGGTTGACTGTTTCTCTTTAGATTAAGTCTGAATTTTGTAACCTAGTTTTAAGGAATTATATTTTTTAAATCAGTAATCGTAAGATATCGCGAAGTGTCATATCTTCAAAATGGCATCTACTAGTAATAGAATCCGAATTACCTGAGAAGTACCCGACTAAATCCCTCGTATCATCGTGCTAGCATCATAAACACCCAATTGTGTTCTCACTCAAGGTTCGTGGATCCCGTTGGTCGACCCTGGGCACAACTGAACTACCTGAGCCGACGACAAAACACGTTACAAATTCATTGATTTTTAAGTACAACATATAATTATGTACAAATTATATGCAAAAATTTCTGATTTAATCTTTTGGGAAAAAAATGTATAAAATTGACCCTTTTGCTTGTAAAGGGTTAATTATCTATAATTTTTAATAGTATCAGAATAGACCTCTCCAATTGTACCTTAAACCCTAATATATGTTGAAAAATGCTCGAAATAGATCCAATAACATTATTTAGATGCATATTCCTATTGTTAATATATCTCTATTATATTTTTAAGTTAATTTTCTTATAACAAAATTTTTCATAATATTGTTGAAAGAAATTAATATTTTTAGAGATGTTTTAAAAAATGGTTCAGCAGTCGTAAATGAAAACATTCAGACATAATATTTTGGGAATCATACAAGAACATACTAATTTTCATTTCCAGGAGGGTACATTTGCAACTTTTTTTTGTAAGGCAATTTAATGTACATGTGTATGTGTGTGATATGTGTGTAATATGAGTTATTTATTCATCATTTATTCATCCATACATTCTATCTCGTAGATTCATTCATACTTATACTTTTTGTATATAGTTGATAAAAGAAACAACAACAATATAATAGAAAATATAAAAAAAGAACTAAATATAATAAAAGCAATAAAGTTTTAATGCACATCGCATAAAACATAAATTTCCATATAAATGTTGTTTCAAATAAAAATCAATAAATGAATCTTTTTCTCCCCCCAACTGTGAGTCATGGCAACTAGTTTAAATGGAAATATCATGATTTTAACTTTAATCAAATTACGTACGATTGATTTGAAATATTTCCAACCATTCATACAGATACATATCAGATACATTTTATTTTGTAGAGATTTTTTCTAAAAAAAAAAAAAATATTTATTTATTAGGAAGTTTAATTAACTGGATTTTTTGTAAAATTGAAATAAATTTAGAAAATGATGTTTTAAAAAATATTGCTTATATTAGACTGGAGTATTTCCATAAAAACATTGAATATAAGTTTAAGATTAAGTTTGATAAGTTTTCCCAGTAACAAAATGATAATTTTGCAAAATTGTTGACCATTTTTTATAAATAAAAATATGTTCCTTTAAACCATAAGACCCTTAAAATTATTATGTCTTGAATTCCAAAAATAATTTCTATACAATAACATTGGTTTCAATAAATAATATATCATGATACTTTGTCCTGAAATATTAACATATTTCGACATTTCCCCCAAGTTGTTAATGATGTAATGTTGTGAAATACTTTTGAGTATTTTAAATATTTGTGTTTAATTACTATTTTAATGGAGATGTCCTAATGATAATAGTATGTAATTTATATGCAAAATTTCAATCACGTTGGTTTTGCGGCTTGTGGTTTTAATTGATTATTTGGGTCAAAGTTGAAATTTTAATTAATGTAACATTTAAAATACATAATTACTAATTACTAAATGCATGCTAAAATATACAACAGTGAGTAAATGTATTAGCTTTATTTGAACCTTTAGTCAATATCTCAATAAAATATATGTAAATATTTCAGATTCAATAACTGTAAAACAAATAGCAGCATTAGTCAATATCTCAATAAAATATATGTAAATATTTCAGATTCAATAACTGTAAAACAAATAGCAGCATTTACTACTTCAGCATTTTGGTCTTAAGTAGTGTTTAATGAAAATGCGTTTACATTAGGTCTAAAATTATTTTTTTCAAGCTATATTTAAAAGTACGTGAAATTATGAAAGAGAACACCAAATCTTGGTCAAATTTCAACTTCCCACGATGATTAGAACAGGATGCTACACTGCCATTTATGGAATCATCCAGAGAAATCTTAAAATTTGTTTCCATTTTTGAAAAATTTTATGTTAGTCACGTGACAGGTTCTCCAGGTTTGTGACCGATTCCGGTTTCGGGACTTTATAGGATAGCAATCTGTCAATTTTGCATGGGGTTATAATTGAAGATGGCTAATTAATGCCGTTTAGATACTGTTAGACCGGTTATAGGACTAGTCTAAATATACCTGTTCAATACTGGTCACATTAATATAAATTTTACAGTCTCGGAGCTAGAAGCTTTTGCCACAATTTTCGCAAATCTCATTCACTGTTATTTAAAAGCACAATTCTTTCTATGTTTTTACTTGAACTTTAATGGTGGCACACATTGGAGTAAAAGGGGTCGAAAATGGCGCTTAATTTCGGGAAAGGTGATATCAGTATTTTAACGTTTACATTTTGTTTTCATATTAATCAAGAAGTAAGTAATGAATTTTGGAAATTTTAAGTTTTTTTTTTGTGAGAGAATTTTGATATCGGTCCTTCCGTCTGTCTGTTTGTTAATTTCCGTAATTTTTAAATTTAATATCGGTTATCTTTCAACTCAATAAAGCAAATAAGAAATTAATTTCTTCTTTGTTGAATTACTAAATTTTTTTCCTTCTTAAGGCAATTTAAGGATCAAAAAATTTAGAAAAAAAGCTAAAAGCTAAAACGAAAATTTTGAGGAAAAAAGGAAAGTAAATAGCCTAGATTTTTATTTATTTTAGCCTCTAAAGGCTAGACTGGCAACACTAATAATAAATAAGAAAATTCCTAGAAATAAAGAAAACTGTAACTAAAGTCTTTAATAAAAAGTTTTTAATAAAAACTCTGGTTCTAACTCGAATATGCAAAAATTATACTTTATAAATAAAGGCGGAGAAAAAAAAAGAACTTTAAAAATATAATGAGTTCTAGAGAAAAAAAATTTACAGTTTTATATTTCTATAATATGCCAGGTTAATTTGTTAAGTAAGGTTATCATGTTCGCTATAAAATACTTAGTTTTTCTCCTACTTATTATTCTTTAGTTACGAAAACTAAGAAACTGTGATAAAGTTTTGTTGCATTTAATACTTTCAACAAACTGCAAGAGAGATTGTGATAAGAAAACAAAGAGGATTAAGACAAAAGAGACAGTGAGGTAAATTTAGCAAAGATGTATGAACATTAAGAAAAAAATAAACATATTTTTATAATATTTATAGGGTTGGCTGATCAGTAAACAAATTAATAATTGAAAAAAAAAACTGGTCATCAAAACATCATGTAGACTAGAGATAATTTAACGGCGTGAGTATGAATCTGCTTTCCGTTTTTTCCATCAGGTCTTGGATCTTTTTACTGACATGTGTAATATTTCCCTTTTTTAAGCGGCCACTTGAGTATAATTCGAGAACGGTTAGCCCAATTTACATAAATAAAACTCAAGAAGAAGCAGACTAAAATCAGCTACAAGTTATCTTCGCTTTAATTTTCTATCAACTCAATAGTTTTGGAATTATTCGGATTTTAGTGGTAAAAAAGTTCATTTCCATGTCATATTCGAAAAATGTTTTTCCTTAAAACTTAAAAATATTGAAAAAATTTCGGCTTTTAATTCTTCAAGTAAAGTGTACTACAAGCCATTATCAGGAAAATTGATGAACAAATAATGATTTTATTCACAATTAACTTAAGACACCTACATAACAAAAATATATTTACTTTGTGTACAACCAGCTTTATCGTTGAAAATTTTAAAAAGTGTCTAAGAAAGTTAATGGAATTTTTAATATTTTTTCAATACCTAAAAAAACTCCTTAAAATTTGTTTATTTGATGAAATCAAAAACAAAAATTTTTATATTTTAAGAAAAGCTACTAAATCCAATTTTATAAATAACAAAATAAAATTTTTACTATTCACTGAAAAAATATTTCAAATAATTTTTTAATAAAATTATTAATTCATTTTATATTGAAATTTAATTATATTATTAATTAATATAATTAAATTTTTAATTGGTTTAAAGATTTTTGACATAAATCGAAAGCATTAAAAAAAATATACAGAGAAAGGAAAAACTTTTCAATAAAAAATATAAAAATAAACAAACACAAAATGAATTTTTAACCATTTTCAAGTATTTGGTCTCATTATATCGTTCAAAAAGCTACGAATATACGAAATATAAATATGTTATAAGGATTTGCTCAGTTTTCGGAGAACCGCTTAACATATAATCATTTAGTATGCACGAATTTTAAATATATGATGAAATTTTTTATTGTTTAGATATTTTTTAGATGTTTCCATCATAGGTACAGGAGTTTATATTTAATTTTAAGATCAGTTAATATTGATTGTTTTTGATGACTTATTCAGTTATCTGTTACATTATGTAATGTTTTTCTTAGTATCCCTTCCTAGATTGTAAAGGCGCTTTGATAGGATTATAAGAAAATCTCTTTCGGAACGAGTTGAATGATTTCAAAAGTCTTATTGGTGATTTTAATAAGATGTATAAAACGCCAAGATGAAACTATGTACCAAGGTTCATTTCTCCCAATGAAATTGCTTATTATTATTTTTCGTTAAATTTTCATTATTTTTGTTATTTCTTTTGTTTAATTTTACTAGAATTGAATTATTTAAATTTTTGTAGTTATTTAGTAAATGGCTATAATAAAATTCATGCGTTTTATTAATAAAAGGATTTAAATAACTGCATAGTTGAATTAGCAAAACTTTTAGTTAATTTTAGGTAAACATTCAATTATAATTCTAATTAAATTGATTACAAAAACTAATTGAAATTTTAACCAAAATCAATTATTTTCAGTTAATTAATATTACCATTTTGATGATTGGAGCAAAATCATTTAAGATTTTAATTGATATAAGTAATTTCGTAATTGAATTACATATTTATTTTTTTTTGTAAAGTAAACAATTAAGATTATTTTGAAGTATAGGATCATAGATTCTTATTATCAAATATATTTTATATGCTAAATTACAAAACTTTAAACTAATAAAAAACATAATTAAAATTCCGTAAGTAGGCTAATTAATATTATCAAAGAGCAACTTTTCATAAAAAAATATAAATATATTAATAATCTGACTGAAATTGACTTAATGTATGATTGGAGTATCATTTCAATCCATTTATTGTTTAATTTGCATAAATAATGTCTCTTTTATTTGTAATTTTCTACTACTTGTGCTAATTCTATAATAAAGTTTAAGTTTAAATATAGCGAATATGAGCGCTAACTTAAAAAAATGGCTGCCACCACTACCCTAGAGGAAAGAGAAGCGGTTCGAAACCAGTCACATGATGGCTTCTCAGGGCCTGTTCCAGTTTTGGAAGTTTATATGGGAGTAACCTGTCACTTTTACATAGGGATATCATTGGAGGTGCTATTCAGGCACAGGACAGGTCACTGGACATATAATGTAATAAAAATTTGATAAAAATTGCGTACTTTTCAAATTATTATTATTTTTTTTTTACTGAATTATATTTATATTTTATAATTCTTCGAACCAAACCCACGTTCTTCTGACGTATCTTACGTTTTAAAGTCTTCAACACCAACTACTCTGCCACGGATTGTTATTGCTTGCGACTTGCTAATTGCGCACTTGACAAGCATGTTAATATATACAACCAATATTTAGTGAGTGTGGTGGTATCAACTGGTTCTCTACTGCAACTATGGTGATGAGTAAGGTGTCATTTGATACTCATTACTGCAATTGCCACCTATTTCCCGCAGGGTGAATTCAGCGTACTAGAATTAGCTTTACCAGTGGCGTGCTAAACTTGTTAAAATTTGCGACTAGCACAGCGTAATGATAAGACAATGATCTCTGGACTAAATTTGGAAAATTCATAGAATTCTCCTTGTAAACACTTCTTGCAGCAAATTCTTATATTTATTCCAATAAAATAAAAGAAATTAAAATTTATTGTTCTTTGTTTTTTCTTTTGAACAACCCACTGTCTTTAAATACAAATTGTTTTTTTTTTTTAGCAAACTAGAAAAACTAAACTTATTTCTTTTTGTATAGTACATCTAAGTAAGTGAGACTCTATTTTCTGTAAAATTCAATAGTTTAATAGTGCCACTAGTAAGAGTAGCAGTAGTCATTGTAGTTGATGCAATTCTATAAAAGTTGTATGCAACACTTTATATGTATACAGCATAAACCCTTTTGCTGCTCGACGGGCTTGTTTTAAGAATTATAAGCAGCAAAACAACAATATTTCATAGACATTTCTAAAATTAGTAACAAACTATATTACAGTATAAAGCCAACCAAGCAGCCAGGCAGGCAACAAAGCGAAAATATAATTTGTAGCAACGAAAATATTTGCAAAGAAGTGGGAAAGAATTCCATTGTAATATTTGCAACAAGATTTTCTGAGGAAAAATAGTTTTAATAGTTTGGAAAAAACTATGGTGGAAAATGTAGAGATATTTGAGAAAAGTCCGTGGTTTTTGTGGTGAGAAGGGACATTGCATAATATTTGTAAAAATATTTCGCTAGAAAAAGCTTATGCGAGAAAAATAGTAGAGAAGCAAATTGCAAAAACGAATACAATAAAGTAAATTTGTCCATGAATATATATAAATTCCTTGAATAACAATGCAAGTTTGACGGTGATCCTTTTAGTTTTCGATACTCTAGGTAAAATATAAGTTATTAGACTTTTCAACAGAAGCTTATATTTTTGGTATGACTTCATTATATTCATGTGAAAATATGAAATATAAATGCATAGATATATGATTTAATTTTTTTTCTTAGTTTTTGCTGCATAGTGTGACTGTTAAAAATATTAAAAAATCTTTGTTATCCAAAAAATGTTTTTTATAGTAAAAAGCCAGCAACCGTTTGACGACTTTAGTCTATAATTGCCCTTTTTCCAGCCACCTGAAACTAAATGGTGTCTTTTTAAGACTATGTACTAAATGATGATAAACTAATCTGTTTGAAATATCTCGTCACATTATATATTAATTCCAAAGAAGGAATTAATTATTTTGCAATTGTTCACAATATAGTGATGTAAAAAAGACCCCAAAGAATTTGTAAACAAATTGAAACTATTTAAAATATCAAATGCTTTGACTCTAGTAAAGTATCACGGATGAAAAATAAATTACTTACAAACTTAAGGTTAGCATTTGTGAATCCATGCTTTCAGTCCTAAGTTTGTTAGGCGGAGTTTGTAAGACTAGAGTCCGAGTGAAGACCTCGTACGAAATACAGAATTTTAAGTAATTAATAAAAATAGAATTTTATGTTAACTACTTTTATTAAGAAATCCTTATAATATTAAAAATTATTATTAATAAATTAGTTTTTTTATTAATAAAATTGAATTTAGTAGTTTTTCTTTTATTTCTATCAATTTTTTTTTTTTCAAAAAAAATTTTTTTTGCGACTTCCTTTAAATTCCCTTTGTCGAACACTTTTTAAAAATTTTCAACGATAACGCTGTCTACAACAACAAATTTCTCAAAATCAAGACATTACTTCATGTTATATTAAAATAAAATATTATAAAAATATTAATATAATATTAAAATGAAATGTTTTGGTGTAAATTAATATTTAGCGAGAACAATTAATAGACAATGTTATTAGAAATATTTAACATTTTTGACTAATCAAATACTGAACCAATTGTAATCTGTAAAGTACTACATATTTCCAAAATATTTCTTGAAATTTTAATCAATTTAGCAACCTTATATATTTCCTGGTATTTCTACAAAAAAAAAAAAAAAAAAAAAAAAAATGAAAATCTTCAAAATACGTGAGGAATAAAATGACCAACATAAAAATAACGTCTGGAAACAAACGCACTTGCTTGGCTAAACAATTCTACACTTTTTTCTCCCCCCTAAAATTCTTTAAAGCTGATAATAATCCTAATAATTCTCTTCCGTTTTTATCGATTTTTAAAGTTTTTTTTTTTTATCTTGACATTTTATCATTTATTTGTTATAATTTGGCAGAGCGTATTAACTCCCCTATGATTCGCTTCTGTAGGTAAGAAACCACAAACTTTGCTCTAGAAATCTTAACCAAATGAATGAGTACATCTTACGAAGTCTTATTCAGAATTATGTAAAATCTAGATTTAACGTCTAGTTCAAAATATCTTGCTCTTTTAAAATGACAGCAGTTTTTGGAAATTTCTTCCTGAATAGTTAACTAAACGCTAAACGAGCCCAAATGTAGATCCTCATTAATAGCTAACCAAGAAATATTTTATAACAAATCTACATATATACGCATTGACCTTACATTTTTGTGGGCTGTTATCAAAATTGTTAATCTTTGCTGAAACTGACTTTAATCTTTAATAAGTTTTGTGGTAATACCTATATATATATATATATATATATATATATATATATATATATATATAATTATATATATATAATTATATATATATATATATGTATGTATATATATATAGAAGTGATACGATGAACCCTTTGTGAAAGAATTTGATGTACATTATATTTCTAAATAACTATTTTAATAGATTAAATACCATAATAAGTCAATATGATCCTGAATTTGTGAACTCGGATCAATTCCTATGAATTTAATATAGGCCTGTCATTGGAAGACGTTCCCCTTTTGATACTTATTCAATTGATTTTAGCCAACTCATTTATTAAAAAAAATTATGAGTGAAATTATTTTTCATTAGATTAAATAACTAGATTTAGTAACAAGTATTTGCAAAAATAACAAAAGAAAATATTACGTCTTAAACACAAGAAAATATACACTTAATGATACTTTGGAAGTAATGAAAAAGTACTGCCCTAAAAAAAATTTATTTATTTTTGCTCGGATATAAAAAAAAATTAGAAAAAGATGTTGATGACATAAATTTATCTTTAAAGTAAAAAATTTTCTAAATTTATAACTTAAGAAAAACAGGTTTCGATTAATCGGTTATTCGATACAAATTATTCAGTTTATTCGTTATTCACAAATAGAAGATTTAAAATTATTCGAACAGTTAATCGACCAAAATTAGTCGGACAACCGCATGAGGTTAATCGAGTAGATACTCTAATGTATATAAGTATTAATAATGTTATTAAAAGAAATACGTATTTTTAGAGGTGTTTTAAAAATGGACCAGATCATGTAAATATAAACATTCAGATGAAGACCAATCTTCATTTCTAGAGGGATACATTTGCAATTTTAATTCCTGAGGCTCTTTTTAATATATATGTGAATTTTTTTTCCTCAAATTCTTAATTTTTTTTTTATCACTCCTAGCAATTTTAAACATATTTTGTCATCAATAGAGTAATTGTTTAGAAATTTACACTTTCAAGTTGTATAATGTTAGTTAAAAACTTGCGTTTGCTTACTTCAGCATAGTGTCCCAAAACTCCACCATTTACAATATGTAGTCCGGTAATTATTTCATCTATGTTTATAACTTATTTTTTAAAAACGATTTTATTTTCTCAAATTGAATATGGCACATTTTTTTCACACATAATTGTGTCTGAGCTTAGATTCAGATGGAATAGATTATTTTTATTTTTTGAGATAAAAAGGCTTCACATAAATCTAAGTTGAAATTATTTGTTTGCGCATGTATGGTGAGCAAAGATTTAGGGCTTTTTGATTGCATTTCGATTCAAATTGTTTCAGTTGTTTTGTATTTAAGCGCTGATGGAAAACTTCTTTTCATAATTTATTGCAAATATTTATTTAAAACATAAGTTTCTAGCGTTCTTATTTTCTGCATTTTAGTCTAAAGAATATTTATTCAAAAAACTTTTCTAACTTAATGCAACATTCTCACCAAATTTCACTACGAAAAGATTTTCATAAAAAAATAGCACAAATTGTAATCAATTTTAGAAGTTTGAATGAATAAAATGATATTTTATTACATTTTTTGGAAAAATGTTCGCTTACTTTTTAAATTGCGTTTGACCAGCTGGTATAGAGTTCAAAGCTAATACAATAAATACCTTTTTTGTTAGCAAAATAAAAATCAAAAAAAATTGTAAATTAATACGCACTATTATGTAAAATATGACAAAATAAGCATTTTTAAAAAGATATGCAGAAATATGCACTAACAATTCAATGGCATTTTTCATTAAAATTTGTGATTCGGATAGATAACTGCATAAGATAATTTTTAAATATTTCCTTATTTATCACTTAATTTTGCTAAAAATTTCATTTGAAACTATCACTATAATTCTTATTTAATATTTAGACCTGAAACTGATCTCAACTAATTTGCATTTACATGTTAGGTAACCTTCTTACTATCTTCTATAGCTCCCTCCATAATTCTCTCCCAAAATAGAAAAAGAAGAAAGATTTTTTGTTTCTTAACTCCCATTTACAGGAATTTCGCTATTAAATGCATTTGTGGATTTGTATATGGTACAAGTACAGTATAATAATACGAAACTATATTTTTGTAGCTTGACTCTAACAAAGACAAAAACAACAGCAACTAAGCACTACAGAATGCTAGTTGTTGACCCAGTTTTGTTACAAACATACATACAAACGGAACAAGAGATGTACATCCGTTTTAATGTTTTTATTTTTCATTCTTCCTTCCTCTCTGTAACGCACAGTGTTTTGTTCCCATATAACGAATCGGCAAAAATCAAGAAAGAATCGTAGAAACATAACACTAGGCACACTAGTGTCTTATGGTAAAATTAAGAAAGCTCAAATTTTCAACTAAATCGAATTAAGAACACGCCCACCTTAAATATAAACTGATTTTTAAAAATTATGACATTTTTTCTACAATTATAACTTTATTGCGACCAAAATTAGCACACTCTCATATATTTGGGCATATACATATATACCGAGTTTTAGTGAAACCCTCCCAAACTTAGCAAGAATCGATTCACAATTTACCTCAATCTCTATATAAGATCATCTCCGAAAATTGTATGTATATATGTATATTAAAAAGCCTCATGAAAAATAGCTGCAAATGTACCCCTCTTCAGATGTTATTACATCTGAATGTTTTAATTTATGTGGGCTGGGCTATTTTCAAAACACCTATAAAAATATGCATTTCTTTCAATATCATATCAAATTTTTCTTAAAAAAATTAATTTCAAATTATAATTTTTGGTCGCGAAATATTAAGATTTTAGTGTCATTTTTTGGCATATTTTCCTCTCTTTTTTCGTTCTCTGATAAAAATGCGAGAGCGAATAAAAATAAAAAAAATTATTTGATCTTTTAGTAAATAGTTACTTGCGTTTATTTTACTTGATTTCATTTCATTTTCTTTTGTTATTTACATAATATAAGTATAAGTTAGTGATTCCAAATATCATTGTTTTAAATAAAATTGTTTTGGGCATTAGCGAGTTAAATTTTTAACATATTGTACATGCAATATAATCAAAAAGGGAGAAATTTATGTTTCAAGAACAATGCATAAAATTCAAAGATGATAATAATATAATTTTTTTATTTTTATTGTTTTTTTTTCAGTGTATGAAAATACTAATTTCACTTTGCACTTATGCAAAAAAAAAAAAAAAAAAACGCGATTAAAATTGTTAAAAATTTCTTAAATTTAAAATCTAATTTTTAGTCATATTAAAGATAATGGTCTATATTTTACAGGTAACTTAAAAAAGGAATAGTTGGAACTTATATTTAGAGTAGAAGGGGGGAGCGTTCGCCAATTTTTTGTTTAAAGTGCTCTCTTTTCATAACCGTAAACAATATCTGCAAACCTTCATTTGCACTAAAGGCCTTGATATGCTGGCTTAATTTAAAGTCCTTTTGATCCTGACTATTTCTCCTTTACATTAATTTCTTTTATTAATTTCTAAAGTGATCAAAAATGGAGAAACTACACAAATCTAAGGGGTAAATTCGCCAAAGAGCAGAATCAATTGTGTATATATGAGGTTTTTTATTTTATTTTTATACTTTAATTGAAAAAAAATATATATTTATAGTCTGTTTCTAAATATCGAACGAAAACCTAAGCGAACACAAGTAAGTCGATCGAATTCTAAACATTTTGAGTTTTTCTATTCCCTTAACGGTGTTGCCAGGAGATAAAAGAGGCTAAATTAGACTTTAAGAGATGTTAAAAAAAGCTAAATGGGCCAAAAAATAAAGCCAGAGAAAAAGTTAATATAATAATAATATAATATTTAATTTTAAATATAATAATAATATTTAATTTTAAAAACTTATTTCGTTTTCGTTATCAGTAGTTTTTCATATTTTTTTTTAAGATAAATTCATAAAGAGAACACAGGACGGCTGTCAGCAAAATAACCCAATGAAAAATCGCCTAAAATATTCTCATGCAAATTGGGTTAAATTTCATATAAAAATGGGTCTATCATTTTAATTAATTTTTTTATTTTTTAACTATAGTTTTTTTTATTAAGCATTTCCAAATTTTTGGGTGATTTTTTGACTTTATAAAAAAATTTTAGGTTTATTAAAAAGTAGTGGAGTTATTTGTCATTTGAAGAGTGAAGCACCGCAGTCAAAAAAGTTATTGAATATAAATAATCTCGATTTTTTTGTGCAAATAATTGCACAAAACTGCTTAAACGAATGATTTTGTAAAATTAAGATTAGAAACATCAGATCAGAAACTATTTTTTCCTTTGTTGAAAAACTTAAATTTTAGCCCTTTTAAGGAGTCCAGGAAAAATCTGGAAGCTAGAATGAAAATTTTTGAGGCTAAAGGCAAAATAAAAAGACTAGATTTAGACTTAAAAAGGCTAAACTGGCAACAAAGTTCCTTAACGTTCCTTTGCATGGAGTTACGTCTTTTTATACTCTTTTTATTGTAGTTTGTTTTCAGAGTAAAAAAGAAGGCTAAATTGAACTTTAACAAAGGTCTAAAAAGGCTAAATGCCCCAAAAAATAAGACCAGAAAAATATTGAAAAATTTTTGATTTAAACTTATTTTTTCTTGTGATTTTTCGTTTTGATAATTTTTTTAAACTTTTTTTTTAGAATTTTTTGCATTCAGGCTTAAGTTTATTGAATAATTGTATAGAATACGTCGTAAAGTTTTATTGGACACTCGGTAGAATGGAATGGATTTTCTAGTCAGCCACGACTGTCATCAGCACTCTTCAGTGTTCACTGAAACTTCATCTATTTAACTCACAACTTCAATAAAACTACAAACTAATTTTTTTAACTATATTTATAAATAGTTTCTATTATTAATAATCTTTTATTAAGTATATCTGAAAAAACCTTTCAAACCTGTCTTGGATACAACCATATAAATTAAATAATGTAAAGAAATAAAAACATGGAAAAAATTAACAAAAATAAAATTATGTTGAAAATTTTCAATTTAAAAATTAGTAAATGAAACAAAATCTTGATTTAACGAACACCATTGAGGAACATTTGTCATGTCCAGATAAGTTATTTTCTTATTTTTTATTAAGAAATGCAATCAGTCGAAAGCAGTGACTGATTTTGACATTTTCATTCGCATCCTTCAAAATATAGAAACCCAATTTTGTTTGAAAACATTTACATTTTCGCTGGACTCATGGTTCGCATAAAAGTGTGTTAGAGAAACCAAATTCAGTTTTTGTTCTGTTAGAAATTGAAAGAAAGCATTCGCTTGACATAGAGAAACATGATATTAATTGAATAAAATAAATAAAACTTCAATTAATAATGTAGGTTCAAAATCAGTGCATTGTCAAAATCACTAAATATTTTTTGTTTAAAATCTGTAAACACTAGAGAGTCTATATGTACATCGAAAAATTTACAGCTGGTTCCTGGAAGATATATTGGTTCGGTCTACCAGTTGTGTGCCCAAGAAGAGCCTTACGAAACAAAGATAAGTTTTTCCACACCTTAAATGAATTTTTAAAATATCTGTTGTTAATTTCTATTTATTATTAGCAAGTTTATCAAATTTCAAAAACTAAAAAAGTTATCACAAAAAAATGCTCACAGCAAAATATATGAGAGAGTATTGAGAAAACTTCTTAATTTTTTTTTTCAGTAAATAAAATTGATTATAATTTGTGAGATGGTTTTATCTTTCCCATGTTATTATATATATTCCCGTAATTTGTACGATGTATGAAGGAAATTAACGACTAAATCTATACCCAAGTTTTAAAGCTGCATATTGCACAAAGGTAAGTATTTGATTTATTTTGACGATTTTTTTAAACAGTCTATCACAAGTTGTTTACTATCCAATTTGGTGTATCATACTCTACATGGCACGATTTGTGTTATTCAAAATTCTTTTGCACCATGCCTCCACCTGAGATGACGAATGTGAATCAAATAGGAATTTTTCTGAAATCACAGGCTTGTATCTATTATGTTTAAAATACACACCCACTGAAACATTACATGCATTTCTCATATTACCCTCATCATATTTATAAATTATATAGAAAATAATACATTCTGTGAGTTACCAATATTATATAAATATTATATGTGAAATAATTTCATATATTCTTTTAATATTTATAAAATTCGAATAAATAATTTTGCGTAAATTTGTGTTTTAATTGAAAAAAAAAAAATACACTACAGATTACTACTATAAATACATTATTTAGACTTATTCCAAATTTCAATTATAAATTTAATTGATATAATAAAGAAATTAATTAAAACTCTTAAGAAAATCAATTACTTTCACTTAATTAATATTATCATTTTGATGATTGGAGCAAAATCAATATAATTTATATTTATTATATAATATTTATAATAAAAATTTAATTCATATAAGCAATTTCGTAATTTGAATTCATTTTTTTATTTTTCTCTGTGTACACCACCGATTAAGTGTTAATTGAAAATTTGATGGATAACAAATCTACGAATAAAGAAAAGGTATTGATTTAGTGCCACAAAAATCAATACCTGGATTTCAAGATATTTGGTAACGGTAGAACAAGGGGGCCGTTTTGCCCTAGATAACATATTTTTTTTCATGGCAATAATGTTCTTAAACCAAAAAAATTTAACTTTGAAAGAATATCTCTAAAAATGGGACTTTGACAAATTTTTGTCTGAAAATATTAAAAAATAATTTCTCGAGTAGACAATTATTGCTCAAGTAAGTTTGAATTTAGCGTCCGCTATTATTTACAAGCGGAGGAATTCTAAACTTTTTTTATTCATATCCAGTTTTCATTATATTATATAATTTATATAATTTTATTTTTAATTTTTGCCTATGGAACAAAGCACTGTGAAGCGTCTGCAACTACACATTTTTTTTTTTTTTTTATTAAAAGTATATTTTTGTTACAATTGTGGTTCTTTTAGTATAATTTTTTTTGTTTTCTTAGGATGCTGGAATAAAAAAGCAAAGTAAATAAAGATAAAAGAAAACAAGCAAGAATGTTGCTTGAGGAAAAAAGGGTAAATAAAAAACGATTTTTGTTAAGCCCTACAGCGTTTATGAAGAACAAATAATTTAAATAAAAATTAGAAGACTTTTAATAATTTCATTATATCTTTTACTTGTTTTCCATTTTATCTTTTACAAACATTTAAATATGTGTACTTACTTTAAATTTTGTTTATATAATTTCCACAATTGGCTAAAATTGTACTTATTATGTCGAAAGTTCCTTTCCTTTTGTAGGGTGTAATATTTGTAAAGAAAAAATTATACGCTTATTCTTGTTTAATAGTATGGTGGCTGATCAAATGCTACTTTTTTATTTCGCTTAACATTGAGTTAAGTTTTTCTTTATTTTTCTATTTTCTTTAGTGTTGATTTTTCATATAAAAAATTAAAAAATGCTTGTATTTTAAATGTTTGTAGTAGTCATTGTTTAAAATTTATATGAGCTGGCCTTGTGTTAAAAACATTCACCCTAAAATTAACGTTACAAACAAACTAAAACCAAAATGAAAGAGCAAGAAGGAAGTTACAGTTTTATGTAAAAGCTTTTCTTTGAAAAAAAAAAAAACAAAAGAAAAATAATAATAATAAAAAATAAAAAATCTAGTGGATAGCTGTCATTAATATGCATGAGTGTTTGGTATACTATATGTGTTTGTAAATGTTTTCTTTTTTTGTTGTAAATTAAACTAATACATATTTTATTAAATTTTTATGTTTTTATTCTTTGTTTTCCTGCTTTTATTTACTTTTTATTATCATTATTTTTTTTTGTGGTAAATTTTTTAGAAGTGTAAAAAATTCAATTACAAAAATCATACGCCTCAGTGTTCTTTCTGTAGTGTTCGCAACATTTTATGAAAATAAATAATTATATATTGTTGTATTAGTTATTCATACGCTCTGATTAGCTAACAATATTTGTTTAAAAATTTATGATTTAATTAAAATTTTAGGTAAAATTACAATAATACAATAATAAAGTTTCAGGAAAAATTATTATTTAAAATTTATAACTTTTTCATAAAATTCAATATAAACTTTTAAAATGAGTATTCACAAAGAAGTAAAATATATACTTCCAATTTATTATTTTCAATGAGACCAATATTAATTTTACCAAGGGAGCGCAATGTTATTCTGGTGAAGTTTCTGACTAAATGCTAAAGAATAGCGGAAGTAATATGGTTTAGCACATTAGTCCTAAGAGAGAATATTTGGATTGCAGGTTATCGAGATATGTGTGCACACATTATAATCAATACTCAGGATAGCGGGAATAAAAATATTAGGAGGATGAAAAAGGGAACATTTAATTTAAATAGGTAAATGTTGTATTCAACTGGAAAGACAAAGACAGGCGTATAACAGCAATATACTTATAGCGAGTTGTATGGATATAATCTATCTGAAAAGCGTGCATGATGCCGGAACACACATGCACTGTAGATAAGTCTAATAATCTAAACTGAATATTTCACCAAAATATTTAATGCCTATAAATCAGAGTTAAAGAATCGAAAGTAGATTTATGAGATTTAGTGCTCTACTTTAGACACGAGTTAGTAAATCTAAACTGAATTGCTCAGTGCAATTGCAATATATTTTTTGGACGTGGTTTTCTAAATGGAGAGAAATATGCCTGAAAATGACATAAGAAACCGAAGCACTTCCATACCCTCTAATAACTATGAAATAATAGAAAAAGTTCCAGCAAAAACGAAGAAACTCTCAAATTAAAAAAAAAACAAGTTATAGAGCAAATTATAGGCTGAGCTGAATCTTATATATCTGAAATACATTATATATTGGATGTAATTACAAATATATTAACCTATTCTATGTGTATGTGTAAACACTAAAAACTTTAGGTAATTTACATTTTCATATAAGTTGAAATAGAATAAAGATTTTATAAATCCTTAAATGTATTATAAAAATGAGGTATATGTTTGTTTCTTTGTGTATCAATTGGGCTATGTCAGAACTAGATTGGATGTCGCATTCACATTTTTACTTTTACACGTTATTAATGAAGCTAAGCAGTGCGTCAGCAGAAGACACTTAGATCGGTTCATAAATATCGGAGATATGTCTAAAAAACCGGTTTTTTAACTGGGTTCTGAAGCCTCTGTATAAGCTACTTTGCTTTACTATTAGGATTGTTGATTTTGTATAATTAAGCAGTATTACAGTGCACAGTGAAGTCAATTGCACAATTAATGGTAATAAATGTGGCTCCCTGAAACCAGTGAACTGATTTAGATGAAACTTCAAGCAACGACAGAGGAGGAAACTTTCTATATATCGTTGGATGGAGTGTGTATGTAGTGCACACAATGGGTCAAAAATTAATCACCTCGAGACTGAAAAACATATCAGAGTTTGTAACTTTTACAAATATGAACCGATTTTAAATATTTTTACACTTTTAAATTATTCTAAGCAATGGTTTAAAAGATATTTGACTTAACGTTACTTCTGCAAATTAAGTTAGATAGTTCAATACGTTTTTAAAGGCTTTTCAAAAATTTATTACTGATGGTAAATTTAGTCAAACAATGCAGTTTTACAAAACCACTCATATTTTCAATAATAAAAATGTTGACTCAAAAAAATATAGCAAAATTCTGTATATTTATTCTATGTTTAAATTTTATGTACTCCTTATCAAGGACTGGTTGGTTAACGTTGTAGCCCGTAATCTTACGGGCAATCAAATAGACTCGTTAGAGTCCGTTTTGATGGAACCACACTACTCGCCAGGTGAATTAGTTGTGTCGAGTCTGTAATGAGATAGAAATGTAGGGAAGAAACAATGAGAACATAAATTAATTAGACCCAGCCTGTAGCATTGAGATATTTAATGATGTCACTGAGTCTAGTGTCATATATCTCAGAGAGGTTGTCTAATTGGTGCCCTCCCAGAAATTTATGTCTGCTTGCGTTCAAGGCTGGGCATTCACATAGAAGATGAAAAACTGTTTCCTCCTTCTCGCGATTGCCACAACTACGACAATATTCATTGTAAGGGAAACCAAGTCTACTTGCATGTTTACCGATCGTCCAGTGACATGTAAACAGTGCTATTAGTCTCGAGATGTCCTTGCGTTTGTAGCCAATGAGTTGCATTGAGCGTTTCTCGTTGTAAGTAGGCCACGTTTCTTTCGCGACTCTACATTTGTCCAGATTTCGCCATCTATTTTTCAAGGACTATAACATATATAAAAATCAATCCAATATCGATAACCGATATGAAAATATTTATAGTGAACTATTTGTAGTATTTGTAAAAAGCTTTAATAGCTAATTAAACTTGTACATAAATATAATATTTATATTCATTACATTCTTTTACACGTGTGATTCCCACTAACATTCCACAGATTTAGTCGCCTGTATCTACATTATTTTACACTAATAAATGAACGTTTTTACGCTAGCTAACCACCTTCATATTAATAATTCTCATTCAGTTTATGGAATTTTTTACATAAGTATTCTAAGGTTGGATGAAGTGGTTTCGATTCGAGCGCTATAGAATTTGCCAAAAACTAAGACAGCTGATCTTACAATATAATCTGCCTTAATCCCAAGATATCTGATAATGTGAAATCAGCCACTGTTCCTCTGGTACTCGGATCAAGTCCGAGCATCAGGGGGTTACCTTGCACAGCGACTTCTGTTGACTGTTTCGGACATAGCGGCTTTGTTCTGACTGTTTTGGCGCAGCAACTTCGGTTGACCGTTTTGGCACTGCAACTTCGGTTGACCGTTTTGGCACTGCAACTTCGGTAAGCTGTTTCTATTTAGATTAAGTCTTTAAGTTCGCATCTATCAGTATTAGAATCCGAGTTACATGAGAAGTACCCGACTGAGTCCCTACGTATCATCGTGCTTTTAGTAGTTATTAAAATATTTATTAATATTTATTATTATCGATAAATAAAATACTGAATTATTAAATATCTTTAGCTTCACTGTACCAATTGTGTTCGTTAAGGTTCGTGGATCCCGTAAGTCGACTCTGGACACAACTGAACTACTTCAGCCGACGTCAAAAACACGCTACATATTTTCCTAAACTACTTTTTTCACTTTTTACTAACTAACTTATGTATACATCATTTGAAAGAAAATATAATTTTCTATCCGTTGATATATAGCATGTTAACCTTGCTTCTCCTATTTATACTTTAAAAGCCCTAAATCACTCTTCCATAGCAAATTTGTGTTAAGATGTGCTTTTTCTATTTTCAACAAAATCAACATCAGCATCCTTTTCTACTTAAAAGCTTATTTTTGGTAACAATTTTAAGTAAAAATATGAAATTATTAAAGCATAATTACAGTAGACGCTAACTAGAAGGTGTGCAATGTCTCACTTATTAACTGCAAAGATTTCTAAATACGTACAAAAAATTTTTAAACCCGAGACTTTAAGAGCTCAAAATAACTTGTTTTTAGAATTAAAACCTTTAAATTAACTAAAAAATAAATATATTTTGCAAATATTTCCAACAGTCATAACTGGTAGAAATCATTAAAAAAGGTTAACGACCCTGAGTTATAAACATCTGGAGCGAGAAATGTACAAATTTAGCGGTAATAATCAAAAGTGCAAACATATCTTATGTCTGAAAAATATCTTCTTACCATACGTTTAATGTAAGAAGAAATCAATGTTTTTTATGTAGGATTAATAAAAAAGAACATAAATACAACTTAAATGAAATAATTTAAAGAATTTGAAATTACTTTAGTTTAATTCATACCATTTTTTTTTTTTTTTCTATAAAAAATCTATGAACTTATTTTTTCACGTTTTCATTTATTAAAGAGTTTCATTTTTTATTTTATTTTATTTTTTTTTTTTTTTTTTTTTTTGTTTTTCTCAATGACATTTCATTCATTGTAAGTTAAAAGTAAATAAATGAGAATACGTATTGCAAATATTTAAAAAATAGCAATGACAACACTAACATTTGAGACAAAACTAATAGGAAATTCTTTTTTTCCAGTAAAATAAAAATCTATAAAAAATCGCTTTGTCCTTAAAAGAAAAAGAAAAAAGTAAAGAAAGGTTTTATAAACACAAAAAGAAGTTTGTGCATAAATATAAGAATTTACTTTAAATGATTTAAGTTCATAATATTTAAGAATAATGTCTTAAATATTAACACTTTTTTATTTTTTTTGAAATGAAACAAAAGTCAAGAAGACTTAAAATAAATTGTTTAAATTTTCGTTTATATTTTCAATTTGTAAATAAATGTTTGAAATGTTTGTCGTGCTGCAGTATTTTTTTTTTTAAGATTTTCCTTGTAATTTTATTATTTTAAGGCGTTTGTTGTTATTATTTTCATGTATAATTATTTTCATTTTCCATTTGCAATCAAATTTAATAAAAGTAAACCAAAGATTTAACAAATTTCTGTAAAATTACTAAAATTTTCATTATGAACAATTTAATAATATTTATAAACAAAATTTTATTTTTTATGAAAAAAGTTTGAGAAAAAAAGACTTTTTTTTTTTTTTTTTTTTTTTTAAAGCTATGATCGTCATGATCATATTTACTATAAAATCTTTTAAATAAATACAAATTGTAACTTTTAGAAGAAAAATAAGCGTTTATTTCAATGTCATTAAAAAGTTTTCTTTTTTTTTTTTTAATATATCGAGGCCTATATTCCTAACCCTCGATTTCGAATAACACAACTTTCCAGGAGAGCAAAAGAACTATTTATTTTGCAAGTATTAAAAAAAAAATTCATTTAAAATATTTATTTAAAATGACGACTAAATCTTACATACTTGTTTTTAACATTTCACAATATTGGCAATTTTAAAACATTCAATGTGTATAAATAAAATAACAATATAGAGGGGTTTGTATTGTCAAATAATACATTTAATTACCATTTAAAGTACGATTTTTAAAGTAATATAAAAAGCTAACATAACTCAAATAGGCTACTTTATTTTGGAATCGAAGCAGATGGAATCGTACCCCACATACAAACAAAAATAATAATTATAATTGTAGTAAAAATTATTTATGTTTTAAATGAAAAATTATTGGAGTAGAGGTTTAATAAATGTGTGAAAATAGCGTTTGAAAGTCTAGGGGAACAGCTAGCTCCATACAAAATCTTAATTATCGCATATCTAAGGAACTATTATAGCGAAAGTCTAGAGATTTTGTGAGAATAACTTTCTGCTCAAGTTCCATAATTGATATTAAAAAAGGTAGGTTAGCTTTACAGAGGGTAATAGCCGCCATATAAAGCAAATATTTATTACTGAGGTAATTCCAAAAATATCGACCCAGCTTGGATTTTTACCATCAACAATTTTTATGAAATTCAGCACATATAGTCTGCTCATCCGTGTGCTTCATATGGCGTATTAATCTGCACCATATGACTAGCGATTTATATTCTATGAATCTCTAAATTTGGACACTTCAAGCTTTTTTGTCAACAATGAGCAAAATTTAAGTTTGAATGACTTTTGTATGCATTGTCTGATTTCAACATGATTGGTGTCATTAGAAAGGACAGTGTTCCTTCTTTATCATAAAGTCAGAACAACAAAAATTACTTTCTGGCTCAATAACCTCTAAAATGGAAAAAATTTTTACAATCAATTTGTCCTTTTAGTATGAGAACTTCAAAGTGGGATTTCAATGCGATCAGAAGTTACAACAATTTTAGTTTTATTATTTGATATACGCATTTAAATTTTAATACAATAGATGGTTATTTTTTGAAATAAGTTGCATATATGGCACAATCATGGTGTCGAAAAAATAATTTGATAATATTTTAGAAGTTTCCAGAGCACATTAACACTCACTGTAACCCATTTAACAAAATCCTCCGAATTTTTTGTGACAAATTTAAAAATTACGTACTCAAATTTGATATATTAGTATTACAAAGGTGAAATCCAGTGAAATTGATCATGGTCAATTTCAATTATTTCACTTATATCACATACAAAATTTTCCCTGGAATAGTGATTTAAAATATATAAATATCTGAAATATAATTTCAGAACACATAATTTTTGTACAAATATAGATTGTTGTACAAAATTTTATAAAAATCGGTCCATAATTGATCATATATTTTTGTAGGTTCCGCTACCTAAAGATTACTTAAAAGATCATAAATCCCACATTAATGTTAATATCAATAAAAAATTTTATTTATTTGAATTTTATATAAATATGAATTTTCATACACAATTTCACAATAATAGATCCATAATTGAATTGAATGGTTCGCATATAATCCCCATTCCCGAAAATCATTTAAATTTGTATAAATCTTACACAGATATCAATAGCACAACTAAATTTTATACAAGTATAGATCACTCTGCTAAATATCATAATGATCGGTACATATAATTCATATTTCCGAAAAACACTTAAACGTGCATAAATCTGACATAAATGCCAATATGGAAATCAAATTTTATGCAAATAATTTTCATATACATATAAATTATTGTAATAAAGTTTATAAGTACCGTTTCATATAAGACACTCTCCCGATAATATTTTTAATGTATATACACCAATATGTAGGTATTATATGGTTGATCTTGATAAATACTGCTTTTTTTATTCTTTCCTATTTGTTTTGATACTAAATTTAAAACAAAAGTATCAGAACATTTAAAAGATGTATTAATTCGATAGTAAAATTGTACTAATTGCTATAGATGAACTGTTATAACTTCTAAGCACATTGAGATCATTTTGAAATTTTTACACTATGACGGAAAATTGATTGTAAACGCCATTTAAAAAAATAATGAAAATTAAAAGACGCTTTTTAAGAATATTCCAGGATAAAATATACTTTTTTCATATAGGTCCTTGCACCAGGAAGTTGTTTAATTTTTATGATTTTATGACAAAGAGTAACATCAGTCCTTGCCATTGATACCAATTTTGTTAGAATCGGATAATATAGAAAAAAGTTATTTAACCTTAAACTTTGTTCATTTTTGACAAAAATTCCCGAAGTATCCTATTTTAGAGGTCCATAAAACATTAACCGTAAACGGTATGAAACTGATTCGTATGCGTTAAATGCACGATGACTAGTTTAATAAATTCCACAAATTTAGAAAAAAACGAAGATAAAAAAATTTTTAAAACTGTAATTTTGATTCGAAATTTTTTTTAAATTACCCATTGTCTATCCAAAAAACTATTCAACAGATATACATTTTTTGGCCAGATTCATATTCAGCAAATATATAGATTAGTTATAATTGATATATATTATATTTAAATTGTTAAAAAGTAAAATAATTACTCAGAGAGATAAAGGGTTTTGCACTAAAAAATAAAAATGAAATATATATTTTGTAAGATAGAGGGTTACAAAGACGTTTATGAATTTGGAAAAATTAAAAATTTTCTTTTGCAATTTATATCATAGATGAAGTTTATTATTTGAAATATAATGGCATCAAAAACGCAGTTTCATGAATTCCTGAGATAGAGTGTCTTGAATATAGGCATTCGATAAACTTTTTATTTATATTAACACTTAATTGTAGAATAGTATTTTAAAGTAAATTATAATTTCATTATTAGTAAAAAATAGCATTAAATCCTAATTCTACAAGTTCTATTTTCTAAATTAATTTTCCTTTTTTTCTGTTAATTTTATATTATTGAAAAACACTGGAGCGTATGATTTCTATTAATTCTAACAACCAGAAATACACCAAATTTTATTACCACAAAATCTTTTCAAAACAAAATTTCTTTATTGCTCCAAAAAAGAGCATATGTTACAGTACAATATAATAGATGATGAAAAATAAAATAGATAAAAAATAGACCAAGAAAAAAGTGTTTATAATCAGCTTAAGAAAACTTTTTTATTTTGCTTTAAACACAATGAAAAGTTTATCAAGGCATTAATGCCTTAGGAAAGGCACTAAAGGAAATGTAAAGAATAAAAGCTGGTTTGATTTCCATAGAAAAATAAGTATAAGTATTTATGTTTTGCCTTCGTATAATACATAGAATTTAATTTGCTTTTAACCGAAAAAGGAAAAGTATTAAAGGTGTGAAGAAAAGTTTTTTTTTCCATTTATCTTTAAATGACCTTCAATTTCATATATAAGATAGCAATGGCATTACCTATCGACAACTTAATTTATAACATTTTCCAATAATCTTTTTACTATTGCTTTGCAAAAGGACATGCACAAATGCACCAGTAGTTGCACAATGGGGAAATAGGAAAATATTTATATTTGTGCTCATTTAATACAAAAAAAAAAAAAAACAGGGCAATAATAAATTTGTAATGAATTTTCTGGCCCGCTACGGACGGTCATCAGGATTCTTCGTGGCTTTTAATGTCAGTTGTAAATATTATCCTTTTAACTTACAAGTTTTCAGAATTAGAATAAGTAGCTTCACTTATTATTGTAGTTATAATATTCTTACTTTTTAACTTTATTAAGTGGAATGAAATTTACACTTTTATATAGGTTTGTGTATATTCGTCTTACTAGATTAATGTTTAACTGTTCTAGCTAATCAGAAGTGCATGTTTTAGTTCCTTTCTGCTGCCTTCTCTGTTCCACTTGTAGATTTCCAATACATATTTGGAAACAAGTATACAGTAACGTTTTTTTTTTTTATTTATTTTTATTTTTACAAGTATATATTATCTTAGATTAGTTATATGTATATTTTTAAGTTTTTTTTCAAAAACTTTGCTTTATTTCCTTTGAATGAACCGCTGTTTATTTTTACTAGCAAATAATACAAAGAAAAAATAAACAAAGACTTCAATTCCGGAATTGCTTATATTAATTAAATTTTTGTTTGATTTTACTTCTATCACAAAACTAATAATATTAATTAAATAAATAATTGATTTTGGCTTTAATTTCAATTAATGTTTTCTTTTTTTAATGAAATTAATAAGAACTATATGATTGAATGTTTGCCTAAAACCAACTATGATTTGTACTATTTCAATTCTAAAATTAATTAAATCCTTTCTTCAACAACATAATATAATTTTAACATAATTATTTATTTGATTATTAAAAATATTCAAGTGATACGTTACAAATAAAATTGGATGAAAAATTTGTTCGGGAAAAACGAAAGTTGGTATATAGTTTCGTCATATACAACCTGTCAAAATCGCGTATAAATCCGATTTTTTTAACCTTGGATCTCGAAAGTCGCATATAGCTCACATGTGATTTTCTATGACTTTCAATAGGATATATAAGATGTCAAGAAGAAACTATATGTCAACTTTCCCTCCATAAAATTTTGCTGTTATATAATTTACTCATGTATGTAATTTACGTATAATATACATTGAGTGTGTATAATGTTTCTTAATAAAATTTAATGTATAGTATACTTATATTTACTTTCCAGAAACTTATCATAAAAGCCTTCATTTCTACGGAACGTCGTAATAAAGATTTTCATATCATTCTATCTGAGTGCCTTTATGTGCTAAGATGATTTACCAGTAAAAACATTAAATAATATGACAAATGTCTGAAAAAAATCATCAAAAACAATAAATATGAACTAATCTTTTATATAGAAAAATTTTTAAAGAAGAATGGATTTTGATGGGAACATCTACAAAAATATTGAAACCATTAATAATTTCATCAAATATTTAAAATTCGTACATATACAGGAATAATATTGTCTAACATTTTTCAGTTAACTTTTTAATAATTTTTAATTCAATATGTAATTAATGTAGTAATTAATACATTAATTTTTATTAATAATTAACTATTTTATTAATTGAATATTTGTTTGACAACAGCTTAGAGCTGCTAAAAGGATTTAAATTAAAATATAAAAATATTTTGGAAAAAATCTGTTTTTCTGGGCTTCAGTACACTAGAATAGCCGATTGTGATGATTTATTTTCCTATCAAAGCTGGCCTGAATACAGACTTTTTAATTTCTTCATTAAGTAAAATTATAATTATTTGGTAAGATTGTTTTATCTTTCCGATGTTATTATAGATATTCCAGTAATTTATGAGTAGAATGACATAAAGGAAACTAGCAACTAAGTATATACCCTAGTGTTTTTACGTATTTAGATTAGTTTTTTTATAATAGTTGTTTAATATTCAACTTGTTATGTCATTTCCTAGATAGCATGATCATGATCAGTGTTATTAAAATTTCTTTTGATGGTGCGTCCTCCCGCGATTACATATTTTATTCAAATAGGATTTTTCTGACAAAAATCACAAGTTTGTGTCTACTATTTTTAAAACACATACCAACTGAAACATTATACACATTAGCCATATTATAAATACATTCTATACGTAAAGAAGATTACATAAATTACATTTATACACATATACTACATTTAAAATAATTTTGAATAAATTTATATATTTTAATTTAGGGAAGCATTTCTTCGCATTTGTATAGATTCAACTAATTCTCGTATGGAAACAATAAATATATTATTTCGATTTATGCAAAATTTTAATCATAAATATAATTCATATAATAAAGGAATTAATTAAAATATTCAAAAAATCAATTACTTTAACTTAACTAATACTATCATTTTGATGGTTAGAGCAAAATTAATTAAGAATTTAATTCATTTAAGCAATTGCGTAATTGTAATCCATTTATATTTTAATCTATATACCAAATAATTATTATTAAGCACGTTTCCGGACAATGAGAAATCATGAATATATTTTTTATTTATAAGCCGAAACAGTTGAATATGATTGGAAATTGACTTAAAATTTCAAATCCAAGTACAGCCCTTTATTTACGACTTAAAACATATATGCAACTGAACTTAACTGAACTTAACTGCAAATTAACGACTGACTCTGAACAACTAATTTACTACTCACAAACTACATCTGCTTATATACCAGTGATAGTTCTGAGACAAAATGGAAAAAAGTAATAAAAGTCAATTATGTCATTTTTACTATTTTTATATTGACTATCAAAAAATATAACAAAAAGGTGTGTTGGATTTACCTTTATAAAATTTTTATTTTGTTTAAATAGTATCATCTCCAGTTATACATTCATTCCAAAATGTAATTTTATAACATATCTTGAATATGTTGAATCATGTACTTATTTTTATCCACAATAATATGGAAATAAAAAACTACATATTTCAAATAATTATATTAAATTCAATAATGAATTTTAATATAGGAAATATGGAAAAAAATATATGTTAAATTACACAATTTTTACATTTCGAAAAATAGTAAAATCCAACGAACTATATTGTTATGCAGACCAATATCTTCTAAAGTAACGGAGAGACTTTTATAAAACATTTATACAATATATAATGAAATACAACATTTCTAAGAATTAAGAAAATTGAAAATGACATAACTTAATTTAAGCAGTTATTCCTTTTGGCCACAGAGTTATCTTCGCCGACAATCTTCTAGTAACTTCAAGACCCACATAAAAGCTTTCTTATAATAGCTTGCAATGTACTAATTTGGTTTCTAACTAAAACATAAACAATTATTTATAACAGCTCTGCCAACATTTTCTATCGAAATTTGAACCAAAGAGACTCCTCATGTAGTTAATAACAGTCGATTGTGATATTTTTTTTTTTTTTATCGCAGAAGAATCACCATTCAGAAAGTAATGTTTCGCAGTTCTAAAGCTTTTTAAGTGACACTATTTAGTGAATTCTTTGGGTGTCGAAATACCATCATTTAGAAGTGTTAAAAATTATATCCAGAATGTATCGAAGTATAATCACTTTTGTATAGTAAACATGTTATTAATGCAGTTGAAATATTTCTAGTAAATATTTTTAATTATAGTTAAGCTAAATACTTACCTTACAATTAAATACACTGCAATAACCTACTTTAAATTTAAAATAAATATGAAATATTTAAAAACTAATTAAAAATTAAAAATTTTAATTATTAGCACTTTTTTAATCAACACTATAACAACAACATTGATCACTTTAAAAATTATACATTTACATAGCGAAACTTGTACTTTCTCTGTGCTCTGGAATGTGAAAATTTTGATACCAATTTGTTTTTTTTTTTCCTTTTGCAAATTTGTGTATTTACTACTTTTTAATATTCAAGAGTGTAAAAAAATACAATTCTTAGTAGACGGACGAAAAATCTCTCTTCCAAATATTAGCAGGGAGCTTAAATAATACTAATATTTTTCCAGTGCCTCTTAAATTTGCGAAAAATTCACAAAAATGTTAATTTTTTCATACAAATTAAAAAAAAAAAACTAAAATGGATACTTTTAAAAATGTTAAATTTTATATGTAAAAATTATGTTCTTTATGCCAAGATGACAATGTGATGACATTCAAGTGTAACACATTAAAAAAAAAGTAAAAAATAAATTAAAAAATAAAATCCAATAATAAAATTTGTTTACAAGAGACTCATTCCATTTAAACCAACGAGAAATTCGGTACAATCGTTTTAATAAACTATCATATTAATCTAAGACTGACAAAAGTTTTTGATAATTTTATCAAATGATTCGCGAAATATAGCGATTTGAAAGTGTTAAATAGCTAAAAGAATGTAAAACTTGTATACTCAAAAAATATATTTCAAAATATTTATGGTACAAGATCAGCGTTACCGTTTGGCGAATTTAGTTCGCAATTTCCCATTCTTCAACCACCTGGCCATATTTTTTGCCCCTTTTTTAAAATGGATCTAAATGGCCTCTTTTTAAGATTATGTGCTAAATGATGAGAAACTAAGTTATTTGAAATATTTTAACCCATTATATATTAACTCCAACGAAAAAATTAATTATTTTGAGATTGTTTCACAATATAGTGAGGTAAAAAAGACCCCGAAGAATTTATAAGTGAACTGAAATTATTAAAAGCTAGAGCTGATGATAAAGTTAATGAACATTTTTTAAAACATTCGCTATTTGGAATCTTTTTGGACCTGCGTATGAAAACTAAAAATTAGATTTGATGAATATTTATATCCTAACTTAAATTTTTACTTTGTATCATAACAGTGCCCCGACAAAACGTATATAATATAAATTGTCCAACAGACTTGTGAATCCATGCTTTCAGTCCTAAATTTGTTAGAGGAAGATTTGTAAAACTGGAGTCCAAGTGAAGATCTCGTACAAGAGTACAGAAGTTTGATAAATAAAAAGGGAATTTTATGTTAACTATTTTTGTGAATTATTCCTTTTTTTCCAATAATAAAATTACTATAAATTAATTATTTTGTTATTAATAAAATTTTATTTAGTAGTTTTTCTTAAAACACAATTTTTTTTATTTTCATTTTTATAAAAAAAAATGTTTTGAGGAGTTTTTTAGCTATTGAAGCAGTTGACCCCTTAAAAAAACAAAACAAAAAATAAAATTCTCTTTTTAGGCGACTTTATTTTTTCAAATCTCTTTTTTGGACACTTTCAAAAAATTCTGAAAGGTAATGCTGTACAATATTAATTAGATTCATATTAAATGTCAAAATTATCACTAATATGACGTACAACATGAATTTAATATCGACATTAAAATGGTCCACATCTTGCGATTTATAGTTCTCGGGTAAATGTCTCAAAAAATGGTCTTTTGGTAGTTATTTTATGTACTCTGAAATGAAAATGAAAAATAGGGTCTTAAAATGGAAAAATATGCTGTTTGAAAATAAATAATATATGAAATTTTTAAATAAAAAATAATTTTTATTTGAAATAAAAAAAACTGTTTTGGCAAATCTCTAAAATTAAACTAACATTTATGCATGTGTAATCGGTGCACTCTTGAAGAGTCCTATTTATAATTCCATATTTTTTTTTTTTTATTGTATCACATGACAGCTTTATTGATCTACTGTATTCTTACCAAAATTTGTACTAGTTCTTTAATTATCAAATATATTCATATGTACATTTATATGGCTACCATGCAAAAAGTAAATGCTTCTTTACGAAATCAACTGATATAATGGGGAAGGTTTAAAAGTAAAATTCAAAATGCCCCTAAGTCATATTTCAAAAATTACTTTGACGAAGATCTTTGTTGCAGCCTACAAGTTAAATTTTCCCAGCAAATTTAACTGACTTATGTGGTACACAACCAGGTTCAATTTAAATTTAATTTTTTTTTGAGCTCTTATTACTTTATGCGATCACATAATTTAGAAATAAAAATGAAAATTACAGAGAACATATTTTAAAAACGTTCCATGAGGCATAAAAATTAAAAAACAAAAAAAAACTTTCAAAGTGTCAAAAAATGCTCTTGAACATTTAAATATGCTATAAAATTAATTGAGAATATGACATTAATGTTAAAATATGCAAAAATATGCATTTACAGATCGATGTCAGAAGGAATTGTTTGTTCTCAAATGGATAAATATTTTATCGATGGTTTCAATAAACGTGCAGGTTTCCCTGGTACATACATATTTTTTGTAATAACTCAAAAGCTACTAATACACCCAGCATGATACTCACTAAAAATATAGAGCAAGGCTTCATCATCTACATATATATTTTTCACAAATTTGAAAGAGCCATTTTTTGAGATACACAATCACGAAATTTAATTCGCGTAATATCGACCATTTAAATTCAGTATAAAAGCATGTTTCAGGTATCATTTTAAAGATATTTTTTTACCTTTAACTTTAGAACTCAATGAATGTTGTAACATATATAATTTGAGAGATGGTCGTATTCTTATAAAGGAAATTTATCCGGACTATCGCGGAAATCATACTAAAGCTCGATATTTGTAACACCAGTGTAAATATTAATACTTTTGTCAAATTTCATTAAATTTGGATGATCTGTAGAAGCAGTTGGAAGATGTAAGTTTTAAGTGGAATGACTCAAGACTGAAACAATTAAAATATTTTTTTGACATAAATTAATTCTTATACCCAAATTTTTATTTTCTATTATTGATTAATTTTTGTATATATTTTAAAATATTTGACTTTAGAACACGCATCACACTATGCTAGATTATATTACACCAATAAAACGGACCTGCGGACAAAAGGTAATTTTAGGAAATTTGGGAACATTTTTCATCTTGATTTCTATTTCTATAATATGTAAAACAATACAAATTTAGTTTTATTAATTCCAAGTTCACAAGGTTAGAAATATTGAAAACAAAAACATATATTCAAAATACACAGACTTTTGGTTTTCCTTTGATATACGTTTGACAAGAATATCTAAAGGTAAAACTAAAAATAATTTTTACACTGAACGATTCTATTTTAGGGTTATTAAAAGATAATTAAAATGCTATATAAGATTTGTGAAACTTTAATTTTCTTTTAGAAACTATTAACGTCTTTTCCTGCTAAAAATATATTTATTGTCACTTTTTTTTGGGAGTAAAATATTGCACTTAGTTTTACTTTTGAAGTAGTGAAAATATTTCTATTTGTAGGTACTTGATCGCTTATTTGCCGGAAATTCATTATATCTAATTAACTGAGAAAGTATTGTCCTATATTATTTAATTTTTAAATTTGTTTAACCCTATGAAAGTTTATATATATTTTTATTTGGATGTCTTAAAAGGAGCGATTCACATTTTTTATTTTTTAAGCTTTATTTCTTAAAAAATCTCAAAATATTTAATTTAAAAATTTAAAAGAAAAAAATCTTTTCACTTCATGCCATAGTAACATATCAAAAGGAATGCTTACTGATTTCTTAGTAAAAACAAAAAGGGAAGGGAAGGAAAAAATCTATGGCAAAGAATGAGAAAAAAGAAAAAGAACACATACAGATGAAACAAAATATTGCAAATAAAATATTTGAAAAGTATGAAACAGATTTTGAAATTTATTGCTGCTATTAAATGCACATGCAGTTTTATTTTTCCTTTGATACAGGGAGTTTAGTTACTCATACTTGTTTTTCTAAAAACTGACTGACAAACAAACATATAAAATTTGTGGTGCTATATATAGGAAACATTGAACATATCACTATGGAAATTGCTTCGAAGCTTGCTTTTGAAATTTGTCGATAAAGTTAGATTTTTGTTATCTATGCAACATAGAGAGAGAGAAAAAAAACTAGCAAATGAATATTTGGCAAATTAAAAAAAAAATAAAAGAAATAAATAAATAAAAGAACTTAAAATTTCTAATGTGTTGGCTTTTATACAGTATAATACTTAAAAGCTTTAAATACAAAACATTAAAACTTTAAATGGATCTCTTAGGTATAAGGAATTAAGTACAAAATAATTTAACCAATTTTTTACAATACAAAAGAGATTTACAAATAGATACACATGTACAGAAATACATACCTTAGTATAACTTTTATTATTTAAAATGCTTATTTAAAACGTAAATGCCATAGATATAAATTTTCTAACAATTATCTATCCAATTAATCTTAATTAAAATACATTTGAATATTATCTATATAAAACTAATATCTATTCAAGTATATTACACAAAACTCTTATTACATCTAATGTATTTAAATCACTTTATGCGCATATACTCTATAGGTAGGTATATCCTATATCACGTAGCTAACTTTAGTTATAGAATATAAAATAGTTCTTGTAATTCTAGTCTAAACGTTTGAGTATATTGTTTAAATTTAAAACGTGTTGTTGAAAAACTTCTGAAAAAAGTAAATATTTTTGTAGATTCGTTATAACGATAACAAAAAATCTATGCACCCCTATAATTTTACAATGAAATAATTCAATACGAAAATAAAATATTTATATTTATTTATATAGTATATATGTTTGTAGAGAAAAAATCAAATTCTAGGAGATGAGATACTATTTTTTCGAACTTATGTAAATTTTGTTTGTTATTGTATTTAGAGAATACAATACTTACTGACATATACAAGTTTATAAGAACACATACGATTATGTACAGAAAGCAATAGCGTAAAAGTTAAAAGAAAACCAGGGTCTAGTTAGAAAAATAAAAATGGCTTTAGGAGTAAAATAGTCATCGGATTTTCATTAAAACATAATTTTTTTTACCAAAAATTCAATTTTACATTAAATAGTCGATTTTTATAAAAAACCGGAGTTTTGCTAATGAAGAAGGATTACGGAAAAAAAAAAAGGATTTTCCATAGCACTAGGATAAACTGTCAAAATGTGAAAAATTCCACTTCAATAGGTACCCAGCAAAAATAGAACATCCACAGAATTAAATAAGATCCAGAACTTGTCCAGCAGTAGTGCAAATTCGGATCATGTCTAATGAATTTAACATAGACTTGTCATTGGAAGTTTTTCTCTTGTTTGATACCTATTAATGTTCACGAAGTTATGTAAATTGTTTTTTATATACTTTTTTTTATCAATTCAAGGACATTATTTTTAATTTTTATATAAACCAAGTATTTTTTATTAAAAGAAATATGCATAATAGTATTTTTCATTCGATTAAAACATTTATTATTAGATAACAAGTATTTGTAAATTTTCAACTTTTTATATCAGAAAAATTTATCTGAATCGGTTTTTAATAACACTTTTGGTGATGCTTACATATGTTCGTAAGCATAAGAAAGCGTACACTTAATGAAACTTTGGAAGTAAAAAAAAGTACTTCCTTAAAAATGACTTCTATTTATTTTTGATGAGTAATTACTTCAAATTTCCAAAACTTTCTCGGCAATTTGTGGAACAGAAAATAAGTACATATTTACAGCAAATGGATGGTTTAATCATTGCATTTGCATAATGTTGTCCGGAAATATAGCGTCAATTAAATAACTCCAAATCAAGCATAAAATGCGCTGTAACTTCAAAATTACTGAAGCACATACAAATTAACTTCAGAAGGAGCATATGAAATTTAGTTATCAATAAATATTACGCATAATAATAGAGTTTTTCCAAATTGCAAAAAAAGAAAGGAAGAAAAAAACATATCACTATTATATTTTTATTTCTTATATATAAAATAAATATCAGTCTTTCATTCCTCCAAAAATCATTTGAAAAGCTTCAGCGACAAATTTTTGGCAGTTTTATTACAGAGTGACTACGAGATGATTTTTCTGAAATATTATATCCTCCGCTACAACTTTCTCATACATTTCAATTCGATTCAACCGGTAGTTTAAGAAATACAGATTTATTTCCAAAAATTTTTCGATTAGCCCCATTGTGAACTTCGGGAAAAAATAAAAATTTTTTGTTTAAATTTTGAAGTTTTATAAAGTTTTAGTACTCTACAAAGCCAACATATCGTGAAATATTTTGTTAAATTATGGCAAAATGTCAACTAAATATAACTTACGTTAAATTTTATATATTTGAATTAGAGAGATCAATATAAAATGAAAAATGTGTATTGGATTTTTAAAATTATATTTACGGATATCTAAGGATGTAGCCAGGGGATAACTAAATATTGTCTCTGCGTCGGACGTACAGATGGACGAATGAAATTATATCACTAAAATGATTTAGAATAACACGGCATATGGCATAATAATTTTTTCCAAGTATAATTTTTGGTAAAAAATTGGTTTTTGGATAAACTATAAATATTTTATCTATAATAAAGTCTACAATCGGTGATTGTAGACTTTAACATATAAAATGAAATATAAAATAAGGTATAAAAAAATTTTATACTTTTAAAAAAGAGTCCCACAACTCTAAGAAAAAAAAAATGGCGAAGATCCCAACAGTTGGATTTTTTGGAATTTTGATAGCAATGTCCACATTTGTTTTATGTTCCATGAATCACGCCTGAAAAATTTATAGAATACACGTAAATTCCGAAACTGTATTCTGTTTGTATATACAAGCTTTGGGATTTTATAACATATAGGTTAAAATCAAAATTTCGTTACAAAATACGTCAAATTCGTGGGGTTTGTACTTAGCCCTCCTGATTTGGCTAGATTTTGGTTTTGAAATCATCTTCGTGAATACACCTTTCGGAAACGTATAAAATTATACGCTCTTAGAGAAAATTTTATTTTAGAGAAAAAAAATGTAATTTTTGAAATTTTAAAATTCAAAATCGTATAGTTTTAGACTCTGAAAAGATATTGATTTAAATTTTTTTATTCGATACACAATTTTGCTCTTTAACTAACTATAAAAAATTTACAACATCAGATGAAAATATTTAGCTGTATATTTAAAAAACTGTACCAGGATTTTGCAAAATTGAGATAGTTGAAATTTCATATGCAATAGCTCCGCTGAGGAATCTGTAAGTTCCTTCCAAACTTAAAATTGCACACTCCTCTGCTATGGCTGCATGAAATTTTATGTAGATCCAACTAGCCGATTAGGAGTTATAAATTTATTTCCCAAAAATTTCGATTCTACCTCACCGTGAAGTATTATGATAATTCGCCCTGTTAGCGTATGAGTAATATCAATTACTGATAACAAGTATACTATAGTACTTAACCTATTGAGGTTGTTCCGATTCACATAAAAGTTCACACAATTGTAGCAAAGAAATAATTTTAATGCGAGTCCCACAGACCCTCAGGAAACGAGCTATGGGTCTCAAAATACATTTAAATTTTTACCAGTTCCTTGCTTCTCATCAAAGTTAAAAAAAAATTTATATTTTCTTGAAGTTCTCGTTTAGTAAAATGTTATCCCTAAATTTTAGCAATTTATTTACTTTTAAAAAATTTAAATTTCACAAATCCTTCGTCCAGTTCTTTCAAAATATCGTACGTATTTTTCAATCAATGTTCTTAATTTTTTCCCTAAGTTAAATAATCAAATAGTAACACTCTGCTACAAAATCGATCTTTTTATTTTCACTCAAAAAGTGGCTTAATGTAGACTGCAGATCTACTTAAAAACCAAATTTCGAAACACTCTCTAAATTTTGAGATATTCTAAAAAGCCCGTTTCAAAGATTAGTGCTGCTCTGAAGATCTCAACCAATTTTAATCGATTTAGAAATCATAAGAACGTCGCTTTTTGACTATCTTAACGTCTTTTATATATATTTCAAATAAGTAGAGTACACTAAATCATAAATGAACCTACCTAAAATAGTTTTTCGGCTGTGACTTAAATTTAGAGGGTGTATTAGAAATTTTAAGAACATATTAATGAAGATCCCTAAAAGAATATGTAATTTTTTGAGCTTTTTTCACTCAAAAACATATTTTATATTTATACTCTGGGTTCTTATATTATCAGTTAACCTACGTCTTTGTATATGCAACATACATACATATATATATATGTATGTATGTATTTAGATAGAAAATTTTTTGCTTTTGTACTTGTTTTATATTCGAAGTAGGAGGGATCAATAAGTAACATAAATTTTATTATAGTTTGTTCAGTGTAATGGAAGTGATAACAGCAGCATCATGCTGATGCATATTACCATCTACTGTTATAGAAAACATACATTAAAACAAATTTAAAATTACACACAGACACATATTCACTTACTAACACACATTAATATAAAATAGCTTATGCAGGAATGAAAAAAGGAATGTATTTAAAAATTGAACTCTGAAAATAAGTAGTAATAAATAAATAGATGTATGCTGTTTGTTTTTTTTTTTCGCTTATAGTAGAATGTAGAGATGTTCAGTGGCAAACAAAAATAAAGCAGGGATTTGCACTTATTACATATATAGCTGAATAAAGTTGGGAAACTCGTTGTTATTTAATTTTTTTTTTATTAATTTATTAATAAATTAAATTAAAAAAATTTATTAATTTATTTAAAAAATTCTCAAAAACAAATCAGAAAGTATTGAACTTCTTTATTAGAATTAAAAAAACTTCAACGAAATATAAAATATACGTTTTTCATGCGGAAAAAAAACTAAAGCACATTTTTCATCTGTGAAATGCTAATGTTAAGTTAATTAATATTTAGTACCATAGAAATCATTTTTTAAAACTCTTTCACAGCTGCGTAGCAAAGGGACTCTTAAGTTTTAAAAACTCCCTAAGAAGTTTCATTCCTAACTAGGGATCATTTAGATTATCTGATAGTTACAGCGTTTTCCAGGCAGAAATTCTAGGCATTTACAAAGCCCTAGGATTATTGGAGGAGAATGTTGAGAGGAACATTGACGTAACTATCTTTGTGGACAGTCAGGCAGAATGTTAAGAGGGACACTGACGTAACTATCTATATGGATAGTCAGGCAGCACTGATGGCAATGACAAGTTACTATGTCAAGTCCAATTTAGTGCTGGAGTGTAGGAAGGAATTTAGAAGGCCAATGGATGCCTACAGAATAAGACTTTGTTGGGTTCCTGTTCACTGCGATATTCTCGGCAATTGGACAGGTCTTTTGTGGAGGTATCGGTTAGGATTTCGGTTAGGTTATATTTCAGCTCCATAAGGGAATGGACCATAGGTAGAACGAATGATGCTTGGGGGAGTAGATCGGACTGCAGGGTATCTAGTCTTAAACCAGCAGATTCGAAGCATCTTCTTCTAGAGTCGTGTGAATCTAAGGATCATTGTTGGTATGATTACTGGTCACCTCGCAATAGGGATTATGATCAGTAAGTGGGAAACTGGCGCGTCAGAATTTTGCAGGAAGTGCGATAATTTGGAGGAGCTAGAGACAGTGGAGCATATACTCTGTCACTGTGTAGGGCTTCAGCGAAGTAGACTGAGTTGGTTTGGGAGCCATATTCTGCACGAACTAGAGGAAGCTGCGAATGTAATGGGAATAAAGTGCGAGTGAATAACTCGGCAACCTTATAGGGTTTGTAATGGGAATAAAGTATTCAGGGTTGATTTGATGGGTCTTAGGTTCCACACCTTTCTTATTTTCCTTATATTTAGCTATATTTCTTTTGAATCTTTTACTATATTCTACTAGGATTTTTCTCTTTCTTTATCTGTCAGCTGTCTCTATTACCTATAAAGATATCACAATGGACCGAATGGTATATGGGTGGAGGCGTGAAGACCCCAAATGATTCCAAACATATTTTATGTGTGATTGGGATTAATTATTACACCGACCACTTTAAAACTATTTTTTTGCTCATAACCCACTAAACAAACTACATTGGACAGTTTTATTCAACATTTATTGTAGAGTAGTTCCATTTTGAATTTAAAAAATTTTGACCCTTTGCTTCCGATTTAGATAAAATTTGGTGCATGTGTAAAAGAGGATACAGAAGCATGTAAAATGAATTTTCATCATTTTTAATTTGAGAACTGTGGCAACTCTATCGCTTTGAAGGTGATTAAGATATTTATTTGAATGACCAAAAAATATGGTTATATAAAAGATATGAAAATAATTTTTTGCAGTGGATTTGCCAAAGCTTGTATTTTAAAATGGCATATAAAAAGTTTGAAAATATTTTCACTAACATATTTTTTTCTAAGAAAATTTTTAAATTTTAAATGGATTTATTATATAATAAAATTAAATTATCAATATAAGCAAATTTTAGTTTAACTAGTTTGTAATTTATATTATTGAAGTGCTACAGTTAACCTATTACAATCTGAAAATACGTTGTAATTAGTGAAAAATATTGTAATAAAGTTATACAAAACTTCGTGTTTTTCGTTAAAACCGAAGTTTCGTCTAACTAAATTAAATTTTAAACCTTACTTACATTTCAACCATCTTGCAGACGTATGCACAATTTCCTCTATGAATTTACATCCCCTTGGTATTCAATATAACCTGAAAATAAATATAAAAAACTTAAATACTTAAGTGTTATAATTGCGGCTCCTGTGAATTATAAAGGTGATAATAGCCCTTTTTGTAATTAAAAGAAATATTAATTCTCATTTCTTTCTTCTGTTTCCCAAAAATTCCACAATTTTAATTACTCTAATTATGATCCCCAGACTCTACCTCGCTACCACATCGATAAAGTAGAATTATAATAATAATCATCACATTATTATACCCAATTCTTCAGACATTTAGATGAATTTTTTTTACGATCGTTGCAATGTTGATACCTCCACTTAACAAGCATTTCGGATTTCATGGCATCTTTCAGGGCATAAAACTTTTCTTAATTCTATTTTTCATAAATTGGTGCTATATAATGACCAGAAAAAATAAATCCCAGACCAGAACAAACATCCAACATATTTCTCAATACCATTGGTACAGCATTCATTAAGTCGTTTTCCTTCTAGTGGATGTACTAACTTTAATCTATCAACCTTAACTACAAAAACCCACCTAATTGTTTGAAAAATTAGGTTATTTTCAAAATAATATTTGTAATCATTTGGGTAATTGTAGATCGCTAAATAATATGCATATAATTATAGAAATAGCCAGGAATAAAATTTCTTAGGTGGTTTTTAAAATATAAGTATCTCTATGCCACGCAAATATCTAAAATTTTAAAAAATAGGTTATAATTAGGTAAATTTTGATGAAGTTGACATTTGCATTTAATAAATGAAAAATTTTCTTTAGTTTTGAACCGCATGATAAAATATTTCATATTTCGTCAATTTTTTTTTTAGTTTTATTAGAGAAATGTAACTCCTTCTGCTTTGTTTTAAAGAATTTGCGTTCTTGCATTATCAAACTGATAAAAATCAAAACGAGCTTCCCATTTTTGTTCAGCTATATTGAAATAACTGCTTATCCGTTCTTTACTTTTGCCCACCACAGTAAGTGTAGAGAGAGAGTGAAAAGTATTTGTAGTTATAAAAGCAGTATGCTGATATTCAGTTTTTGACGCTTTAGTTTTTTATCATATTTATAAAAACTAAAAAACTAATAAAAATATTTTACATGTTTTTCTTTTATTTTGTATGTTTTGTAAAAGAACATGGAAGAAATACCAAACATAAAATATTTTATGCTAAAAGCAAAGAAAATATAATTTGTATGACCATCTGTCTATGCTCTCTCGTGTGAAAATTTTATATGAACATCAAAGAGTTGTGTTGTTATAAATAGCAGTAGTGAAATCACTAAATATTAAGTGTAATTCAGCAAAAATTTTAGTCCCCTCATATTATTTATATTTATGTGTCTCTTTAACCATATACTTTGGCGTGGCCTATTCAAGTGTAACAATACAATGTATAAAAATGTTCTTTATAACAATGACCAACATTTAATGGTTGGTTATGAATTGAGGCCAAATGAACTTATAAAGCTATGACTATATACGGTATAGAAATACTAAATTACCTTCTACGTTACACAAAACCATCGTCATTATCATCACCACTAACAAAATTTTCATACTAAATGGGAAAAATTACAATGAAAACATCAAGAAAAAAACGAGATAATATAGCAAAAATTTTGCCAATGAAGAAATTTTTATAATGAGTGTACCAGTGTTACCAGTTTAGTCTTTTTAAAGCTGAAGCTAGCGTTATTATTATTCTTTTAGTATTAATTTTTCGTTTTAGCTTCCAACTTTTTTCGGCATTATTTCATTTTTAAATATGCCCTGGAAAGGCTAAAATATTAGTATTTCAATAATTAAGAAAATAATTTCTTAATTGTTATTACTAATTTAATTTTTACAGAATTATATATTTGTAGTGTATTTACTTTCCCGAAAATTTAAATTATTTATATCTAATAAAAATCAAAAATAACTTTACTAATTTTTATGGACTTACTTAATCGTTTATTCCCAAAAAAAAAAAACTAATATGAACGAGACAAAAATAAGTTTTTAGATCACAAAATTTAAAATTTCTTTTGGCCTTGTTTTTTGGGGAATTTAGTCTTTCTTGGCCTTTTATAAAATTAAATTTAGCCACTTTTTTTCTCATCTCTTGGCAGCAATGTTTATTACCAACCATTCGTTTTCATTCATAAAAGTACTCATTTAAACCAACGTTTAGTTGCTTCCTTCCTGCATTTAATATCTCTTCGTCTACACTTTTAGTCATTTAGTATATTTCAGTTGTTCATTCACGCATTCAGTCATTCTGACACTAGTCATTCATTCAATCATTTTCAATTTTCTTACTTTTGTGTTGTTTTTATTTTGTTCACTCTCTCTCTCTCTCTCTAAATATGTTTAGTTGATGACATTTTGATAAATCCTCTAAATGATGTTGGTAATGAGATGTCAATAAAAATTATATTAAGCATTACTTTTTTTCCATTCTATGTCCTGATTCAAATTCTACTTTAGTTTTCTTTCACTTTCAACGAATATCTTATTGAATTCACATACAACATCAACACAATATAACAAACATTCCAACTACTCTTGACACTTGTATGAATTAACTTGTAATGTTAATATGTATATGTATGCATGTGCTTCTTTCTATGGAAAATTTGTTAATATTACTTAGAATGTATAAGCTTGGAAGGATATGAATGATGTATGTGTTTGAGATAAATCCTTTACTAATGAATTGTAAGAATATAGGCACAATTGTTGAATATTTTGTATGAGATTTTATTTTTTTTTCTTTTTTGTTGTTTAATGTACACTTTCAATTTAATGTAGAAAAACGTTTTGCAAAAATTTTTATTTAAATTATTTTTAATTTCTTTTTGATGTGTAAGTACGTATGCATATTGGGGATATAAAAAAACAGGGTACCACACATGTTGTATTGATACTAAAAACCGTTTTTAAATGTTTGTAACGCATAGAAAAATTATCCAACACCCACCTTAAAGTATACCAGTCGACTCAGAGTCAATTTTTAAACCGATCTAACAATGTCCATCTGTACAGGCTGAACGGCTGCTTTGGCTGTTCATGTAAACCTTGAGCACAAAGTACGGCTCACAATTTTAAAGATATATCAATGAAATTTGGCATGTGGGACTTTTATGATACAAGGATGAAGCCTATTGAAATTGGTTGTAATCTGTCCATAATTTCACCTAGCCTCCATAAAAAATAACTTTTTGTAAGTACAAACAAAAATTGATATAGTCGATCAAGCCCATTGTGTATGTCCATCAGAATTCGTGGAGGGGTCTTATATTAGAAAAGTTAATTTCGGACCGATCTTCATGAAATTTGGCATAAGAATTATTACTTATACAGAACTTGCTTACATCGAATTTAATATTATTATATTGATATACTTAAGGAACTTATGATCGTTCAGAATTCGTGGAGGGGTCTTATATTTTTTATATGGGAGCTATGGTCAATTATGGACCGATCTTTATGAAATTTGTCATAAGGATTAATACTTATACAGAACTTGCTTACATCAAATTTAATATTAATATATTGATATACTTAAGGAACTTATGATCGTTAAACCCCTATTCCGGGAGGACATTTATATGGGAGCTAGATGAAGTAATGGACCGTTCATAACCAATTTCAATAGGCTTTGTCCTTGAGTCATGAAAGATCTACGTGCCAAATTTCATTAAATTATCTTCAAAATTGCGTCCTCTACTTTGTGCACAAAGTTTACATGGACAGTCAACAGTCCAGCCAGACGTACGGACGGTCATCATTAAATCAACTCAAAAAGTGATTCTGAGTCGAATGGTATACTTTAAGGTTTAAGGGTGTTGGATGATTTTTTTGTGTGCGTTACAAACATGAGCACAAACGTATAATACCCCAACTACCTATGATGGTGTAGGGTATAAAAAAAATGCAATGTCATCGCTTTTTATAAAAAAAAAAATATTTTATTGAATACAATTCCAGTACAATACAATTTTACTTTTAATAAAATAAATGTATTATGTGACCATTTAAAAAATGTTATATTCAAGACTTCATTCAATACGTTTGCTGCGGAAACATTTTTTGCGATCGCGAAAATTGAATATGGCATTCATTAATAATTTTTATGCTCTATAACGCTATGCCTTGTAAATTATGATATTCGAAAAAGTTGCAAAAATTTATATTCCTAAGTTACAGACATATGTATTTTTAGTATGAAAAATGTACAAACAACATATTCCTGTCAAGTTATAGAAAAGACAAACTACAATAATCGGGTATTCCGTATCTTATATAACACTACCAAAAATATGACTTTAGTTAGCTCTACTAAAGTAATTACAAAAATCTATTTTAGAACATTTTTTTTCTTTCGTAAACTTAAATTGAAAGCTTAATTTCGATTTTTTTTTTTTTTTTTTGTTTTGTTTTATTGATTGTTTTATATATTATTATATACACTTTAATAGGAATTTTTTGTCTTATTGAAATTTAATTTACACGAAAATGTAAAATTTTGTTTTAATTTCTGTCATAAGACAGAAAATAAAAAGTTAACATGCTACTACACCGAAAAATAACCCCAGAATGTCATACAGTACGTTATAGTCCTTCTTCCGAACATCACAAATCAATTTTAAAAATTTGCTATACGCCTCAAAATTTCGAGTTATGTTAAGAAAATATATTAAGTAGCTTTCTGTATAAATGCATCTCCAATATTGTTATTCTTTTGTTCATTTTTTAACTCTTTTTGGAAAAATAAAGGATGTGGACTATCAGCTGCATATATTTTTTTATATTCTGGTCAAATATTAAAAACAAATTTTTAAAGAACATTTAGAAAAAACTTTTTTTTTCCAAAATTTTTCACAAAATCATATAAGAGTACAATAGTAAATTTTAGTTGTGATTATAACGATATTTAGTATTTTAAATCAGCAAAAAGCTGCAGAATTTATTCGATTTTATATAGAATAACTCAATGAAGCTTTCTACACATTTATCGTTTCTCAAAACAAAAAAAGAATACTTCGCCTTAAAATACTTTTAATATAGTTTAGAAAATGTTTAATAACTTTTTTAGTTCTTAAGAGATTTCATATAAAAATATCTCATTTTATTCTAAACTTTTGTTTAGTATTTAGTATTTGAAACTTTGTATAGAAATATATTTAGTATTCGTTTTGCTCGACTTTTCAATTGCTTGATTTTTCGATTTTTATCAACAAGTAAATCAAGCATTCTGTACTGTTTTAGTGTTTCATTAAAAGAGATCACTAAAACAATGTTAACAATTAATCTTAATAAAATACAAAAATTTTTGAAAATACCAAAAATATGTCTACATCAATTGAGATCACTTAATTTACAAGAAATGATTAAAATTCCTTTCTGAAATAGTCTTTAAAAAATGGTATGTAATAAAAATTTTAAAATTTGTCTCTTGCCATTTTCTAAGGCAATTGTTTCTCTATATTTACATAATATTTCAATAGGCCTATGAGTATCACCTGCTAATATTCGGAAATTTTTTTCCGTAAAAGGAATAAATGAAATCGGATGGCATATTTGCGGAATAAAACAATTTAGAGCGCTATATCTGGATGTGCAATGTTTAATACATATATGTGTATGTATATTATTAATAATTTTTTTTTTGAGTTTTTAGGCCTATAACTCGTTTGCTAATGAAACAATTTGGATGACTCAAAAAAACGAAATTGTATAAGAATATTTCGATCTAAATAAAAATGAAATCCGCAGCTTAAACAAGGGCTTAAAAAATCAAAAATACATTTTGTCCGATATTTCGGTTATTATTGGACCGATTTAATTCATTTCTTGAGTACAAAAATTCAGAAAAAATTCTCCGAATCTTCTTTGCAAAATCGAAAACTGGTTTAAAAAAATGTATTTTTTTCTAGATATATATCCATTTATTAACTGAACCTGCTGAATTCTAAGGAATGACAAACTTATATACACTCTCTACGCCTGTAGTGAAGGGTAAAAAATATCGAACAAAGAAGTTTAGCGATTCTTAGTTAAAAGTAATAGTTTACTACTTAATTCAATTTTAAATCCATATCACTTCAAATCAAATTCAAAATCTTCTAATTTGTTTCTTGCGAAAAATTTTACACTAAAAGGTGAATTTTTTTTCCCTATCATCTCTAAACCTAAGTAACATATTTATTTCCAAAAATTTTAATTTCTGATCCACAGTGAATTTTATACGATATACTTTTATTGAAAATAAATTTTCTGATATAAGGGCTTAAGATCGTTCAATATTTTTTAAAGAAATATGTTGAAATTGTTCAATATAAATCACAAATGATTGGATTAAATAAAAACTTACTGACATTAGTTGTGAGTATTCAAATCAAAATAAAAAAAAAAAAAATACTAATATAAATTCTTGCATCACATAACCCCATATTTGTGAAACATTTAGACATCTACCCTAACCAAGTACAAGTACAATGCTCATGTATACATGTTGATGCCCAAGGCTGAAAGCAGTCGGTGTAAAATGAAAACCTTTCATTATAAATTTTTTAAGTTCTTATTAGAATTTAAAATTAAAAAAATACTAAAATTATGTGTAGGGAATTTTTTTATTTCCCTTCAATTGAGAAATAAATGCTTTCTATTTTTTCTTTTTTTAACAATTGTTCTGAATGTTTTATATATATATATATATATATATATATATATATATATATATAATGCAAAAGGTTTAGAAGTGTCCAACATACTTATTTATGTGTATGTGTAAAACATAATGTTTCTATATAGTATATACGTTACTCACTTGTGTTGCTGAATATATGAATATGTGTGCTTAAATATATTCGTCTCTGTGTGTTGTTTGTTTAGAAAAAAAAAGTCAGGAAAATTTTATGTTGCTTTTTAATAAAATACAAATATTCTACTAAATACACAGATCATCAAACCCCAACATATACTTCTGTATGAGTACATGAATATGCATTTGTATTTAGTTGAGGATGTATGTGTGCGTGGAAGTTTTCTTCTAAAGTATAGAAAAATAAGAATCACTTGCATAAATTTGTTCAACATGTAATTGTGCTTGCAAATACACAAGTGTTAGCTTGTATTTTTTTATCTTTCTTTTACGAAAAATATACGAAACACTTGTGGAAAATAGCATAAAGTAGTCCTTCAAATTTATTTCTTTAATAAAACTAGCAAAAAGTTAGGAGTACAAGTAATATGAAGCTGTTTTGAAAGTACATAATTTGCTTTTTATGGTATTTAATATTTTTGGTAGCGAATCATTATGATATTTTATCTAAAGCAAATGCAGTTGATATAAAATGCTTTTGATTTCCTTGAATAATAAGAAGAATTATGTTGCAGTCAATATTTAAAATTTATGTACTATATGTACAACTTATAGTTTTATATATTTAGGCATAACTTTGTTATTTTGTTTTTTTTTTTTACAAATATTTTTATACCCTTCACCAAGAAATCCATACAATATTTAAGTTGTTCATTTCATGCGAAATTTTTAAACTATACGTCCAGCACCGCAAAATGAAAATAAAATATTAATAAAGTCTATGATTATAGAAGTATTGGGGCAAAGTCCGTCTGTATGTCTGTCTTGTCTGTTTAAAACATACCAAGACCATGAAACTTTTTCTGTTTAGATTTAAAATCATCGATGGAATTAATTATAATATAACGATTTATTGTTGAAAAAAATTCAATAAAAAAATTCCGATATTTGGCTGTGAGAGTCCTTGTTTAAAAACGAAATTTTACCCAAAAAATTTTTTTTTTCATAAAAGTTTTGGTATTTAAAATTTTCATTATTATTTTCCATTTCCATTGGGAATTACTGTTTTTTAAAAAGGATTTTTTGAAAATTTATCCTCTAAACTTTTTCTTTTTTGGAAAATGCTAGTGGGGGAGGGTATAACGTGCTTGTACTGATGTTTGTAACTCTAAAAATACTGGTCCAAGACCCACCTTAATTTATAACAATCGGATTAGAATCACTTTCTGAGTCGATTTAGCGATGTTCATCCGCCTGACCGTCTGTCAGATTCTAATTTTGGAAATAAATTAATGAAATATGTTGCATAGACTCCTTATGGCTGAAGGACGAAATCTGTTGAAATTGGTTATCATTGAATCAATATATCTTCCAGCCCTCATATAAATTCCTCCCGGAGGGGCTTAACGATCACAAATCAATTAAATATAAAAATATTTTAATGAAATTAGGCACTTACAAGTTCTATATAAACATAAATGTGTGTGCCAAATTTCGTAAAAATCGGTCCATAATTGACCATGGCTGCCATGTTAATTCCTCTTTAGAAAATCATTTTATTGCGCAGAAGTCCCATGAAAATGATAGTATGAGTTTAATATTTGACGTAAATCATTATTATGTAAATATAAACCTCAGTGCCAAATTTTATAAAGATAGGCCCATAATTGACCCATATAATGCCCACTTCCGGGAATCCGCCTAAAGTGCATAAATAACCTAATATAATGCATACATATGCTTTCTAAATATACACCATACACTTAAAACAGGTATAGGTCCACAATTGGCTACGGGTCCCATATAAGACCCCTCCCCGAATTTCGATGCACATACCTAATATGCACATACCATATACTCCTTACTCATTTATGTTTGAAATTTATTTTATTCAAAGTTTTTCACCACTGGGTATTGGGATAAAAGGTGATATAAATATTTTAATGTTTACTTTTTCGTTTTTATATTGATCAGTAAGTAAAAAAATGCATTTTAGAAATTTTAAGATATTTTTTAAAATATGTACGAAATATTAAATCTAAAAGTTGCAAAAGATATTAACTTTAATCTATTCATATATAATTAAGAACTAAATCAGCTAGAGAACAAAATTTCTTGGAAAAAATTTAAATCCATAGGGTTTCTGATTTTTGCAATGAAAATAAAATTTTTGTAATAAATTGGTTTCTACAGAAACTATAAATATTGTATCTATAATAATATCATTGTAAGTTAACATATCTCAATAAAATTTTCGGCGATTGTTGACTTTATAATTTAAAATAAATTAATATAAAAAAATAAGTTTTTGATAAAAAAAATTCCAAAATTACCAAAAAAAAAACAAAAAAACAGGGATTTTTTAATTTTACTTAAAGATTTCACATTTACTGCAGGTCTAAAAATATCAAAAAAAAAATGGCAAATTCTGTAGAAAACATCGGAGGTTTTGAAACTACATTCTGCTTGTAGAGCCATGCTTCAGGATTTTATAATATATAGCCTAAAATCAAAATTTTGATATATGAGTGATTAAATAACTAGTTCCATAGAATTGGTACCGGTTATGTTACACTTCTACAGAACTAATTCTGGAGGTGACAATTTCAAACAAAAATCATTGATCGTAATACCAAAGAAGAACGAGTACAGGCTAATTTCATGCGTTGTGGAACTAGTTGTAGAACTAATGTATTTTGTTTTGGGTTTTTGAAATTATCAAATTTATAGTCATTAATTTTAGGATTCACTAAAGATGTCGTCTTATTCTAATTACAAAAAAAATCTCTGAGGTTGTAGCAAAATTTTGAAATCCACACTTAAAATTAAACTCTCCTCTGTTACAACTATATTAAATTTTATGTAAAACCAACTAGCCGATTAGAAGTTATAGATTTATTTACATAAATTTTAGATTCTGTAATGTTTGACAAAGCAATAAAGAAAAAAGTGAAGTTTATTTGATAGCAACTGGAGTTTTTTTTAAGAATATTAAATAAAATATCAGAACAAACAACTATAACATTTTAAGCTCCATTCACTCAAATTTTAAAATTAGTGTATTAAGAACAATAAAAAATAATAATAAAAATATTTGGAAAAAACTAAATTTTTTAATTTTTCTTCTTCGAAAAATAGTTAATTTTGACAGCTTAGTATAAAAAAGAAATGCAACGCAAATCGAAAATAATTATTACTTGTGTAATTTTGGATCAAAAAAAAAAAAAAAAAAATCCATATCAAAGAAATTAGTTAAATATATTAAAGCATTAAATTATTGTGTGATTTTATTTTTTATTTTTACTTTATTTTTGAAAAATAAAATCTATTTCCCCTTTTTATTATCAATTTTAAATAACAATTATAGATCATTTTTCACAAAAAAATAAAAATCAGTCAATTTTATTACCAATTTAAAAATTAATTTTAAAAATTCAATTAAACGCAACTTTTAACACATTCTACACCAACGTGCACTGTGCCAATGAAAAACAATTCAGAGAGCTATATTTCGTTGCACCGATTCTTATATACAGTACAAGCACCCAGCAAAAAAGGAACTGAAACAGAACTGAAAAAGTTATGATTTTAGTATTGTGTTCTGATTGAAAAAAATTTTTTAGTGCTGAAAAAGAGCTGCAGAAGTTCTTTTTTAAACCATTCGTTGTCATTGATAGGATGTTCTTCTTTTACGCTTATAGTTCATTGCTTTTCAACCATTTCTTTTAAAAGTATATTTAAAAATTTTTTATGAAAATTTTATTTCCGCCTTATTAAAAGATAATAAAAATGCTTTAAAATTATGAAATTTTAAATTTCTTAGAAATTATTAAAATTTTTTCGAGCCAAATATATATTTAATTTAACTTTTTTGGAAGTAATTAATAATAACTTCCAAATAACCTCAAAATATGCACTTAGTTCTACTTTCGATGTGGTGAAAATGTTCTTTTCTTGGAAGCAATTGATTGTTGTGTTTTGCTGGGTATATTGGAATGTATAATATTATTTGAAATTTTGCGGTTTTTCTCATTTATTCCTTTTTGCGTCTAGTGATTATTTTATGCGTTTTGGAAATATCTTACTGTTTTCAAAATTAACCCTATCGTCTGACTACAAGAAAAAAATAACAGAAGATGTGCGATGATAAAATGTAACATAATAAACTTAAAGTGCTGACTATAGCGCTCTTTTCTTTTCGTTTGTTTTTTTTTTTTTTTTTTTTACTCATACAACTTTTGAATGGTTCTGTTAGTGAAAATAATTTTAAACTCTGCATGCTGTAAAGAGAGTACTAGCAAAACTAAAATAACTTTCTGCAATTCGCTTTTGAAATCATAGAATCACGTAAAAAAAATAATATACATGTATGTATGTTATTTTAATTTAGCAAATTCAAATTGAAAACAAGAAACATTTAATATAAATTATAATATTTGAAGTATGAACGTATATAAGGGCGTATAAACCATAAAGAAAATTTTACAATAGACGATAAAAACTTCATAAAATCATAAAATTTAAAAGCTTTCTTACTTTTTCAATATTCGGCAAGATTTATTAAACATCTATCGCTAAAAAATTTGAGTTAGAATATTCAAAAATTTGCGGCTGAAAATAGCTTAAAATGGAATAAGGGCTCATATCCATATATTTTTGTAGAAAAATGGTACAAATGCATGTTTATATATATACATACTTTATATTAGTCATGATTTCGTTCAAACTCAGACTAAATGAGCTGTGTATATACGTAAATCACTGTGTCATATTTCATGAAGATAGCTAAAAAAACTGATTAGAGCTTTCATATAATCTTCCTAAAATAAAACATCTTCCTAAAACAACCTTTAAGTGCATAAGTACAATATAATTGCTAGCATAACAATAATGTTTGACGAGAAAAAGTTTTAAAAAAAATTTACTACAAATTACCAAATTTTAGCCGTTTAATTCATTAGTTTTTAGCATATACTCTTGGAATATTAATGATCATATTTAATATGCCATTACCCCATTATAAAACACAATTCATATTCAGATAGCGCCGATCCTTTGGAAATTATTTTTCTTACATTTATGTCAATGATTGTAAATTTGCTGACATTTACTTCTCTGAAGGAAACCTGGGAGCAAATGTCTCTAAGTCGCCAGTTTTGTCGATTATTTTGGTTAGTTCTTGGCGACATTGTCAACAAAGTGTCTACATTTTTTATTTGCTTTGATGAGAAAAAAATTTATACATAACAGATAAGAGTTCTAATTCAGCGCCAAAGCCCTACTATTATTTCTCGGCGGCATAATTGTTTTTATTAATCTAGTATTTTTTCAATTGTGCTATAATAAATATTTAATTATAAATTAATTAAAAAATCCAATTTTTCGTACTTTGTATTTCTTTTGTTTATTAAAGATTAAGAGCTAACGAGTCCGGCGGCAGCAATTTCGCCAACTTTTTTAAAGATTTAATAGGTAAAAAGTTGTATATTTGAGTTCTCAAAATTTGTAATAATTTTGCAAATGATTTTTTGTTTCCATATCCAGATGTTGTATCAAGTTTTAATGTAGCAGCCGATAAAACGCTAGGAGGAGAATTGCAGCGCCAAAAAAAATATATTTTAAGCAAATGGCCGAAGCAAATCTAAACTAAGTGAAAACATTGAATTTGAAGGCAATTCTTCGAGCAAAGAAAATTAATATTTTATGAATTCCTTAATTTTTTAATAAAACATTAAATGTTAACAAACGTTTTAGTAACAACGTCTATTTCAGAAAAATTATTAAAAGTGTAGACTAGAATTACTAAAATAAATATGTAGACAATGTCTACATATGGTCCCAAAAGAAATACCTACTCAATAGTACCAGTGTCAATTGTAGATTTCCAATTACACGCACTTGTTAAATGTCTATAGTAAAAAAGCATTGTCGGGAGTATAATAAGCCACTAGTACTTGTGACTGTGTTAACAGTGGGTCAGTACAGATTCACTATTAACATTTACACCATAAAAGTACCAAAAGTGTAGACTGGAATTATTAAAATGCACTAGTGAATCTCTGCTGACAATGTCTACATATGGTCCCAAAAGAACTACCTACTCAATAGTACCAGTGTCAGTAGTAGATTTCCAATGTCACGCACATGTTAAATGTCTATAGTAAAAAAGCAAAACCGGGGATATAATAAGTCACTAGTACTGGTGACAGTGTCAATAGTGAATCAGTACTGATTTACTAGTGACATTTCCTACAGAGTTATTTCTCACAGTAAAAGTTATAAAAATAGTATATAAGACTACTGAAAAAAATTTCTACTGCGCACATTGGGGTAAAATGAGTCTTAAAATGACGCTTAATAAAGGGAAAGGTGATATATATATTTCAATCATATAGATTTATTTTTTATTTATATTATTACCTTTAGTTCCTATAAGAAACATAGGACCTCATATTTTTTATTTATTTATTATTAGGTAAAAATTGTGTGGTTAGAATTTTAGGATATTTTTTCGCAGAACGGTAATGTGTGCCTATGCATTGGGGTAAAATGGGTGATATCAATATTTTAACAATCGCAATTTATTTTCTTATTTATTAGTTAGTAAAAAAATACATTTTAAAAATACTACGTCTTTTTGGGCAGAATGGAAATGTCCATCCGTCTATAAGTTGAGATTAAATAGGTCGAAAATGGTCGCTTAATTCAGGAAAAGACGATGTCATATTTTAATGATCATAACTTATTTTATTGTATATTAATTAGTAAAAAATTCCTCTTTAGAACTCTGATTTTTGTCTACAGAATAGTAATGTACTTTCGTCCATACATTAGGATTAAATGTGTCAAAAACTGTATTTTCTTCAGGATAATATTATATTATTATTTTAGTAACCACATTTGATTCCTTTCCTTATTGGTAAATAAAAAAAAATAATTTTTTGAATTCTAAGACTTTTCTGGAAGAACTGAAATGTCCGTCCGGTGGTCTGTTCGTTAATTTCAATTATTTTTCTAAATGAATGTATTTTTTTTAATTTTAAGGATTAAGTAATGAAACTTGATATATGTGATAACTTTTATCTGGGATCATAATATACAAAAATCATTAAAAACGATTTATTATTTCATTAACTTCTCATACAAATTGACTCCTTAAATTCAATTAAAACTCAGTTAAACACTAAATATTGGTATTTCATGAAAAAAATGAAAAAATAAAACATATTTTTTTTTAACTTAATTTAAATATATATATATATATATATATATATATATATATATATACATATAAGATTTTATAAAAAATAATTGTATACAACTTTAACACAAACCAATAGTAATACAAGGCGAAGTAAAAAAAAGTAAGGTGCTTTATGGCCGGGACCAACTTGTGTTTTTCCACAAAATCGGGCTACCTATGCGCACGATTTTTTCACAGCATTAAAGTAGATAATATGTACTATTTTCCAGAAAATTTTCATTACAAACATCCTGAATAATTTAAGTTGCACTCCATGCAACTAGAAAATTATTGTATTTTAGGACATTTTTCAAAAAAAAAAAAAAAAAAAAATAATAATAAAAATATTAGAACAAAATATTACTTACAAATACTTAAAGAAAAGTACACTTAAGTACCTTAGGTTGATGGTTTCATTTAAGATTTTTGTTTTTAAAGACTTTTATTAAAAAAAAAAAAAAAAAAAAAAACAAATTTGATGAAAATTAAATTTTTAGCTCTTATTTCAAAATATAAAAAATTTTTAACTTTGACAGCTCAGTACACAAAAACAACATAATATAAACTAATGTTTTTCTATTGATAGTGATACATGAATATTCTATTTTATTAAATATAGCTAAAACATACTTCACTTTATTGATTATTGATGCATTTTCGCAACACCAATATTGAGGAGCTTGGTGTTCCTATACCATTAAATTATTTGTCAGGAGGTGAATATTTTATTATTATTAGCTATCTCTTGGAAAGCTATTTTAGGTGTTTTACGCAAGTTTTCGAATTATTTTTTAATTTTTATGAAATGTCTATTTTATTGGCATTTTTTGGCCCGCTATACCGCGGTTTAAAAGTTCCTTATAATTCCATTTTTTTTTTTTTTAACTCATTTAGTCAATGTTTCAAACTAAATATATATGTATAAAACATTATCATTAATCTCTTATACTAAATTAGTTTACTGATGCGAAAACTCACAAGATAATAATTTTTGTTACAATATGACTAAATATGGCATAAATTTTAAGTGTCTTATAGGATTGTACTTTATTTATTAAAAAATAAATAATAAATAAATAAAATCACAAAAAATAGTAAAGAAGAAATAAAGATTCTATAAAATCGATTTTCTAAATTAATTGCAATTAATTTTTTTCAGTGAAGTTGACAGAATTTTTAAATTATTTTTGTGTCAATAGATATAAGTTGGTTACTAAAGCAATGCCACAAAAAACACATTTTAAAAAAGAACGGATTTATAGGCTCTTACACGCGTCCATATTTAATGTTATTAAAAATATATAAACAAAATTCATGATAAAAATTAAATTGTATTTTTACACACTAATTGTGTGCATATATAAGTGTACTAATACATATTTACAATTATATATTACATTTGCAAAATGTAGAAAACTGTCAAAAAAAATTTATTTTTCCTCACTTAACTAATAGAACTTCTGCTTCTCCGAAATTTCGAATTTTAACTGGAATCGTTTCCCTTTTCACCAATCACCCAACACTTTATATTCCTTTGCTATTTATCTCTACTATACTCAAAGTATGTACATTAGACTGCACCAAAATTTACCTACTTTTGAAATCTTCACTGAGCTGTACAAATATATTGTGTAGTATATTAGTGAAATCGGATATCGTTAACCCTTGCCGCATCGGACCTGAAATTTAATTAATTAATATGTTTTAGAACACTTGTGTAGAGAGTGTACAACAAAAATTTTAATTTTTTAAGAAATGTTTAAAAAAGATGCTATTTTTATTTTAATTTGAACCATAATTACTTAAAAATATGTTTTTGTTTCTGCAGCATATTCTAAACCCCTTCTTATGCTTTGTTAAAAAACTTTTTTTTTTTTAAAAACAGCTTCAAAACCCGAATTTCAAACTTTTAAAAATTTTATTAAACAAATTTCAAATAAAACTATTCTGATTTATTGAAACGTATAGGAAACAAAATTTAAAAAAAATATGTACATATTTAATTCAATACTTTTCACGAACGGCAGAAAGGAATTTTTTGCAGTTTTTCGGACTAAACAAAATTATTACACAATAAGGTAAACCATATCTCAAAAAATATATTCTGAAATTTTAAGAAAATTTACCAGGGATAATCTTTAAAACACGAAGGTCAAAAGTAAAAATTTTTAAATATTTCAAATTTTTAAGGAAAACATTACACAAAAAATATGTTTTTATCTTGTTTTGGAAGCAATGATTTCTTTTAGGAATTCTGATGGTTTACTTGTCAGCATGATGTAATTATCCTTTTATTTGCCCATGATATTGATTAATAAAATTTACTTTAAAAATATTTGAGAAAAGGTGCGTTTAAAAAAATGCTGACGCCGGGCTCACTTGAGAGTTAAAGTTTTCCTTTTATACTACTCGTATCAGCGAAGGTCTTTCAGTTATATCTTGTCACAATCCAAATTTTAATTTTTAACCCTCGAGTTTTAAATACTGTCCTCGTCCAATTATTCAAAAAATTTCAGAATGTATTTTAAGAGACATGTTCTATTTTGTTTTGTAATAATTCTGTTTAGTGAAAATATCATTTCTAAAAAAAATTTACTTTATAACCAAAAAAAAGCAGAAAACGCATTTTTGGAAAAATCCGCAAAATTCAAATCATAGATGCGGCTTAATCATACAAGGTATTGACATAATTCTTTTTGAATTTTATTTCTTGTTTATAGTTTCGTCCCAACCTTTTTGGAATTTGTTTAACAAAATTTTTAAAAATTTCAAATTGGAGTTTTGAAGCAGTCTTTAAAAAATAAAAGTTTTTAAACGAGCATAGGAAGTTTGGAATATGCTGCAGAAACAAAAACATATTTTCAGTAATTATGGTTCAAGTTTAATTAAAATAGTATTTCATTTAAACAATTCTTCAAAAATTAAAAGTTTGTTTGAACGCTCCTTACACTAGTGATCTAAAACAGATTAATGTTATTTTTTCTTCTTATATCTTATTTGATATATAATGTACAACACGATTTTTTAACATTTTGTTACAAAACGTAGTATTTAAAAGCTAAAATTTTCTAAAAACTGTAAAAATGCCATATTTTCCCCATATAAACGCATCATACAATTTTAGGTGCGATACGGATTAACGATATCCTATTTCACTAATATTTCACACAATTTCTTACTACAATCCAATGAATACTAGGGGGAGTTACGGTCAAAATTCAAAAGTCGGCAAATTTTGGTGCAGTCTAATATACATAGTAGATGCTTGACATTTTTGTTTATTTCAGTTTTGGTATTTTTAGGCCCATAAATCAACTGTCGTAATTAAGACATGATTACAAGTGAAATTTTCTTGTTTGCTATCTGTTATAAGATAAAAAAATACAAACCATAAGAAATTTCTTGCTAAGGTCACTTTGTACCACAGTATAACTCCTATACATGTTGCCAACCAAAAATGTATTTTACGTTGCTCAGTTACTTAGAGCGTGAGTATACTCTTGCTGGTAAAATCATTATGTATTTTGGTTTATTTATATTTTGGTTAGAAGGTTGTTGGGTCATTTGGACAAGTTGTAGAATAAATGCAAAACCAAAATATAATTGCTGTAGTCTGAAGATATAACAAACTGAAAGTTTTTCTGAGATCTTTATTAAATTTTTTAGATAAATATTTGTGTGTAGATTTTATAAGAGGAAATGTGAATTTTTAAGGAAGGAAAATTATTTGGTGAATAAGGGAAATTAAGTATTAGAAAAAAATTAAATGTGTGTAGTTATATAGATATAACAGAGAATATCTTGAGTTTAGAAAAGATCGAATGGAGAATAATAAACGCGAGATGGGTGGACTGGAAAATAAAAATATTTTTGAAGAACATTTTAAAGCAAAAGTGTGAAAAATTTCATTAAATTTATAAATTTATAAATGTATACATATATATATATATTTATATACAGTTTTACATTTAACGTAATGTTTCTAAAATTCGAAAACTGTGATTAGCAAAAAGAAGGCATTTTAAGAAACCCTAATGTGTATAATACAGCTAGACGTTTATGTGAGTAACAAAAACCTAATTCAGTTGTCAAAAACTAATTTATGCAACAAAAACATACATATAGTCACATATATTTTGTTTTTGTGTTTTGAAAAAAAAAAATAACTAAATTTTTTGAAAATTTATTTTGAACTGCCTCTCACATAAACTTCTAGTTGTATTATATGCCTTAATGTATTCTTAATCTATTCTTTTAAATTTTCTTTTTAAGCCTAGTACAAATGTGAATTTTAGGGGAAAAGATGAGAAATATCTTCAGTTTTTGAAATTTCTGTTTATTTAGGAACTTATAGGGTACCCTTTTTCCCATTTAAAACTTTTTGTACATTTTGTTACTTCTAATAATTGAGTTTATATCCACTGAAAACTTCATTAATGTAGGATAAAAAACAAAAAATCAGTAAGAGTTTAATAGAAATTTATATTAGAGGCGTCCAATTTTGAGACAATATATCCTATGACGTCCGCCTTATACCAATATAACCGACCAACCACATAGAAGTTACATATTTAGTTTTTATAAGTTTTATAAATTTTTTTACTAATTTCCATAGAAAGGCATGAATGCCTACAAATGTAGTCAACCGACCGTCTGCGTAAGTTCATACTCTCAAGCGCACAACGTTTAAGATCGATAGCAACATAATTTGACCCCTGATATTAGTGTGTTAAAAGAGTCAAAAAGAAATTATCAGTGTAAGTATTAAATATCTTAACCAAAGATCCTCTGAAAACGATCTTTGTCATTAGTAACGTGATAAGTTATGTTTTAGTTCCGCAATATGGATTGGCTATATCAATATGTTTTATTATCCAAAATATGAGAAATATTTTACATGTCTTGTTATAATGATACATTTATTTTTTATTGGCGGAATGTCAATGCAACATAAAACAGTTTGATGTTTGTGTTGGATTGTATCGAGTTTTCACATAAATTTCAATATATGTATATATGTATCTATGTATGTATGTACGTATGTATGTATATATGTATGTATGTATGTATGTACGTATGTATGTATGTATGTATGTATATTATCAAAAGTAGGTTTAAGAATGACTACTCTATTGATCACTTTGAATTGCAATTTATCCCAGATTGACGAGCGAAGATTTGGCCACCGTGGTCATATATAAAAACAAAAAAAACTGTGAAAATGACAGATATAAAAAATCTTTTTAATAATAAGAGTTCACATGATAATACTTTATTATGAAATGTTTTTGTTTTCCACCAATGATTTCAGAAAAAAAAAAACAAGTAAGAATATTATACTCAGAATTAGCCGTCATCACGGAATGTACATATAGTGATCCAAGATTTCTCAATGGGATAAATATTTACTTTTAGTCAAATTAATCAAATTATACAATTTAAAATTTCACCTTATAAGGGAATTGGGCCTCAAAGTAGACGCAATGTTCCCATTTATGGCCTGCTAGTTCATTTTGTCCTTGAACTCTTCTTTTAAAATTTTTTTGTTGTACATACTTTCGCTTGGTTTTTGTGTCTTGTATTATTTTAAAATTGATCAAGATAACACCGGGTGCACTAGTATTTGTCCTACACTTTTCCGGATTAGCCATTTTTTTTTTTGTCATATTATATTGCTCAGTATTAACAAATCATTATGCCAAATTTCATATTTCTAAAATCATCTGTTTGTGAGATATAAGCGGAAAAGCATTAACCGGAGCATAGTGAGGTGTATAGTGCTATATTTATAATTCTGTTGCAATAAGTAGCCCATTATTACATCGAAAAAATATTCTTTTAATTTTTAAAATTTCTTTTTAGGGTAAACTTCTGCCCATTCATCTATCCATGGATCAAAAACCATAATTTTTGCTAATCTGTAGTTCGCAGTTTTAAAGGTAATTTTATGAAATTTGCTACTTAAGCCTATTTTGGGCCAATAACGTAAAAGCAGTAAAATTGATTAAAATGTAATCATTATTTCACCTAGCCCTCATGTTAAAAATTTCCAGAAAATAGGTCAAAGACTCATAAATATCTTAAGCAAATCCGTATTTAAATAAAATTTATCACAGATAACTTTTGTCTAAGCAATAATCACACTACCAATTTCCATACCTCCTATACGCAAATTCAAATTCCTTTTATATTTACTAACATCGACTTTTTAAAGTCAATTCAAATGCAAATAATGCAAAATAATGTATACAGTAAGTTGTTTCTTTTAAAATTGGAAGTTAAGTTTCTGCTGGACAGTTTCCATATAGACCTTGTCACATTATACGGCAAATAATATGGCTCTACTGTTACTTGCTCTTCTGTTACTTTTCTACTTGTTTTTATTATTTTCCAAAAATTCTACATATTTCTCTTCTTAAATAATGCAAGTAATAGAAAAAAAATCTTTGACATTGACTTTTTTTGGTTAATAAAATATTCAACTTTCGACATTTTTTGATCCGCCTCTGCGTTTTTTTTTTTTTTTTTTTTTTTTTTTTGAGCATTACAAAAACCTACCAAGCCTGACAATTATTCTAAATTTCGTGCAAAATAAAAATGAAAAATGAAAATACAAAAACAAAAAGGGCAAGTTTTGCATAATTTTCATAAAGTCCATTCAATTTTTTTATTATTTTAATTGCGACTTTAATTTTATAGTAATAAATAATAAAAAAAAACTAACTTCAAACAGTAATTCGTGTTATTCCATATAAATCTGAGCACATCATGGAGATAAAGCCCAAAAGATGCATTATTGCAACGAGTATCGATCCCTGTTTTAATACTTGTATTCCGTTGAGGGGTGCTTGGACCTAGTCCAAAAAACCAAAACAATTTAAAAAAACTTGGAGCTCAACTAACGAAACTCCGAACGGTAACAAAGATTGAATAAAATTTATCATACAGTTCATTATGTATATATAGCACTGAATAAGTCCTAAGAAAATAAAGTGAGCGAACAAAAATTAGAAAGAATGTTGAAGAGTTAAATAATTTAAAGTGACTTTTCTAAGTTTTTTATGTTTGTACTTTGAACAACAACCAAGATTTTACTACTAAACCTGTGTTTTTAAAATTATATACACTCTTATAGCGTTTTATTTTCTAAAGAAAGATGTTAACTAGTTTTTTTGTACAATTTTGTATTTTTTTTTTAAATTTTCGAATTTTCTTCGAAATTTTGAATTGACAAAAATTTTGACAAAATTTTGGTAAATATTTTTGAAATTTTTATAATTTAGTGGAACGTCAATTTTAAAGCTCTATATATTAAACATATTTTGTTCTCGCAAGAAAATTTTTAGTGCTGTTAATAAAGTGCAGCATATTCACCCTCTACTTAATCTGAGGGCAAAACATGTACGAGTAATATATTTTTAAAATTTCAGGGCTATTAATTTTCTTCTTTTCTATTATATTTTCTTCAAAATGGAATAATATATATACACTGCCTGCCACTTGAATAAGGAATCTTGAATTCTTCGAAATATATGTATATATATATATATATATATATATATATATATATATATATAAGTTAAAAACAGAATGATAAACTCAATATTCCAAGAAATTTAAAAAATTTATACGACTGATATATGATTCGAATACAACGGCGCTATATCAAATTTACTATTTTTAACACCTTATATCAATGAAAGATTGACGTTACCCTAAGCATGGTACTTGCAAGAGGTTAACGCATATAGTACAACTAGAAAGCTGTCTGAGAGGAAATCTAACGTTGCATGAATTATGCTTTTTTTCTCTCAGATATCTATGTATTTGTTTATCTATGGTTTAACGAATTTACTTACAAGTTATTTAGCATGGAATTTTAAATCAACTTTATTTTTGCCATGTTCAAATTTTTGATACTTTACTTGTACTTCGTGAATACTCACTATTATAAAAAATTTCTTGATTTGGAGATTTTATACTTTTGTATTATTTCATTTTTCGTTCATTTAATATGATGTTTCATTTTGTTTTGTTCAGTAAAAAATAATTTTCTTTATAAGAAATCATGGCGTTTTTTCTTCTAATTAAGTTTTAAAAAATCCCCGAGAATCCCGGGAATAGATTTCTTTGTTCTCATTTCCCGAGGAAAGAAATATTGCGGTAACTCCAAACCCTACTTGGTACCCTTAAAGTCAACGCAAGCGTCTACATGGCACCAAGTTATAAAATGCCAAATACTAATCCCTATATGGGCCATTAGCAAAAATTTTTGATATTAGGCCTTCAAAAAAAAAAAAAAAAAAAAAATATATATATATATATATATATATATATATTTAGTTTTTACATCTTTTTTGACACATTAAAATCCGTTTATATAAATATAAAGTGGTTTGAATGCATGTATGATTGGCTCGCAGTAATAATTTCGTTCAGGACGCGAAAATTGTAGTGACTTTAAGTTGAACATATAAACGTTCTTGCAAACTAGAACTTTATATATAATTCTGTTAAAAATTACTTATAGAATCAAAACCTACTGAGTGATTTAAATAAAATTTATGATATTTTCAATATTTGAGGGTATTTAGCACATTTTAGGGTATCCAAATAAAATTTAAAAAATGTTTATTATACTTAAAAACGCGATTTTTAAAAAATTAGCAAAAAATGTGGATCGAATATAAGTTATCTCTCCATATTTTACACGAAAATATATTTTGTTAGAGTTTATTTCAAAGAAATGCAATTTAATATTGTAATTTCAACACTAGTGAATTTTTTTCGACCACAAAAATTTTTTACCCTTCGAAATTTTTCGATGCACCTTCTTATTTCCATTAAGCATTTCAAACTTCAATTATTTATGACAATTATGGTTAACTTAGTGCTGCCCAAGCTATGTGCCTTAACAAAATATGTTTTGGCATAGGTGTCTCGCTTTCAGCTATCAACGATATTTGATTTAAATTTATGGTACCGATCAATTATATTTATCACCGTTCCTATATCTATATATGCAGGATTTGCACAAATTGCAATTTGCTATATAAGAATACAAAAACAAAAATTTCAGTTTTTGCGTAATTTTCCAAAAGCCTCTAAAATTTGTTATTAAATTTATTTTTAATGCTCTTGCGATTTTATTGTATAAAAGAACAAAGAAACTAAGTTCACATTAGAAACTGTAAATGTGCCTCGCCAAAACTGAATTTTTTAAAAACTTTAGCTCTTGTTTTACAAACTTTAAGACTAGCCACTGAGTTGACTATTTCGGGTACATCAATGAGATATAGCGCAAAATATATCTGGTTACAACAAGTATCAATTTCTATTTCAACATTTGTATTTCATAGAGGGGCGTCCAAAAAAAAAAAAAGCCAAAAAATTAAAACAATTTGTCATCAAAATTTGTCTACACTGCATGTAACGTTTGAAACTCTGCACAACAACAAAAAAAGGTGGTGTATCATTTATTTACAGAGTCCGATTAGTTTATGTTAGATGGCATGAAATCAAAAAGTATAAATGCTCGAACAAAAAGTGTAGAAGAATGAAAAAAACTGAAGTAATTTTTAGCCCTTTTTATAAGTTTTTTTATTTTGAACAACAATCATGATTAAAAAATGTCCTGTGAATTTAAATCTGTAACTCTTTTGTTTATGGTGGTATTACCATAAAATTTATTAAAGATTAAAGTCAGTTTTAGCCAAGTTACAAATTTTTGATAATACATTTTTGCAAATAATTTTGAATTTTTTTTTCTTTTTTTATTACAAGTTGAAAAATTTAAAAATTATGTTTTATACAAAAATCCTCATCATTTTTATTATAATTTTAGCGGAAACAAATAAAGAATTAAAATAACTTCCTTAAAATAATCTTCTCTTTATATTTCTACTCCAGCGTACTGTATATAAGCAGAAAATTCCTAAGTGTTTAACTAAACTGACATTGGTAATGGTAACTTTGTTAAATACTTTTATTATTGAAAACAAGGAAATTAAAAAATAAACAAATTTGAAATTTACAAAGAGACTGTAGAGTTTATTCAACTTTAGTTGTACAAACAAAACAAAGTTTACAATTCCATAAAGTTTGAAATGTAATATGGACACATATGTTTTTAAATGAAATACACTCACAAAAATATTAACATTTAAAGGTTCAGTAAATAGTTATACACTAAGAAATTTAAGAAAATGGAATTTCAGAAAATTTGTTTTTTTAATCTTAAAAGTAAATTATTTTTATATATTTTACAATTACTATAATATCTAAACTTATTTATGTAAATATATTATGAAAAACGTTACCGTTGAGAATTTTTAAAAAAATTTCCAAAAAAAAGGAGATTTAAAAAAAGAGTTCCACCTGCTTCCTGCTTTAATACCTTCAAAATTACTTAAAATTTGTTTATATAATAAAAATACATAAGCAAAAAAAAATTATATTTTAAGAAAGACTACAAAATTCATGAGGTCTTCACTCGGATTCCAGTCTTACAAATCCCCGTAAATTTTAGGGCTGAACGCATGGGTTCTCAAGTGCTGACCTTAAGTCTGTTGGACAATTTATTTTTCATTAGTGATAATTTGAAAAATGATGTTCCGCCGAGGCATTTTTATGAGACAAAGTAAAAATATAAAATTAAGTCTTCATCGAATCTGTTTTTTATACTCTACACCATCATAGGTGGTTGGGGTATTATGCGTTTATGTTGATGTTTGTAACGAACAGAAAAAGTTATCCAAAATCCACCTTAAAGTATACCGGGTCGACTCAGAATCACTTTTTAAATTGATCTAACAATGTCCGTCCGATCGTCCGTCCATCCGACTGGCTAGCTTGACGGCTTGCCACGTAAGCATTGTATAAAAAGTACAATTCGCAATTTCAAAGATAATTAAATGAAATTTGGCACGTGTTACTTTTATGATACAAGAACAAAGCCTATTGAAATTGTTTTTAATCGGTCAATTATTTCACCTAAGTTTAAACACTCATTTGCCTTAAAAATAAGAATACAATAATGAAATTCGGTGCATAGAAGTACAAGTATCAATCTTTGTAAACAAATTTATGAAGATCGGTCCACAGTTGACCATAGCTCCCATATAAACCCTTTTTTCTAAAAATCACTTTAATATGCATAAATCACATATGCACGTTAACATTGCCAAATTTTATGAGAATCGGTCGATAATTTAACATAGCTCCTATATAAATCCACATCCAGAGATCGCCCTAAAATGTATTAAATCATCTAGATGTTAGCATCAACGCATTATTATATATTTGTATATTTTTTCTTACATTTAGTAAAATTGGCCACAGGTGTAATATAAGTCAACTTTTCGAATTTTTATGCTCGTACACAATGGTGTAGGGTATCATATCGGTCTTGACCGGTTATATGATACCTTACTCTTTTTTTTAATTTTCCCAATCCGGTTCAAAAAGATTTGGCATTGAATGTTTTAAATAGTTGTTCATAAAATATATCATAAGGTTCTTTTTTTATAACACTAGAGTTAGAGTTAATCGAAATAGACTTTAAATGTTGCCATTTAGATCTATTTTAAAGAAGGGGCCAAAAAATTTCCAAGTGGTTGAAAGAAGGGGTAGTTGGCGACTAATGTCGCCAAACGGTAACCCTCACTATAAGGACATTTTAAAATATTTGTCATGAGCCGTATGACTGTTGTTAAAATAATTAAATATTTATCATACGCCTTAAACTGTCAAAAATTTTGAACCCATTTTTAATTGCTTTTTTTTAGTTATCTTCATCCAAATTTTACTCATTCTAAAACACATATCTTCTACTGTATTTTTCAAATATTACACTGAAAAAAATATTTTTTAATTTAGAAATATTTCATAAAATTTATTTTTTGAGTAAATACATGTTAAATTTATTTTATTAATATTTAATATTAATTATATATTTTTATATATATAGTTAAGATTCTTAAAAAAAATTGTCTATGTGTAAAAATGTTTAAAAGTATATAAATATTTAAGCATACACACATTATCTAAAGTACATATAGAAACAAACATTCATATGTACATATATCAATGCATGTGTTCAAATGTATCTTTCATGAATGTGGGTGCACTTGAGTTCACATAGAAAACAATTTAAAAAGCGTAAATGGAAAAAACAAAAAAAAAAAATATGTTAAAACTTTTAAATTGTACATATAGTATACAGAATACATGTATAGTATGTAGTTTTTATGTTTTGTCTTGTCAAATATTTTTTTTAGAAAATCTTACACATACATATGAACACACACAGATAATAAAAATAAAATAAACAAAAAAGATACGCAAATAGATAAATTGATATGAAAAAGTTGCTTAAGTTTATTTTTTATTTAAAAATCAAACTGTCATGAATGGTTAACTTTTTTTTTTTTCAGGTGAACTTGTAATCTGGGTTAATTAAAAATCTGAAATGTTTTTATATTTGTACTAATTTAAATTGGTCAAGTATATGTTAAATCAAGAAAAAAAATTAACCCTTTTGGGTAAGAGTTTTATAATCTAAAAAAATATTAATTTAATGTTACAGTTCAAGGTATTTTTACTAAGTTGGGAGCTGTTGGAAAAAAAAGTAATCCTTTACATTTTTATAAATTATTAATGCGCCAGATTTTGGGTCATAATGAATCTAACATGAGTTGAAAGTACATCATTAGATTAATAAAATCTCCATCGAATTTCGATTTTATGGACTCTTAAGCTTCGGATATTTTATAGCACTCCTTTCAAAACATTTAAATTTGTAAATTTCATTACATTTATGTGAGATTTTTATTAAATGTCCCTCCCCTTTTACGCCCTCTTTCAATAATAAGATTTTGTGAAATATATGATTTTCTGAAATTATTCAACCGATTTAACTGATATTTTGTACATACATTGGCCAAAATAAATATTTGACATACTATTGCATTTCTTAAAATTTCGTCATAATTTATACACTTATTAAATTATTTCGAATAAAATGACAAATGCTTATTTGAAATATGTGTTTCCTTCTAGTTTTAGTAATATTTGCTCCCATCTGAAATTCTGCAAATGATGGATTTTATAATTTTTTGTGTCAACATTTTTATAATTTTATTTATTTTTTTATTTTTTATTGTCAAAAAGCAAAAAATTGTTGTTGATTTTTATATTGGTTTAGAAAGAATTTATAACCATTAAAATAATATATTAAAATCAAAAAAAAAAAAAAAATTTAACAATTTTATTCAAAGTTGAACAATGTCTTATTTAAAAAAATTCTAGTCATAATTTTTTCTGTGTTCGAAAACTTTTTAGCGCTTTTTCTAGACTATTAGTACGCTTTCATTTTGCGTTGGAATTTTTGAGGCAATTTTTGCTTGCTGCTCCTGAAGGTTTAATTATATTCTCCAAAAATAAAATTTACATTAAGACAGCATAAGAATTGCAATATGTTTACCAAATTAAGGTCAAGCAAATAAAAAAACATTCATTTTACAACTGTTGTGCTTATTTAACAAAACAAATAAAACTGACCTCTCTTACAAATGTTACTACACATTGAATGTATGTTTAAATTTCAAATAAGACCAAATATTAAAAATTCTATTAAAAAAGACTTTGCGCTGAGTTATTTCTTTTTATTTTACAAGTTTATTAAATAAAATTGATACTTAGCTACCAATTAAATTATCACTTGCACTTGATTTTAAAAAAACTAGAAAAAGAAAAAAAGCTCACAAACACATGTAAAAAAGATAATTTCCTAGCTAAAATACACTTAAAACTTACACAAGAAAATAATGCAAACAACGTTTAATAGTCAAATGAAAAATAAAAATCGTACTAAAAGAAATCATAAAGAAGAAAGTCTTTGGCAAATGGATGTCTATGAGCTTTTCTTCTTTGTTAGCTTCAGTTAACATATGAGAGAGCAAAAATACTAAAGTACATGTGTTTGTGTGTGCTTTTGGTAAAAACCGTAAGAAGATAATATTTAGTAGATACAAAAGTTTAACAAAAAAAAAAAAAAAGAAAACTGGGTTAATGGTTTTATTTATATTTGTAAAATCACTTAAGCCATTTTCCTTCCTATTTCTATGGTATTTTCCACAAAGCTAACTTTATTTATAAGGAACATTTTCTTTTTGCGTCTTCTTTATTTCCTTCTTAAAAAAACATACATACAGCCACAAAGAAAATGTTTATGTGAGCATGTGTGCTCTATAGGGGGGCATAAGTACAAACTGTTAAAAGTACATATTTATAATAGTACACAGAGAAAACTGCTTTATTATGGCAATCGTATTTTGTCGGTTGTGTGTACTATCCCATAATTCTATTGGAACTACTATATATATCGGTATTCTCAACTGTTTAGAAAAAAAAATAATAATTTGGTTAGTATAACCTCATGATATACATATGTACATTAGGCTAGTCCAATCAAGGAAAAAATATTAAAAATTATGTTTTATTATATTTTTATTTCTTAAAATATTCACACATATAGACATACATATACACATTAAAAATTAATTTTATTGAATATTGGACAGACTGGATCATTAATCCCTTATTCTTTGAGGTATCTAAATGAACTCAATTCTGTAACAGCTTATGCTAACTACAATTGGAGATTTGTTATTAAACCTGTAAAAGAGTAAATATTGTTTACAGTTACAACAATATGAAAACTAGAAAGGTATTAGAACCATAATAATTTAAAGGTCATTGTAGGATGACAGAGAAACGACAAAGGCGGGCACTATCTTGACAAATATCTTGAAAGCTTTTCGCTTATGTTGCCGGTAACTTTGAATAAATACAATTTCCTCAAATAACCTATGAACATCAAACATTGCTAAGGTTGATGAAAAAATAAAAAACTTCTTAAGGTGTCTGTGAATTTGGTTATTGAAGGAATGTTTTGTCACGTCTTAAGTTTCTTACCATTACCCCAAGGATGTTCTTTTAAATTACTAATATGCAATGCTGTCCAGTTAAAACATGTCTATAGTGATAAAGTAATTTACATTTATCTTAATAATGGAGCAAACATCCATATTAAATGTTTGTTCCATATGAGGATAGTTTCCATTTCTTCTGTTTTATCTTTTTTTTTTTAATTTTTTCTAGTTATTTTTCTAGAAATATAATTCACACATTATTTAATTTTCATAAACTTAGTTCAATTGTAAATAAAGAATTGATCTTTCTTTAGTTATTATAATTGAATTTTGGGAATACGTTAACCGAAAATACACACAGAGAAAACACTTTCATCGCGGGAACCGAATTTATTGTCAATCGAATTTATTCGGTGGCATATACTATCACACAATTCGATTGTTATTACTGAATGTAGATGGTACACGAAACTGATTTCTAAAAGCTATTCGATGGAGTACACTAAATATACCACTGATTATTGTGAATTATTTATACACTTAAAAAAATAAAAATTTTAATTTATTGAAAAACTAAAAATTATAAAATAAAATAAATTCTTTTAAAATATGTATAATGAACATAATATCACTTATATTTCTGCGAAGATGACGGTTCCGGTTAGCATGCAAGTGTACATAAACTTGTATTTAACTAGCCGAAATAGTTTGAGGACATGTTTAACCATATATAAATTTACAAGAGTTTAAAATACTTTACTAAAAAATTGAAATTAATATAAAATGAAAAAAATGAGTTAAATGTTGAAAAAGCTTAAAAAATTGTTCATAAAATATTATATTATAACTAAGAAAAGTTGACAAAAATTTATTGAAAAACTAAAAATTATAAAATAAAATAAATTCTATTAAAATATGTATAATGAACATAATATCACTTATATTTCTGCGAAGATGACGGTTCCAGTTAGCATGCAAGTGTACATAAACTTGAATTTAACTAGCCGAGATAGTTTGAGGACATGTTTAACCATATATAAATTTACAAGAGTTTAAAATACTTTACTAAAAAATTAAAATTAATATAAAATGAAAAAAAATGAGTTAAATGTTGAAAAAGCTTAAAAAATTTTTCATAAAATATTATATTATAACTAAGAAAAGTTGACAAAAATTTTATTTAAATATTCCATGGCCAAAAAGAAAAAGTATAAATACGCAAATTTTGAATAAAACTGAAATCTATATATATGTGTGTATGTATGTCACGTATAGACTCCAAAACAGCTGGGCCGATTTTGATGAAATTTTCAGAGAATCTTCAAAATATTCAGGCGGGTGATACTGTGAAGTCTGATTTTTGATTTTCGATCTGCGGGCGGACGGGCGTGGCAAAATCCAATTTTCATATTTCACCACCAATGACATATACATATATTTATTTTTTCGCTTTTTTTATTTTATCTTTTTTTTAAAGCCATTGTCATGTTTTTCAAAACGAGATATCAAACTCTTAAATCGGTTATGTAGTTCCGAAGATATTTACAAAAAAACCTATGTTAATAATAATCCAATATCAAAATTTTAAAAATTTCGAAATGTTGCATTCAAAAATCCGAGTTTTCGGTTTATTTACAAAATATTTACATCATTTAAATCGTGTGGTAATACAACACTAATGTTTGCTTAGAGCCAGCAACGCGGACCGGGTCAGCTAGTATGAGATAAAAATTAAATTTTAAAAGATTTATTAAAAAATAACATTGCATCTAAGAAGCATCATCTATATCAAATATTGAAATTTTGCCAAGATATTTGAAAACCAGTTTGCTTTAATAAACATCAATAAATATACTATAAATTTTTCAAGATGGCTTTACAGATTCTGAATTGGAAAATTCAAGGTTTGGTTATCATTTTCAAAATCAATATTCAAAGTTTCAAATTCAATCAAGATTGTATTAATATACCAAAATAAATAAGTGAAAACAAAACACAAAAATAAGAAATTTTCCGAAATATAATATACCAAATGCATAAAGTAAAACTTTTCTTATCTTCTTATTTTGTTCTAACCAAACAATTATTTGAAGCAACTTGTTAACTTAATCCACTAATTATTTCCTAAACCATTATTTAAATTATTAGAAATAATTAAAAAATACCACTATTTATTTATGTACTAACTTAAATCTAAACATATATTAAACATAAATTCACACACACACACACACAAATAGAGTAATACTTATAGTTAATATAATTATATAATATATTTAACATCAATAATTTAAAAATTTTAACATAAAATATAAAATAACTAAAATATAGGAAAAAAAATCCACACATCAAGCCCCTTTGACAACAGGCTTGCGGTCATTGGAAAGAGAAAACATTGGTCAGTGAAGTATATTACTATATATTTTAAATATAAATATATATATATATATATATACATATATTTTTTTAACATTTAAATATGTATTTGGTTTTTATGCTATATTTAAAAACAATTACCATATTTAATGTTTGTTAAATAAACTCGTTTATTGCAAATATGCAGTTTTAAATCAACTCTAATTATTTCACGAAACATTTAAGAACCAAAAGTTAGGATTAAGTATATATATGACTGCTTTCGAACTAATATTTTCTCTGTGTGTATTACCATTAACTACCCAGCGGTAAAAATGTCAGGTCCTCCATCGTGCAGGCCCTCTAGAAGATATATTTACATCTTCCTTAAGATGCAGTTGCTAACCAACCTTATATAGTAAGGCTTTCAAGAATGTCTCATCTTTGCCTTCTAAAATATTCGACAGAGCTTCCGATTTCCCTTCTCGTAGAAGCTATATATATATATATATATATATATATATATATATATATATATATATATATATATATATATATATAACATTGAATTGTTTATATTATATTTGTTTACTTTGGACAAAATAAGTTAACAAAAACTTTAATTTTTTCAGGAGTTATACTCTATATTACATAGATAAGTAATCAATAGTATAATAGCACAGTAGTATTGCAATCATGTTGATCATTTGACTAGAGCACTGGATTATAACCAGAAGGATATTGGTTCAACCCCATACTGTTAGTTTTTTATTATTTTTTTTTTTTTTTTTTTAACAAAATATCTAAAAAGATACTAAAAAAGTTTTTGTCGCTTAGGAAACTAAGTGCGAGATGGTATACTGGGTAAGATGTTAGTCATTAAAAATGAGTGCTTCATTTGTGTGCACTGACGGCAATTTTTTTTTTTTTTTTCGTTTAGGTACACATTTTTGAGTATCCTACTACAGGAATTTGTAGACAGCTCAAATAAAAACAGGCAAAAAATAAGTAGCTTATTTTTGTTTCCAATTATACCTGCTAGCTTACCAGAAAGACAAAGTTTTTGCTGGGTTTATATAAATAGCAAAATATTTTATTAAATAGTATAGAAGACCTGCTGACAGCTTTTCTTCAGAAGGTCATTTCAAGGCCTGCTGTCAATTTTTACTCTAGAGGTATCGCGTGTAAAAAATACATGAACATGTAATGCAGAGAGAAGTTCTTTTGGCCATAATAAAAGGCCTTCTATAAGGGCTCTTTACCTGTTCTTTTTACCACTGGATACGTTTATGATTTTGTTTATAGCTCGTGTTAGGAAGTATGTATGTGTTGTTTATAAATCGTTTTCAGCTCATTAGTATATTTCAAGTAACTGGCATTTAACTGAAATACTTTGTAGTAAAGGAATAATTTAATATAAACACAAAAATTGAGCTTTTCACAATCATCTTTAATGTTTAGTTCAAAGTTTAGTGCTCTTTTTTTTCGTTTTGTTATAAAACATTCTCAATCTCAAACTGTTGTGAAAAAAAAAAAACAGAAAATTACTTGAAAAAATAAAATATCAACTGAGAAGATCCAACGAGTACAATATTAAATTGTTCTCTAGTTCATCTCAATTTGGGAAAAACATTTGTATAGAACACATAAGAGTAATTATGATATGAACACTTTTGGCAAAATAGAATATGAAATAATACTATTTGTACGCGTAGTACAGGTACAACTAAGTACTTACAAAGAATGTGCCGATGGATTGGAAAAATTAAGTTAGCAAATATTTAATAATTGAAGGGGAAAGCGGGTATACAAACAGGTAAAATTGTTGACCTTATATGTTCTGAACCAACAAATCTTACAACGTCATTATTAAAAAAGCAATTTCTTTAGGCCTTCAAAAAAAAAAAAAAAATATATATATATATATATATATATATATATATTTAACTTTTAAGTTGCTTTTTTTTCCTTTTTGCAATTAAATTTTTGAAAACTTACCAAAGGTATTCGATCAATTCTAATAATCTTTAATGCATGATGGAATAATTCGTTTCGTTCGAACAATAAAAAAATCTAATAATTTGAATACTCTAAATGCTTCCATTTGACATCAATATTAACATAAATTATATTTCTCAGTAGCTGTAGCCGGAATAAATGATGTTTCTTAAATTTATTCTCACATTTATTCTCCTATTATTGACCATCAAGATGATTCTTAGCAGATACTTTTCGATGATTTAAAGTAGTATCTGGTCCTAAACAAAAAAAAAAAGTTTTTACATCTAACATTTTTTTTTTAACGGCCCTTTGACCCGGAAGTGTCATTTATTAAAAAATTCTGTTTATGCGATATTTTGGCCAATTTTTATAAAAGCAAAAAAGATACATTTTTCAAACATTTACACCAATTATATAGAAGTTTGAAATGTTGATGTCCCATACCTGGTTTCCTGACATTAACGACATATATCTCTAACTATAGAGAATCTTTCAGATTCTCTAAATTTTCTATCTAAAAAACTGTAAAATTTAAAAATTTTAAATTTCTGGTTTCATTATTTATCACCACATAGCTTTTTACCAGATAGCAAAACGGTTACTTGTTATACAACATATGAATTTCCTAAATGTTGTCTCTCGATGGGTTAATAGTTTGAATATAAATGATGCAAATTTTCAGTGCAAACCTGAAATAAATTAAAAAATCCTTGAAAGTTTCAACTCAATTTTTTATATTAAATGACGGTATTTCCTTGAGATTTTAGGTAAATAATTTAAAATGTTGGATTTCTTGTTTATTTTATAAGGTCTACCAAAAAATTTGTCAAAAACTTTCAACAGTTTTCCTATTTGTAAAACAAACTTTAAAAGTACGAAACACATAAATTGGGTTTCAAAGAGTTTTGAAAATTATTGAAATTATAAAAAATGCAGCGCTATGCGATGAGATTTTTAATCGCATAAATTTTGCTTATAGAGATAACCGATGCAACAATACCATTGTGATTTTAATATTTGTGGCCATGGACACCTATTGTATATATCTTTGTCAAATACTTTTGTTCGTAAACAAAAGTATTAAATGTTTGGTACACATGATGTTAAATTTGAGCTAGCAAAGGAAACGCAACTCTTTAAAAATCAACCCGATTTCCGAAAACTTTGATAAAAATTGTTATTGTAGAAAGTTCAAATCTATAATATTGTTAAATTCCATGATTTTCTATCCTTAAATATAGACTTAAAGACATGAAAGCTACAGATAAAATCTCCCAAATAATTATATTCTCTACTATTTTGCAAATTTTTCCACAATGATTTATATTTTTGGAAATATTTTTTTTTTTATTTTTTTTATTAATTTGAAATTTCACAAAGTTTCTTTATACAAAGGTATATAGAAATTAACAGCTAAGTATATTTTTCAATATGATACGGTATTATTTAATGCCTAAATGTAATAATGTTTAAATATCTGTACGGTTACTTGTGCTTAAGAAGTTATACAAACATCAACCAAAGATGTTATTAAAGAGCGACTCAGATAAATTTTTCTGATATAAAACATAGAGAATTTACAAATTATAATTTATTTAATAATTTTTTTATTCAGATGAAAAATATTATTATATTTTAAAAATATTGTTATATTTTCATCTAACTAAAACAGTTATTAAGTAATTAATAATTTACTTAATAACTGTTTTAGTCCATTCTCTATGTTTTATATCAGAAAAATTTATCTAAGTCGCTCTTTAATGACATCTCTGAATGATGCTTATATTAATTCTAAAGCACAACAAACCGTACAGAAATTCTTAAACACAACAAACCGTACAGAAATTCTTAAACACAACAAACCGTATGGAAATAGTGAAAAAGTACTTCATTAAAAATGTCTTATATTTATTTTTACTGTGTAAATAACTAAAATTTCATCCTTGGTCATTATTGAACTTTTGCACTTTTTTGCTATTGAAAATTAATATTTAAGGAAATGTGGCTAGCAAGACAGTCTAAAATCGAAAAATTTGCGTTTAGATTCAAATTAATTCAAGTTGTCTTAATCGGCCCTCATTTCTACTATACAATACTCGTTAAAACCATAAAGGACTTGCCTACAAAATTACTACTTTGATTCTAGTAAATAATATTTGATATGTTAAAAGGTTTTCCCGTTATCATATTTATTTCAATAAATCAACGATTGGTGGCAGTAGTAGCTTTAAATGCCCACATTTGTTCATTCGAATAATATCGAATATCTATTGTTCATGAATTGTAGCAAATTTTAAAGGCATGACGTTTCAATATTGTGCCTCTAAAATGAAGCATCTTAATATTAGAACTAAACATCAACATTATTTCAGTGCCATCATCATAATATAATTCTAAGCTATTACCAAAGTTTTGTAAAGAATAAGGAATATATTGCGCTTAAATATTAGCAATATCCTGTTTAGTTAAAATGACGTTAAATTTAAATGTATTGCTAGTTATTGTTATTGACTGTAATATAATTAAATTATAGTTTGCAACATTTTTCAAAAATATTTTTATCATAATTTAAAAAAAATTCGTTGATTTTCTAAGAGTTGCATTTTTTTTAACAAAATTTTTAAGTACTATTATGATTTTTTTTTAGAAAGTTATGCAAATAATGCTACAGAAAATTATATTATTTATAGGAATAATTGAACCAATTTTAGTGTTTTTCGATTTTTTTTTTCATTTTATTTTTTTTTTAATTTTTAGTGATAACTTAATAATCTATAACCAAATATATATATATAAATATATATATATATATATATATATATATATATATATATATATAATAATCTATAATCAAAATTATATCCAAACAATAATATCTCATTGATTAATGTAGGGTATATATTAATATATATTTTGTATATAAACGAATTTCATATACCATACTAACACCATTACAAATAAATATAATAATGATGGTATATAAAGATTGACATTAAATACTTTATAGCTGCCAGCATTTGAAAGTGAGTTTTTCATCAATTTATTAAAAAGTGTCTTCTTAGACACTCTTAGATGTTCAAATGCAGAAAATTACGTTAAGAAAACATCTTAATATCGAATTATGATCTAAGAAACTTGTATTAGGCGACATTTCAGAATAATACATATTAATAATATTGAATAAAAAATAATTTTATATAAAAAATCAATTAATTTTAAATTCGTAAATTCTATGAAATATTTCATATTAAGCTTAAAGGTGAGTGATGGTAATAAAAAATATTAATGTACCAGTAAATGTAAAGTAAACATTTATTATAAATAAAAATAGTAGAAACATTCCAATTGCAAAAACGGATTTCTTTCTGCTTAATTCAATTTTAGTATATAAAAGCAATTATTGTTCGATACTTTCTTGATTTATTTTTACACTACTAAATGACACTATTGCGACAGTTCAAAAAAACTCTAAAAGGTCACCGAACGGTGACTCTTTTCTGTTTTGAAAGTAATATCATATTCAACTTATATTAACTACATGAAGTTAAGCTTTAGTTTAAATATTGATAGAAAGTGCTGGCAGGGAATATTAGTGTTAATAATGTCATAAATAAAACAAGCTTTAAATATTATATTTAAACTAACGTATTAAAAAAATCGACATTTTCAGAAAATCGGATTTCGAGTTATTCTAAAAATAGCCTTTTTAGTAAAATCGAATTCAAGTACGATTTTACTTAAAAAACAATTTATGCAGCTTTTATTAAAAATATAAATATTATTAAAAATGATTATTGTTTTTACTAAACAAAATACATTAATATTTAGTGTTGCCAGGAGGTGAGAAAGAAGGAGGCTATATTGAACTTTAAAAAAGGCTAAATGAACAAAAAATAGGGCCAGAAAAAAGTTTTTTTTTTAATAAAGAAACTTGGTTTTTTTATACTCATTATAGTTTTTGATATATTTCTAAAGAAATTGTAATGAATTTATAAATAACACCCAACAAAATGATTCAATGAAAATCCTTCAAAAAATTATCATTTTTTACTTCATATAGTTTTACTTCATATGAAAAATTACCCAAGGTTTTGAGTGCTTTTGTATCATTTTTTAATTATAATTCCTTTTTGGTTAAGCATTTCTAAATTTTTGCATGATTATTCCTATTAATAAAAGTTTTTTAAATTATTTTCATAAAAATATTTGATAAAGTGTATTAAAAAGTAATTATAATAATCGGCTTAGTAACACCACAAAATTTAGAGAACGAAGGGCCGCAGTCGAAATTTTTTATTAAATATAAATAAACTCGATTTTTTATGCGAATAAATATACAAAAATGCTTAAACGGATGATTATGTAAAAAAAAGAGTAATGGGAAATAATAAATTATTTGCCTCGTTATTGAAATACTAACATTTTAGCTTTTTGAAGGCAATTATAAGAACAAAAAAAAGCTAAAAAAAATTTGAAGCTTAAACGGAAATTTTAAGGCTAAAATCAATATAAAAGGGATTTAGCCTCGCAATGGCTAACCTGGTAACACTGCTTATAATACATGTCATTTGTAATGACAAGTAATATAAAAATAAAAAGACATATTACTCTTTCTTAGCTAAAGGATAATGTTTAACTGAATTCTGTTAACGCTTTTTTCGATCTTTGTACCTATTTATTGAAATTCGTCTTATTCTTGTGACAAACGATGAAACTGAAATTCACTTCTTACCTAGATTTTGTTAATAAAGAATGGCTTAAATCTATTAAAAAATATACAAATCTCAATTCGCAGTACGTCTAGTGTTACTCAAATCTCAAATTAGAAATTAGAAAAAAACTAGAATTAAAGCATTATTAGTTCATAATCAAATCATAATGTATGAATTTTCATACAAAATAAATTTTTAAATAATTTGATACATTTAATGCATTAGACCATAAATAAGGTTCAATTAGCAAATATAAAAAATGAGAAATAGGTTAATTTACGCATTTCACAAAAACCGGTTAACTCACAGAAAAAAACCGTCCTGTCGAATTATTCGAAAATAAAATTATTCGAAACCGGTTAACCGGTTTCTGATTTCGGTATCCAATACACTAAAATAAACCAAAAAATTAAATATATATATGCACAAATAAATATAGAAATAAATAAGTCACAATCTAATTATAAAATTCGTTTATACAATATAATAATTAATGATATTAATAACATTTTTTCTGTTACACGTTTTTCTTCTGTAATTACAAAAATATTTAAATTTGTTCAACTTAATATTTTTTATACGTTTCTCTTTTATTTTGATACTTTAAAGAAAAACAAATGTAAAACTTCTGTTATAAATCTTTAACCAATATTCCATCGTTTGCTTTATTTTTTAACTTTTTACTTAAAGTTTTGAAAACAATTTTTCTTAACAAATTTTACTTATTTAATAGACTTTTTTTCTTACAAAAACTTTACTGAAATTGTTGCCATTTTTGCTTGTGTTTTATTTTTCACATTTTTGGTGGTTAACAATTCTCTTATTTCCTGCAATAATTTACTATAATGTGTCACCGGAAAGTGGAATAAGACCCTGATAAAAGTGAATAAATATAAGTAAAAAGGAAAAAAATGAAAAAAAAGAGCACCAGCGACAAGAAAATCCTTCAACACACTCTCCGGTTTGTGTTGAGAATATTTCACATGGAGTTTATTTTACAAACAATTTACATACTTCTATATAATTTTTTAGGCTTTCATGCATATGAAATGTAAAATGGTGGTTGTAAGGAAAAGTACTTTAGAATGACGGTTTATGATTATTTTTTCAAAAACTAATTTTTTTTTAGGACAACTTTTTTTTAAAGTAATAAATATGTGATTAGTTTTTTTAGAACATGGACATAATATATGTCATATAAATTTTCAATAAATTTGTCTTTCTTTCTAAAACCTTTAAATTTTTATAAAATTTCGGAAATTTTATTAGTTTTTATTTCAAACATTGTCAAAAAAATTTCAGCACTCTTAAGTAATGTTAAACCTGCCACTTCACCTCTCAAACATGTATGTCTCTGTCTGCTGTTGATTGCATGAGGCCAAATGATATACAAAAGAAACAAGTAAGAATTTTATATTCAGGTTGGGCGAATCTATATACCCAGCATTGGAAATTTGTATTCCATCATTATTTAAAATTTCACCATATATGGGAGGTGGGCTGTGAAGTGGATGGATCTCGCCCATTTTTGGATTACGAGTTTACATCGATCCTTCAATTTTGTTGGCGTACATACTTTTTTGTAAGAGATATCGGCGAAAAAGAGTGAACTGGAGTTACAACGAACACCCTGTGTTTATAATATTTGGTCCATAATTTTATTGTTTATAAGCCGATTTTGTCCATTTTCAATATAAAACAAATATTATATAATGCAAATATTTGAAAAAACTATTGTGCCCTTAGGAAGGACATTATTAGATTTACGAGTACCCAGAATATATATACTTTATAGAATCTTAAATGAATTTTTTTCGATATGTTACACACAGAATGACAAACTCAAAATACCCCAATGTTTTTGATGGTGGGTATAAAAAAAATTGCAAACAAAAAAGTGTTCTATGAACAATGTCGGTAACGATATGAATTTATACGCACAGTGACACACAGTAAATCCCAAAGTTAAAACATGTTTAATGCGGTAAAGAAGAATTTAGCATTTCCGTGGTTTTGTGCATGATGATTTTATTTTTCCCAAACTTTTTTTTTTTTTTGTTTGTTAAACTGTAAGAGGGTGTGCTTATGTGTAGAAGAATAAAATGTTACATAAATATGTGTTTACACAGTTAAAATGAAGTATGTATATTAATGACACTGAGAAAAATTATCGTGTTTAAGTAATTATAAATAACTGACAGCACTTAAAAAAATGTATTTACTTGGAATCAAATGCATACATCTCTATACGTACTTTTTTGGTTTTTTTTTTAGAGTATAACAACAGACCGTGTATTAATTAAAAATACAATAAATGAAATATATAAATCAAACATTTATTTCTCTTGTACAGTAATTTTGTGACAGGTTATTTTTAGTTTATGAAGACATGTTTTGCTGTCTGTTTCATTTATTTTATGAATCAGTAAATTTATTAAAAATGTTTAAAAATAAAATTACTATTGTTTCTTAATTCTTATATAAATTTGCATCGAAAAAATTTTGTTTTACTCCAAAATAAAAATGGCGTATTAAAGGTTTTTAAACAAAAACAAAATAATAATTTTTAGATGTGGTATGGAATATTAACTGTCAAAACTGCATCAAATGTTTACTCCCAATTAATTCAAAATTATGCCTACAATTTTCTCGATAACCCTAGACAAATAATCGAGTGTTTGATGTAAAATTATCTCATAATTGAAGATCTAGTTTCTCTAAGAATTAATTTTCTTTACTCCCGTCCTAATTTTATTCTGATAACTTCGGCTATACGAGAAGCTACGCTAAGATTTGTCAAGAAAGTAGTTCGTTCGTATTAATTGTATAATTGACTAACTGATTACACAAATTTATAGAATTTATATAGAGTTTTTTATATTTTTTCACCGATATTGTTAGGAAATTAAGAGTTGTGAAATATCTTTGCACAAAATTGAACTAAAACATAATTACGAAATAATTGCAAATGATCATCTGAATGCTTTCTAAATAGTGAACATAATTGATCAACAAATGGAAAATCTGGTGCATAGAAATTATTCTGAGCATGATGGCCCAAGGTTTTGTGTTATTTAGAGCAATTAATGTCTTAAGATATGTTTGGACATAATTTTTTTAACTACTTAAAAATTTAGTATAATTTCGGTTGCTTATTTGCTGGTATGTTACGAATAATTTCTAAATTACGCTATTTAGAGATATCACCCTTAACTTGTACCAGTTAATATATCCTAAAATTGTATGATGGAACAGATTGTCAAATACCTAATTTATATGTCTATTTCTGGCGATTAGTCATTGTAGTATATGGGTTATACGTTCCAAATTTCAATTAGTGTAGTTTTGAAAGATGTTGAGATATATTTTCGCTATAACTAAGCCATTTAAAGACATTTTATAATCCAAATAAATCAGGATTTAGTAAATCTGCGATACTAAAAATTATAACACAAACATTTTGAATTTAACTGAAAACTTTTGTATTGTACTGTATTCTGTATTTACATTAGTATGTGTCCAAATTTAAAAGTGAAATTTTAAGAAAAATCGAAAATTATTCCAAAAGGGATAAAAACTCAACATTAACTTTTATTTTGGTTAAAAACGTAGATAACCATATTTAATAAGGTATAAATAGTTTTTACATAGTTCAAAAACTATTAATTTTATAGCATTTCAAAAATGACAGAAAGCACTTCGGAACACAATTTACACTAATTTCTGTACAAAATGCCCCAAAATCTTTCAAAGAAATAATTAAAAAACTTATTATTCTTATTTTCAAAAATATAAGAACAATATTAGTTTTAGATAGGTATTTCAATACATTACATTACACTATATTACATTACACTATATTACACTGTATTACATTACATTACATTACATTGCATAAGTGAAAAGTATTTTTATTTAAACAAATTTTATCAAGAAAAATTAATTTTTTGATTAAACAAATAAATGCTATTGATTAAATTGTAAATATCAAATTTCATTCCCAGTTCGCCTGGTCTCAAAGATTTTGACAAATAATGTAATAATTATAATGGGCTTTAGAACTTATAGGCTAAAAATAATGATAAAATAAAATCAATAAAATCTTAATGGTTTTGAAGTATTTTAGCATTTATTTTATTTTTGTAAAGAAATCGCCCTGAACAAAAATATCAGAAAAAAAAAAAAAAAAAATAAAAAGAAAATTGATAAAATGAATCCGATTTTTACATAATGTAACATTAGAATGATTGTAAAAAGATCTATGTTACAAGTAATTTCTGTTTTTATTTAATTTTCCTACATTTTGTTCCATTTAGCTAGCTATTTTTTACAAATTTAGCCATTTTTGACCGCCAAGGATTGGCAATATTGATTATGCACTGGTGCATATTCCTATAAGCGCACATCAATTTTTTTAATCAACTTACCAAAAATGGGACAAAAAAAATTAAGGTGGTAAAAATTAATTGTTTAAATTATTTATTGATCACTTAAAATATTAACAACAAAAAACTTAAAATGTACATATTTTTTTTTTATTGTAATTTTAGTAGTTTAATTTTTTATGGCATTTTCCTATAAACACATTTAAAATAATGAACCAATTGAGCATTATTAATAATGTGCTGATGAACCTTTGTTTTGTATAACTTGAAAAATTCGGTCTGGCATTGATTCCACTAATTTTTGAACAAAATCTCTTTCAATTTCTTCCCAGGATTGCTTAATTTTTAGTTTTAATTCCGTTATTGTCATTATGGTTTCTTGGGTTTTTTTTTCTTATGTAATTTTATGGATCTTCTAACTCTACAGATTCTCACTTGGATTTAAATCCGGACTGCAAGCTGGCCAGGCCAACAGTGGGAAACTATGTTCATTAAACCACGATTTAGATTGGTTCGAGACATGGATTGTAGCGTTATTCTGTTGGAATATGCAATCTTCATCCATATATTATAAGAATATTGCACTGAAGTGATTGTTAGTGTGATTGTTAATTTAAAGGAAGTAATAAAAGCATAGAACCAAAATTTTATTACATAAAAATGTACCGTTAAAACGCGAGTTATTGTAACAACACAAAATTATTTTTGGTTAAAAGAAAAACAAACAATTTATATGCGTTTATAGGAATACGCACCAGTGTGTATAAAATTTCTATGAAAAATTTTACATTACATTTTTTAAAGCATATAAGATTCTATTCTGGAGGTAGATGAAATTATGGACCAATTTTAACAAATTTTAATAGGAATCCTTCTTGTGCCGTAAAACAAAGCAACATATTGTCAACTAAAATCCAAAAGGCCGTAACCACTCAAAAATTTAACGTTGGGTTTTTATTAGATTATGACGTACTGATTCAAGCTGCATCTACATAAAAAATGCATATTCAAATCTCCAAAAATTCCATCAATATTAACTGAAGTTAAAAGACTTCTTCATAAACGAAATAGCGAAATAATTAGCTGCTTTTAAGAAAATGTGGCTTAAACTGAAAAAAAAATGAAATTAATATTAACCGAAAAACAGAAATTAAATGAACAGGAGATTCCTAATAACTATAATGTGCCCCTACTATCAAAAGGGAGGATTAGTTACATCATGAAAAACAAAAGTGCGAAGTTAAAAATTCACCACTTCATTTTTTTTATGTGTAATCAAATATAAACCTTGAATTAAGGATTGTTACACACTTTTGATTGTAGCCGAAAAATATAAAAGAAAATCCAGCCAAAAAAGAAAAAAAATATATTGGGCACATGTAAGTAAATACGAATTCGAGCGAAGCGTATTTTTGTTTAAAATAAGTGTGTTTTGTTGTTACTGCTGTGACAGTAACAAAATAAGAGTAACAATGTATAAATTAATTGAAATTTATAACATTAAATTATATGAATAAATTTTGTTCAACAAAAAATTTCTTTAAAATATGCATAACAAAATGAAAATTTCCCTTATAAATTAACAGGAAAAACGTATGTTTAGCAAATTTTTTTAACAAAGAAATTTATTCGCATTTGTTCCTCTTGTTCGCACTTTGTTGTTAAATTTAATAAATTTTCACATGAACGAATTAATATTATACATTGTATAAAATATTTAATCTAAAATTATTAAAATATGATGGCTTTATTTAATTTTATAGCAGATTTTTTTAAAAACGTTCATAGACTGACTGAATGCCTGGATGGATGTATTGTTAAAGATATTAAACATAAATCTAATCATTTAACAAGAATGCCATTATTGTCCACAGTTTATGCTTAGACAAAAATTTTTATTTTTTTTTTTCCTCTTGGATGATATTTTTTAAATTAGATTTTTTTTTCTCTTTATAGAAAAATAAATTTAAAATAATTTGTTAGGATTTAGAGAAAAACAAGCCGAATATTAGCAAGTGTGTGTGTGTATGTTTCTGTGAATTTTTTGGCAAAATCATTGTATATTTATGACCCATTCAAGCGTTAAATCAAACTGTCAATTTTGGCCTATTTATGTGACTTTTTTCTGTTTTTGCTTCCCTCTACCAATAAACTTTTAACATTTATTATGTATTTCATGTGTAAGTGAGTGAAATTTTCCAATTTATTTGTATGTATTTGTTGTGCTTATATGTGAGCGTTTGGTCACATTTATATAGGTTGTCAAACTAAAAAAAAAGAAAACAATTTATAGAACAAATTTCTATTAAAGCAATGGCACATTTTTATATTTTTTAATAAAGTTTTATAAAAATGTGCTATTTTTTTTATTATGTTTTAGCACTATTTTCATTTAAAACGGTCGATTTGTTTTTTGTTTCCATTTTGCAATTGAGTTTCTGTGATAGCATTATCACGTCCAGACCATTACATATGGTAATAAAGTTTTGGTTTTAATTGCTTTGTGGTAGTAGAGTAATATTAAGTATTAGAGCTGTTTGCTATTTATACTCTATATCATGTTTGCTACATTTGATATTAAAAGCTGCGTAAATGCGTTAAATATTGGGAAATTTTTTATGTTCATATATTAAATTTTCCAAGCATTTTTTCTCTTTTCACAGCTTTCTGAAATTACCAAATGACTTAGAAAATTAAAATTCGGCTTATATTTTATTAAAATAAAATTTCTATCAGGGAACAGAAATACACGGATTTATATATAACTTCCTAAGTATTTTCCCCCCTTTCCTGAGCTTTCTGAAGCTCCTGGACGACGGCGAAATTTAAAATTTGCCCTACCATATTTTGAAGTTTTTAGCAGGGAGCGGGGATACGCGTATTTTTTTCTTTTATTTTATGTAATGTATTTTAAAGGCAGTCGGTTTGGTTTTAAGAAGTTTAAATTTGCTATACTCATTTTTTACTCTCCAAATTCTTTCGGAAACTGAATTTGTGTTCCAGGAAGAACATTTACTTCGGTTATTTTTATTTATTTATTAGCCAACCCGGCAAACGTTGTTTTGCATTATAATTTATTTCTATTTTGGTATAACGAATGTATTCTACGTATGTGGGCATGGGTGGTCGTGCTTTTACCATTTTGCCTTATTTTACGCCCTAAATGCTAAAAATTTATAGCCTTTAGTTCCTTCAAAAATTGAAACCGGACAATTAATTAAGAAGACATAGGTAGGGGGAGCTTTTACCCGTTTTGACCTATTTTACTCCCCAAATGTTGGAATTTCCAAAAAATATATATCGTTAAGTTCCTTTCACATTTTACAGTGTCTACGCGCCAAATTTTAAGAAAACTGGTTGAAGTGGGAGCTTTTACCCCTCATGCCCTATTTCCGGTCCTAAATAATAAAAATTATAGGCTTTAGTTCCTTCCAAATGTTACACTATTTGTAGCTAAATTTCAAGAAAATCGGTTGATTAGTTATGAAGATATAGGAAGGGGACCTTTTACCTCTTGTGGCCTATTTTACGCTTTCTAGCGATATGAAATATATGTTACGACCTATTATCATACCTAACAAAAACACATACAGAGGAGGAGTTCAATTACAAACACAGTGACGCGAGAATTTTATATATATAGATTAAATTTTTTTTTTTTTTTTTGGTTTAAAAAGATTTATAATTAAAAACTTTAAGCATCCCATCAAATCCTAGCGGCTTCAAATCTTTTAACTTTTTTTAGGAATAGAAAAATCGCAAAAATATTGTTCACATATTTTTAAAAGGTTTTCGAATTTCTTTGTGCATTTTTGTATTATTATAATATTTTTCCTGGCACTGGCAGACTTACATGCAAAAAAATGCTTGAAGGAAATTAGATTATCTTGCAAATATATTATCAGATTTTGTCACTGCTTTGAGTCAAATGCTATTAAAGTAATAAAATAAGTTAGGCTCATTTTTAAGCCAAACTCGATTTCTCATATGATTCTACCTTTTTCCTAATTTATATTACATAAGGAAGGATTTATAAATCAGGATAAGTTTTGAACGTAATCCCCTCAATATGTTTTCTTAACGATTTCATTGACACAGTTGATGTTTCAGAGTTACCTCCTCTTCCTCAGTTGGTTTACAATCCTATTATCAGATAAATGAGCTCCAGCCTCTTATGTTCTCTCAAGGGTCTGAGTTCCCCGTAGGATACTCATTTCTAACTTTTGAGAGTAAATTCCTAGGTAATGGCGTTCGTGTTTGTATAGGTCGTCTATCTTCTTGTTTTCGGGGGCTATATTTTGAAAATTTTTTTTCGAAAGACATTGAACTATATTTCGACTTATATCATATGATTTATACAAATGTGCCAAGCGTCCTTGTTGATTAAACAATCAGCCAGTTGTTTCCCAATATAGCCCTCATGAATAGGAAGCCGACTTAATACTCTCTTACAATGAGCAGCGAACTCATTAAGAGATATGGAAAATGTACATAGACACGTGCAAAAAAGTTTATATCTCTAGCTAACTTTTACCGTACTCGGGCGTTCAATAGAAGTAAAATAGAAATGCAATGGAATAGTAAACTGTTATCAATTTTATAAGGGATTGTTAAAATTTTGGAAGATAGCCACTGTTGAACAAATAAACCAAGCAAATATTTTGAGAAAAGAATCTGTAGACCGTTGCTCTATTAACGATTTTATTTTCAGGATCCGAGGAGTTTGATGGCAAAAGCAAGTATAACGAATGTTTATGGGGAGTTCTCTTCTCAAGTTTATCTTTATGAAACCGACCTTAAACCTCAAATATTTCTTTTTATTCTGAATTTTTAAAATAAATTTTGATGAAATTATGTTAACAACACTTGGTGAAGTAAAACAAAAAAAATCAAGACCAGAATTGGTTCCAAGTGATACCGGCGAGCATTTAAATTTAAAAAATTAAAAAAAATTATTTGAAAATAATATGTTCTTGATTGCTGTTATCACGGACTTTAGCATATATGACCAATTCCTCTAATGTAAACTAAAAACACTTATAGAAATAGGTCAACTTGTGTTCAATCTGTCTGTCATTGACGAGCGTTGAATTATATTGTGTACAAGTGGTGAAAGCAAAATAATTTGCCCTCAACAGCAGCGCTAGAGCGTGTGTCCAAACTTGTGAAGAAAAAACCTGATTGACTGTAAGAGATACCATTTTCGCGAGACACTCACAGCTTAATTTTAATGAGGCTATAGTTTCCATATTATATTTTAAAATCGTTCTCGCGCGATAAAGTATTAATTTGCAAACATTTTATAACTCTTTAAAATCTATCTAAATTTTTGTATTCTTTTATATTAGCATTTTTTACATTTTAAGTGAAGTTATATTTACAATAAGTACATAATAAGTACATTTAGTTACTTTTTAATAAAAAAATCATAAAAAGTACTCACAGCACGGTGTTTTTAATATTTCATAAATCGTCGAGGCACACTCAAGGCGCTAATTGAAATCGGTGAAAATATATACCAATCTGCAGATGTAACTTAACTTATATTGCGTTTGAATTTAGAGCAACTTTTAATTAATATTTGCAATTTTTTATTTATTTATATCATTTTAGGATTTTTTTCTTTTGTAGTTAGATAAGTGAATTTAATGCAATTTAAAAAATACCAAAAATCTATGTACACTTTGCTTTTTGCTCGATATTCAAGAGGTAGGTTAAATCAGAATTATGATCCCGATTACATTCACTATTACTAAATTATTTATTATTAGTAAACCTCCGTTAATTTATATTTTGTACACCTCGTGTAAAATGGGATTTTCATAATTTTATAAAAATTTTTGATCTTCAAATACCATAACATAAACGGTCATTTCTTGTCCACTAATATCATTGAAAAAAAATTGTTTAATTTTCAGATATTGAAAATATATTAACAAATATTATGAAATTAAAAAACGAAATAATTTATGCATAATTTATTGTTTAAAAATTGTTTTAATGAGGTACTAAAAATCATTATGATTGCGTTTATTTTCTGTGACATCAACCAAATATTAATTTGAATTTTAGACATACTGATGTAGGTAATACATATGTGGTATTTTTTTCGCATTTTTTTCTTAAACCTCTATAACACTGACGCCGTTCGCAAAAAGTTATTAAGGCTAACAGATTTGTGTTTCACTAAAGCCAGTTATTTAGGTTTAGAAATAGGAAGTAGTCACTAGTAATCACTATCTCCTGATCATATGGGGTCATTTTCTTTCTAAATACTCATTAAATCTGTCTAATAAGTTTCCATAATATTCACCGTTTATTGCTTTTTCCTTTTGAAGGTAATCGATTTGGATTATCCCGTGTGCATCCCAAAAAACTGTTGCCATCACTTTATTGGCCGATAAACTTACCTTGGCAGGTACACCCGGAGAAACTCATTGTTTTGACTGCTGCTTGGTCTTCGGAGTACAGTAATGGATCTATGTTGCATCCACAGTTACAAAACGCTGCAAAAACTCATTCGGATTGCGGTTAAACAACTCCAAACAATCCTTTGAAGTTGTCACACGTTTACGTTTATGGTCAATTGAGAGCAAAAGCGGCACCCATCTTGCAGATAACTTTCTTAAACCCAGCTGATCATTTAAAATCGAAACCACACTACCATATGAAATGTCTATGGCATCAACAATCTCACGCACTTTTACTCTTCGGTCGGCCAACGCCATATCATGGAATTTTTCGACATTTTCGGGTGTGCTGACCTCAATTGGCCGTCCAATACGTTCGGCGTCATTTGTACTTTGCAACAACAACAAAAGTCAGTAAACCACTTTTTTATCATTGAAATCGATGATGCAGAGTCTCCATAGTATTTATCGAGCTTTTCCTTGGTTTGATTGACGGTTTTTTTTTTCGCAAAAAATAATGTTTAATGAGCACTCGAAATTCACTTTTTCCATTTTTAGAAAAATACACGAGGTTGTATGTTTTGAACAGCTGTTAAACGCAAAGTAAATGACGACACTTACTGAAAATTTGACAGTAGTCTATTAACAGGTGGTGCTTGATGGAAATAGTGTTGCATTTCATATAACTATGAGGGAAGTTCGAAGAGTCAGAGACTTATTGATCCTCCCTTGTATGTTTGCTTTTAGAACGAGGGATCTATATATAGATGGGTTCCAAAAATTGATTTGGATATGTTATATTCTACTTAAAACTTACGCAAATGTTAAAGTAAAGAAAGAGATCTCACAGTTGCCAAAAAGGACTGCTGTAACAAGCTTCATTAATATGATAAAAAATTTAGAAACTAAAAGACTCATTCTCGATTTTTAAGGAAACTAGTGAGCTATTTATTTGGGGTCCACTTAACCAAAGAATATATCAGTGGCTTTTAACTTAAAGAGAAATTGCCCTGATAGAACGTTAAATTAGTTAGGAATACAGAAATAACTACTATTGTTGTGGATAGTCGATCATTCGTGACCAAGCGAATAAAAGAAAAATATTGGATTATTCACAATTGATCAACATAACACATATCTTACCTACAGTACTATTATTGAACAGAGTTTATAGTTTCAACCCTACTTTAATATGAATTTAAAAAAAAAATCTCTACATCTTCGGATGGAATGTGACTCATTCGTGCTCTATATCTTTTATCAGATACATAACGTGTACAAATCGAAATTATCTAATAAACTTTTAGACAGGCAAAAAATTTGTACATGGGAGAAAAAAGCACTTCATTTATACCAAATGGCACTACTTTCAACTGAGAAATATACGCAAATATACTCGATTGCTAAATCGAAATTGTGATTTAAATTGATATACCTGAAAAACGAGCTTGATTGGTAAAAAAAAAAAAAAATACTTGACCATCGTCCTTCGCCAAATATCTTTTATTTTTATATGAAACTTTATTAATATATTATTGTTATTATTTTTTTTTTTTCGTAAATAAAAGGTAACATAGAATACTCGTTTTATTATTTAAAAAAATAAATAAATAAAACATATGGCACAACTTGTTTTTATTGACTCAATACAAATATTTCAATATCCATTCATATTGCTTTTGAACATTTATCCACGGCATTTAAACATGACTACATCTTGTAAACAAATGTGATTTGGAAGTTTTCAAGTAAGTCTCGAGGAAATAGTGATCGATATAAAACATATAGTAATCAATTTGTTCTGAAAATTTACTTTAATTTAAAACAGACCTTTTTTGTAAAACGATTCGTATACCTCATATGTATATGATTTAAAATTATTTAATATTCAGTCACTGTTATGTAGTTCTAAAATTACACAAGTTTCAAAAAAATTTATATTCTTTATCGACGCTTCAGATTTTATTTAACTCTTTTATACGTAGTTGTATATTGTTTTGTTATAATTGTTTTCAGCTTGAAAAAATTCATTTTAACTTGTAACTTGACAACTTCTTAAATATTGTGACAATCAAGTTTATTCTAGTGCCGTCAGAAAAGTTTCCTTCATATCCTTAGAAAACACAACGAATTCTAATTTGTTTGAACTCATTTATCTTCTCATTATTACAAAAAAAAAAAAAAAAAATAATAATAATAATAATAGTAATAATAATAATAATAACTGAGTGTACTAAAGAAGATCAATCCACTAAACTGTTCAGAACTCGGTAATAGTAAACACATATTTAAGGATTACTTAAAGATAACTAAAAACTAAAATTGTGTTTAAAAAGTAGTGAACTCATTCCAAAAAAAACGTAACCGAAAATAAAATAATACATACAGAATACAGAATACATAAAATATTTTATTAAAAACGAATAAAAAGCAATTTTTCTTTTAATTTTAAAAATTAACTATAACTCTCTGAAAAACACAATATTTCAAAGAGATTGACCCACTGGTTTCATTTTTATAAGCTCTCCATTCTTAAAATTTGGTATATCATGGACTCCATGAGTCATCAAATATGAAATGATCATTGGTCTTCCGATTTGATTCATATTTGTTAAACGTACATTTTATACCACCAAAAAAAAAAAAAAAGAACACAACTGCTTTTATTATTTTTTCAAATGCAAAAAATTCGCGATTTTCTTCATGATTTCAGTTCTATAAAAAATCTAAATATTTCAAAAAATCTAATTTTTAATTTTCCATTTCTTTTGAAGCTGAAGTCAGATGTTAATTTTGACGGCATTAGAAATGAAACATAGTTCTCTTTAAATATCGTAATATCAGAAAAAATATTTTTTTAGAAAAATTCATGTTTTTTTTTTTTTTTTTTTTGATGCACTTTTGAAAGCGATTTTTAATTTTTCAAATAAAGCATAAAATTGGCAAATTGCCTGAATAATTCAGTTTAAGTTTTAACTGAGGGAAAGTTGTAGCATTTAAATAATTAAAAAAAGAAAAAACGTCAACAAATTCTTTCATTTAAAATCTCATTTTCTTATTTAAAAAAAAAAAATAATTTTTTTGATTTATTTCTAAAAAATGTTTTTATTCAAAATGGGACGTGTTAAGGCTCTTAGTAACTCTGAAAAAGAAGAAATATTGATTTTGAAATCTCAGGGTCAGAATCCGGTCCAAATAGCCAAAACCATTAATAAAGGAAAGACAGTTGTGTACAGTTATTTAAATAACGTGAAAAGATATGGAAAAAACATGAAAGAGTGGAAGAAACTGGTAACAACTCCAAAAGAAAGACGAAAAATTCTTAAAATTGCATCAAATTCTGCCATGTCAGTATCAAAAATACGTGAAAAAAGTGGAGTCTATGTCAGTCTAAGAACAGTGCACCGTTGTTTAAAGTCGTGCCCATACATAGTCCGACGAAAACTGCAAAAAAAAACACCACTTAATGAAAAACGCAAATCACAACGTCTACAGTTTGCCAAAAATATAATGACATGGTTCGACAAATGGTTTAAAGTTATATTTTCCGATGAAAAAAAGTTTAATATTGATGGTATCGACGGGTATAACTATTATTTCCATGACCCAAATAAGGAGGAATTATTTTTGAGCTGCAGACTCAGCCGAGAAGGCGGAATAATGGTAATGGGTGCCATTTCGTATTATGGTACCATAGAATATCAAAAAAAAAAAATGACTGTAACGACTTACAAAAACATTCTGTAGGAAGCACTTCCAAAATTTAATGATTTCTTTGGACACATATCTTGGACGTACCAACACGACAACGCTCCGATTCATACCGCCAGAGCAGTAAAACAATGGATTAATCAACAAGGTGTTCAACTTTTGGATTGGCTCCCATATTCACCAGACCTGAATCCAATGGAAATTGTCTGGAATTAGCTTGAAAGAAAAGTTGATGGAAATAATAATGGTGATAATTTTTACAAAAAATGGTTTAAAAAACCGAGATATATCAGACAATACGGATGCATGTTATTATAAAGTGCTAAGCCACTAAACCACATTTTTTAAATTGACTCTGGTTTTCGCGATAAATCGCTATTTGCAGAAATTAATGAGGTTAAATAAAACATTAAAAAATTCGATCTAAAGTTGCCTTTAATTTATACTGATATCATTTTTTAATATCCTCAATATTTAAGGAGATATTAAGCATATTTCCTGAAAAAAAATCTTAAATTTAGTACAAAATTTCCAAAAAGATTGCTTTAAAAAAATCATAATAATTTTTAAATGTCTCGTATATGTTAATTTTTTATTTATATTATTTTCTTCTTTCGCTTTTTTAATTTGGTGTGTTTATTAATTTTATCACGTATGAAACAGTGCCATAAAGTTCATGTTTTGTGGACTTCTAAAGTAGGACATCTAGGGCATTTTTGTCTGAAATAAACAGTTTAAGTTTAGATAATTTTTATGTACATTATCCGGTTCTATCAAAAGTGGTTTCAATGGAAAAGATTGATTGACATTCCTCTTTATTATAGAATCATAAATGGTACGAGTACATGTCTTCATTGCGCAAGAACCTCTAAAATTAAAGAAATATCTTTTATCCTAAAAAAGGTTCCTCAAAAAGGGTCATGTAATTTTAATTATTTTTTAACATAATGTTTAAAATCAATTTCTCATTACAGTGTAAAAATTTCAAAATGCGTTCTCAATGGCATCAAAAGTTATAACAGTTTGTATATAGCAGTTAGTACAATTTTACTAACAAATTAATATATTCTTAAGTATTCTGATACTTATATTTTAAATTTAGTATCGAAACAAATAATAAAAGATAAAAACAAGCAGTGTTGCTCAAGATCGACCATATAATACCCTACATCTTTATGTATAGCACTAAAATGATTATCGGGAGAGGGCCTTATATGGAAACTATGGTCAACTGTAGAGCAATCCTTATGAAATTGATTACAATAATTTATGTGTACATGAAAATTATTTATGTAAAATTTTATTTCGATATTGGCATTTATGTGAGATTTATGCACGTTTTTTCGGGAAAGTGAATTATATGGAATCCATGGTTAATTATGGACCGATCATTATAAAATTTAGTGGAGCGATCCATGCTTGTATAAAACTTAGTTGTGTTAAAATTTATCTCGATATTGATTTTATGTGAGATTAAGGCAAATTTAGTTGATTTTCTGAAATGGGGATTATATGGATATCATGTTCAATTATGGACCTATTATTGTGAAATTTTGTATGATGATTTACACTTATATAAAACTCCAATATATAAAAATTTGTATTGATGTTAATATTGATTTTGGACTTATGCGCTTTTAAGTCATTTTTAGGCAACGGTACCTGCATGAATGATATGATCAATTATGAAAAAAAAATTATAAAGTTTGTTATAAGGATTCATATTTATACAGAATTTATGTATGCTGAAATTATACAAATATGATATATTTCAGATATTTATATGCGTTTAACCACTATTGCGAGGAAAAAATTTGTATGGGGTATATGTGAAATAATGAACAGATTATGATCAATTCCAATAGATTTTTACAAATTTGAGTAAATAATCTTTAAAATCATCACAAATAATTTGGTGGATTTTGTAAAGTGGGTTACAGTGGATTAAAGATACGTTAATATGCTCTCGAAACTTCTAAAATAATATAAAATTATTTTTTTCGGGATCAAGACCAATGTTGCCAGTTTAGCCTTTTTAAAGCTAAACCTAATATTTTTATTTTGCTTTTAGCCTCGAAATTTTCTTTTTATTTTCTAGCTTTTTTATAATCTTTTTTATTCTTAGAATTTTCTTAAAAAGACTAAAATTTTAGCATTTCAGCAAACAAGAAAATAGTCATTTCTTATTTGCTTTTGATAATTTTTATTTTTACAGAATCATCACTTTAAGCATTTTTGTGTATTAATTCACTAAAATTAAAAATTAAGTTTATTTATATTTAACAAAAATTTTTGCCTGAGGACTTTTACGGACTTAGTTAATCAATTATTACAATTATTACTTAATTAGTTATAGAAACAATTTATGAATACAATTTTAAAAAATACTTGTAAAAGCGAAAAATCACCCAAAGATTTGGAAATGATTAATCGAAGAGGAATTAAGATTTTAAAATGACGAAAAATCGATTTAAAATGTTTCATTTATAAATTTATTATAATACCATTTAAATAAAATATCAAAAACTGATAAGAACAACCTAAAAAAATGTGCTTTTAAATAGAAAAAATATATTAGTTTTTTCTTTCTTTATTTTTAGGATCATTTAGACTTTTCTGAACTATTTTTAATTTATCCTTTTTTTCCCCAACTACTGGCAACAGTAATCAAGACTAATTCAATAAATAATGATCTGTTATATTAAAATTTGAATAGGTTACCAATATGCCTAAAAAACCGTTAATATATAATAGAACAATTGCTGTAACTTCTGATCCCATTGAATTCCATTTTTTTTAATACCTGTAACATTCTTACAAGCAATTTAAATGTTTTAGAGTCTTTAAGGTGCTTTAGTAGTTACAATACAATACGAGAATTTATAATTCTCATTTACTTTATATAAATTTAAACATATTTAGTCGAGATTGGAACGATACATGGGAGCAAGAACCGAAGTACCGATCTTGTTACACTTTGCTCTTAGGGATCAAAGTATTACCAGACACGATACGATTTTCTTCCGAAACATAGCCAATCCCGTAATTACCAGAGCAAGAACAGAAGAATTTATTTCACCGGATTGTATTTGGAGGTCGAACGTTGTAGTTAGCCGACCAAGAGCCGAAGCATTTATCTCGTCGGATAGTATTTAATTTATAAAATAACTCATATGATTAAAGCTAGCCGAGTGAGAAGAATTTATTTCATCGGATTTTATTTTGAGGACGAACACTTTAGTTAGCCGACCGCAAGCCAAACAATTTATCTTGCCGGATTGTAATCAGAATTTAGCATAGCTCATACGACCTTAGCTAGCCGATTGATAGATAGCTGAAGCATTTATCTCGTTGGATTGTATTTTGGAGACGAAACTCGTAGTTAGCCTACTGAGACCTGAAGAATTTGTCTCGACGGATTGCTTTTTTGTTAGCTAATACGTGCTAACTGAGAATTCAATTTGACAACAATGCTCTCTTCTCTTGTAGCTAGGTACCGTTTCGTCATTGTTCATGTCACGAAGGGACAAAGATGTTCTGTGGTAACAGTCAAAGGAATCAGACCTTTGAAAAAACTAGACAGACTAAGTATACCTTAGCTTGAAACAAAACTGCATTACAAAATAGATTTAAAAAAATGGAGACACGCTTCTTGCATATAGAGCCACTATTTCAACACAATTATTAAAACTTGGTCTCAGTTTTGATGACTTTTATCTTGCCTTAATTACAAGTTATTTCACAAAATAAATTCTTTAATTAATTTTAACTTTAATATTTTAATATTTTATGATTTTTTGTTAAAAACTATAGTTTTTCAATGGAAATTTTAACTTCTAAGAAAGAACCGGTTAACCGGTTCGAATAATCGATCAACCTAGTAGGTACTAAAAAAACGGAAAGTGTTCATAATTTAAATTATAAATAAATATTGCAAAAAAAAATTCTTGCATACGAAGAAAAGTAAGTAAGTTTTACTTACTAAAATTACTTATCAACAACTGAATTTTAATTGAAATATTTAAATTTAAACTGCTTATAGAGTTTCAACATTACAATACTTTTAAAAACAAATAAATTTATGCAGATTGACTTTTTTTTTAATTATATATCTTGTAGATAACCCAAAAAATATGCAAAAAAAATGCGAGAATTATTTTTTCTCTTCAAAATTAATAACACTGATAAAAGACACAAAAGCAAAGTCTGTAACGCCAAAAAAATAAGAAAATAGCACTTTTTGAATATAAGCCCGCGATATGAAAATATCATAATGCAGACTATAGAGAACACTCGACGTCGACATAAATTTTTTCGCTTGTTAAAACAATTTTTTATTTTATAAAAATAAAGTATCTTTTACAGACTCCGTAAATATTTGCCATACAGGAAAACAATCCTTATATTAGGGTTTTCCATTAAAAAAGTTTTCATACGAAATTTTTTAACTACGTCTACGACTAAGATTACTGCTGATATATTATGTGAGATAACGCTGACAGAAGAGAGTAACCATATGTTAAATTTTAAATAACAGGTACACGTATTTTAATAAATCCTATAAGATATCGTTACAAAAACATTGTTTTTTTTTTGTAATTTTCAAAATACACATGCACACACACACAAACAAATTTTCGTATATGTGTATTTTTTTTTTTTTTTTTTTTTTGACAGTTCATCTTATAAGATGGTTGTGTAGAGAAATCTCATCACAACAGTCTCATAATACTTCTTATAATACTAATATTTGAATATACACGTGAGATAATGAAAGAAAAATCTTTCATATTCTGTTACGTGTAGATGGGCTGTAAGATTTTAGAAACAGAAATATGATTATATTAAGTAAATTATGGCATAGATAGGCTCTAAACATTACAAAGCTTAAATAATTTTGAATTGCTTGGAAATATTTTCAAAGGAACTCCCTCAACACACATAGCACCATGCTATATATATAAATTATTGCTAAGCAACATTTGCGCGGTTTTATATATTGTTTCTTTTTCCTTTTGTATTCCAAAACATTCTTTGGAGCTGCTGTGTTTCTTTCAGTTGGTCTTCGTTTTTATATTAATTCCATATGTTTATTGCATTGTGTTCATCTTAATTATGTGCTCGTTAATTAAATTTTTCTTAATAAACAGGTAATTTGTTGTTTCAGTTCTTTGTCTTTTATGTACAAACTTGTGTAAATTTAATTTCATGGTTCTCGCTTATTCTATTTTAATTTCATAATATTAAGTCAGGTTTGCATGTGATTTAAAATAAAATTATTTTAATGATTAATTAGCTATAAGAAAGATTTATTTGCTTTTAAGTATATTTCGAGGTAATAAATAGTTGTTTGGATATTATTTACAGATAAAAAATATTTATTGCTGATACACTTTATTGCGGAAATAGCTATGTATGTTAATAGTGAAAGAAAACAAATCGAAATTTATTTTTATTTTATATGGAGTATTAGTGTGGGCCATATATTGTGATTTTCTTTTTTTTTATTATGAGAAAAAATCTGTTCTAAACATTAAGCGCGAAAATCTAAGGGGGTTATGTACGCATTAATTGTAAATGTTAAATAAAAATATTAAAATTTTTTGAAAAGAATAAAACAAAAAAAAATTAACTTTAAGAAATGTTAAATTATTATTTTTTTATCAACATTACCGTTGGACGACTTTAGTCACCAATTGGCCTTTTTTGAACCTCCTGGTAACTTTTCATAAATCAAACTAAATGTTTCACTTCTTAAGACTTTGTGAAAATGTTTTTCCCTATTGGCATTAAATTTTCAATTCTAATTTTATTACTTTACTTTAACTAAAATTATTTTCATATTTTTATTTAAAATGGAAATGTATTCTATATATAATATGATTTTTAGTGCGTTAATACGTACAAGTATTTTTTGAACTAATATCACGAAAAGGTAATTGAACTACTACGGGTGAGCTGAATCATATAATGTACTGTTTTCTAAAAAGATTACATATATTAAACAAAAAAAAAAAAAAAACACAGAAGTCTGATATAACTAAAATGTATAAAAATTTTATTGTTTCTACCATAATATATTTATTATTATATATATGTACATATATTTTTTTCAAGAAGAATTGTTTTTTTTTATTTTTTTACGATGATTAGCTACTTGCATATCTGTATGCACTTTATATATAACATCGTCAAACAAATTTCCAAATTTCGAAAAAAGGTAACCTTCAAAAAGTGTTTATATATATTTTTTGAACCTTTGAAATCTTTTGGAAAATATATTCTTTTATACATATATAACATTAATATAGCCGAAAATGTAAAACTTTAGTTTTTTATTGTTTTGTTGTTATTAGTAAAATTGATTTTAGTAGTTTTTCTTAAAATACAAAATTTTTTATTTCTATCAAATAAAAAAATGTTAAAAACTTTCTTTTTTAAAAGGTCCCCTTCTTGAGTTACTTTTTTTAAATACCTTTTAAAAATTTTCAACCGTAGTGCTGTTTTCCAGTTTCACCATTATATTCCACTTTTAAAAAATATTCACTTTTTGGTATAAGAATTAACAATAATGATTCGCATTTAATAAATTGATACAAATAAATAATCAAAATTATTATTTCATTAAATAGAAAAAAATAAAAATGGATTTTGATTAAGAAATTGTTCACACTAATTAAGATTTTAATTCTGCGCTAATCAATAAAATAATAATAATAATAATTATTATTATTATTATTATTATTATTTTTTCAATATTTTCAATTAAAATTTAAATTAATAACTTCTAAAATTGTAATTTTCTAAAAATCAATTAAAAAATTTATTGACACAATTCAAATATTAACTGAATCTGCGTTATTGTAAAATCCTTTCTTCAATATAAAAATAAGATTTTTGATAGCATTTTTTTTTATATATTTCTTTATTAAATATCGCAAACAATTTGTAAAATTTTACACGTATGAAGACATACGTGTGTTTGTTTTATATATATATATATATATATATATATATATATATATATATATATATTGTCAAGAAATCCAATCATCGTGTTCTTCAAATAATTTAGTTTTTTAATTTTTAAATGTAAAATTTTTCCTAAAATATTTTTATTTGAATTTTCAAATTAACATTTTTTTTATTCCATTTTAGATATATTTTTTTCTGTGTAAAGAAAATTTGACAACCATGACTCAACATCTTATACTTACTATTCACACAACGCAATTAATACAATTGCATCCTCAATAATTATGTATGTAAAAATAGAAATAGAGAATGATATTTTAAAACTCGAAATAGAAAGGAGGTATTCAGCAAAAAAAAAAAAAAAAAAAAAGGAAGAGAATAATACAATCCTTAGCGGAAAAGGAACTAACACAAAACATGACACGGGACTGGTCCTAAATTTTAGGTATCGCTTTTAATTCTTATACTTTGTAAGAGCTGGACCTAGAACTTTAATATGGCGTTATCCTGGGAGGGAGAATTTGTCCTTAACTTGTCCTTAACTTTGTCTTTAACTTGTTTTGGGTCAGGTGACAGAAGCAACCTAAGAGAACATGTTCATTATCGATTAATATAATACAAATTTGTTAAAAATTCGGAAATTTTTAAACAAGTTTTTCTTTAAGTTTATATTAATAATTTCTTTTTTTTTTTTTTTTTTGTGTTTTCCTTTCAAAAAATAATTTCGTTAATATCAATGGCTGCACCTCTAATCGAACCTACGTCATTCTTACTTATCTTATTATAACATAACTACTCAAATACAGATTGTTATTGCGCGCGAGTTGATATTTGCGCATTTAACAAGCATGCTAAAAATTGATTCTCAACGTGCGCTGATGACAACCGGTTCTAAACTGGAACTTTGGTGAGAGATTGTTGTCAATTAGTACTTAATTGGCAATGAGGTACCCATTGCCAATTAAGGCCCAAAGAAACAAATAGCCAAAATTCAAAAAAATTGTCAAAAATTGGTAAAAACGCGAAAAAATATTCTGTTCTACACATTTCAACACAAATGAGGGGTATATATTGGAGTGCCCTGAAAAACACTTTTGCTATTCTAAAAACAGTACACGTAGAGAAAAAATATAGTTGTAGTGACCATAATCTAATATCAACATATTTTTAAAAAATAATGATTGTTATGATTCAATTTTATAATGTCGTGTCCTATTTATTTTTCACATTTTCATGATATGGTTCGAGTTTTTCATATTATAATCTTACAACATTATTGTCCCATTCTATCAGATTATGATTTCATTTTTCGTGTTGTTGTGCTAGATATAGGAAAAATTAACAACTAAAAAAAATTGATCTTTAGTTCCCTACCAGCAATTGAACATCAAGTATTTTTCACCAAAAAGTTTCAAATATTTTTCTCAAATAGGCCATTTGTAATTTTAAACTTATTATGGAAGAAGTATTTTTCAATTTTTCACCAAAAAGCTTTTTAGTGCATTCTAGTAAATATTTTGGTCATAAAAGGAATGCAAATATTGCATTTTTATCCATTTTGACGGATTATGAACCAACAAATTTTTTAAGAATAATTCTCAATATCTTTTTTACAACAAGCTTAAAATTACTATTTTTTATACCCTTTTCCAGATGAGAATCGAAAGATTTTATATATATATATATATATTTTTTTTTTGACAAAATGTAATATGCACGTGTTTTTTAATCACTGTTAGAGAAATAAAAATCTAATTAAAAAAATTTTAAATAGTTTTCCTGTATTCTGTACCTAAGTACCTAAAACTACAAAAGGGGGCATCATTTACAATATCTTGGCCACTTAAGTCGACGCTTCCCGAACAAATATTAAAAAATTTGTTCTCACCAAAATTAATTATATATAGAGAAAAATAAATATACTCGCAAAAAAAATGGAGCACTATAATGTGAAGTATAAATACAAAAATTCATCACCGTTCAATATAGCACTGTTAATAAGTTGAAACAAAATTAAAACAAAAATAGACTTTACATAATATTTTTCATAATATAGTAAAAATCATTTCAACTTTAACACATTAAAACTTTTTTCTATGAATTATCACCTTAACTCTTTAACAAAAACTCCAACAGCTTTGTAATTACGATTTAACTTACGAAACTAATTATAACAATTAACAGAGTTGTAGTACAAGTTACTAACAAAGTTACTATATGTTTCAGGTGGGTAAAAAGTATTCACCCCAATAATTATTTAGTTTTGAAGAAATTTAAAGTCAGCTTTAACTTTTGATTATTCAATTTTTTTCCGTTAAATAAATTTAAAATATTTTTATTAACTATTTGGAAAATTAAATATAGAAATAAAGAAAAAATCTAACACAAACATTATTTAAATTTTCCCCAGCAACCTTTTTCCAACAACCAACAACGAGAAGGAAATATAATATATATATATATATATATATATATATATATTTAACAATAAAGAAGGAATATTTTTATACTATTTTCTGAGTATAAAAGGGTTGCATACAAAACATAAAATATGGGGAAGGGGAAAGGAAAAACAATTTTATGGAGTTTTATTTTATGCTTGTAAAATATCGAAATTTAAATCAACTAAAATAGGAATAAAAAATATATATTAAATTCTTGTAAGAAACCAAGAAAAAAAGAAAGGGGAAAAAACAAACCTGAAATTTAAGAAACCCATAAAGAACCGACAACACCATTTTACAATAATAAATTATTATCATTTTTTGCTTCATTTAGGTTTTTTTTATCTATTATTTCTTTGCAGTAAAAAAAGAGAAAAAACATGGAAACCTTTAGATCTGCATATGGAAATCTACATAAATTGAAGGTATTTCATATGATAAACTTTAATTTTGTTCTCCTATTCCTTAAATTGAGAAAAATGTAGGAGACTTATGAAGTACATACATATGTAAATGTTGTTATATAATCTTTATGTATATTTACTTGATGTGCTTATAAGTTTGAGGTAATCAATATTCTTTTGTTGTATCTTGTAAGATGTATTTTTTTGTGGCTTATGTCAAGGGATGTATCCTTAGAGGTTTACAAATAAATCACAGATAACAAGGTATTATTAAAAAAAAGAAGATTTCAGTATAGTAAAAAAAAAATTACATATGGAAGTACTTTAAACTATAACATGATATAAGCAGATATTTTGACATTGTCAGTAATACCGGAATTGATATTAACAACACGCAGAGCAAAAAAAAATTATTACAGTATTAACCCTAAACAATATTATGTTCTCATTGTTAATTTTCTTGAATTTAAATAACTCTGTGTTCGTGATAACAATGTTTTTGTTTAAATTTTGTCATTTAATGTTTACTCTGAAAAAATTTAATATGGTTGATTCCCAACTTATATGTTTTTAAATATTTTCACCAGAAACAAAATTTTATTAATATGAAAGATATCATTACTTCTACAACCATTAAATATTTGCAATATTTTTCCCTGTTTTTGAACCATGTTCTGTTTTTAAACCATATTAATATTATTATTCCCATCACAATAAAATGTTTCAAATTAAAATAATACTTATCCTTTTTATAAACTTAGTGGAAAAATCCATAACTTGTTTGTTTATAGTTAATTTGTAATGTTTGTTTTCCAACTTCATTGTTCATTGTCATTTAGTTTATATATAAATAAATTTAAATAGATAAGTTTTTGTTCTACAGGGTGTGATTCAAGCACATTAAGATATTAATTAACTACCTTTAAAGGCTTTAATTAAAAAAATACATGTATTGTTGCATTTGAAGCACATATGCTGGAACAAATGAATATAATTAATGAAAAAATAATATGAGAATATTTTATTCTAGATTATTTTCAACAAAAAAGCATTTATAAAAATAATTTTTTATTAATAGATTTTATTTTAATATATGACATTATGGAATAATAATATGATAAAATGAAACAATAATATGATAAAATGGAACAATAGTATGATAAACGACATAATAATATTATAAAATCGACTTACAATATGACAATGTGGTATAATAATATAATAAGGTAGAATAATAATATAATAACATTAAATCATAATCTGATAGAATAGGATAATGATGTAGTAAGATTGATTAATTATATGTAAAATTGGAATCGTATCATGAAAAAACACACCATAAAATCAGACACAATACGACAAAATAAAATCATAATAATTATTAATTATAATCATTTCTATTTTTCGCTATGATCATATGTTGCTTTTAAAATATGGTCACCACAACTATATTGTCAACTTTGTCAAAAGTATTTTTAATTCCAATTTATCACATAAAAACTTAATTAATGTTCTATTCGGTAAGTCATCTAATTAGTTCTAATATTACCAAAAAAAAAAAAAAATCATATGTAAATTTGCATCACGGCTTTCACAAAAAAAAATTATAATAATGATTAGGTTTCAACGAAACCACAATGGATAAGATACCACGAATGCTGATGAAGTGTGTAGCGGCACAGAAAATACGTATTCCATTCTGCTTTGGTATTGCTAAACAGAGTTAACAAGACAATTTACGATTGCAAATTTGTTTATGGTCCTTCGAACCAGATACTGGAACCACATTTATAACAGCGTTTACTGTTGGACTGAAATTTTATATTCTGTTAGTAGACAAGGCCGTAAACATTTCCATTAAAAATGGACAGGTAGAATCACTGCCACTCCCATACTTAAAAAAATTATTTTTTTGTTTGAATTTCTGATACACTTTAATAAATTTTAATAAAAAAAAGAACATTTTAAAGATAGGCGTGATAGGCGTAGGATCTAATCACACCAATCTTAGCATGCTATATGCATAACAAAATTATCGCCATTACCTTAAAATTTGAAATATGAGGTGCACCACATTTTTTTTTAGTATTTTGAATGATTGCAAAAATTCGCAGCTAATATTATTTAATATAATTCTATGTATGTCTACCAATTGTATTTCTAAACTGGAACTCGATGGAACTCGATGGAACTTTTCAGCTCTAATTTATTAAAAATAGAATTAAAAAAAAAAACAGTTAAAGTTATCATACTTTTTGAAGAAAATTTCAAATAAAACAAAAATAAGTTTAAAAGTAGAAACTTTGAAAATCCATATTTCGCATTTTCCTATATTCTAAGTAATTTCCCCGCAGTGAATGATATGTTTACTAGTAAATGCGATAAAATAACTTCCACTGCCAAACTTTTATTTTCGTTTTTATTTTCGAATAAATGTGAAAAAAACTCCCATGTCGTATAAAGTATATATATGCTAAAATACTCCGTAAAATATACGAAAATATGCACTTAAAAATCGATGACAAAATTTTTTGTTTGTTCTGAAACGGATAAATATTTTATAGCCGACTTCATTCAACGTACAGAAAAAAACATGCAATTGTATATTTATGGTTTCCGTGTTCATCTTTACTCTACTAATTGCTAACAAACTTATTACTTTTTAACGTCCAAAATAGCATATTTTTATTATTATTTACTTTTATATTTTGTAACTTTTTCGTTTTCTATTTATATTTATTTGTAATTTACTTTATTTAAGAACGACTTATTTATGTTATTCATTTCTGTAAAAATTAGTGTAGATATGTATCACAAAAATTTACTAATGTGTTAGTTTTCTGAATGATTAAACTATTAAAAAACGATATGCATAATTATCTTTTAATGCGAAATTACTGGTTACGTAATAATTATCAATACTCTTCTTTTAAGATTGGGTGGAATTAAAAGCTTTTTCATTTGATTTTTATCTACATTTGTATTTTTTTTTACTATATTTTCTAATAAAAAACACGATTGTTCCTGTTTTTCTTTTGAAAAATTATTCTTTAAAATTATTCACCTGTAATACCATTAAACTTTAATATTTTCAATAGAAAAATCGAAAAACTTTAAATATTTAATACATAATCCGTAATATGGTCAATTTTTACAACAAACCTAGTTCAAAAGTTGTCATAGAAAACACATGTAATTAAAATGGGCTGTGTAGAAAGCATTTTAAAACATTGAAAACTTTTCAGACTTAGGTTGTTTTCTACTATGCTTCTTTTTGAAATTCCATAAATATTGATAATTTTTGATATTTTGGCAAAGTTACAGAATTCTTCACAGTGTAAAATTGTGAAATTTTTAATACATCTAATTAATATAAACGTCTAAATATGAAAAACTGATTTTTGTGTGATTTTTTTTTTCCAAACCCCTTTTTTATTACTTAAAATTGTAAAAATATTTGAAAAATTCCCCGACTTTAGAGTCGTCCTATTGTATCCAGACTAATTCACAAAAATAATGAGACATATCTTGAATTCTGAAAGTCTTAGCTATCATTTGATGTAAATTTTGTTATTTTTGGACTTCTTTTCCACTAGATAGTTCATTGTGCACCAGAGCCAAATAAACGAAAATCTGTGATCACCTTAATCGATTTTTCAGTGAAAACTAAAATTTAATTTTTTAAGAAACCTATAGGCGAGAGAGAGAAACGAAAATCTGTTATCGCCAGGCCAATATTTTTAAGTTCTTGCATATTTCACAAGTATTTTACCGAAAATAAATTTAAAAATTAGTTTTCTTACCAAAAATGCGATTTTTTACTGATTTTTTATAGTTTGATTAACTGATTTGAATTTTTTAAATTTGCATCTCCCACCAAAATTACTATATCAAAAATAAAAATTAAGAAGAAGAATTTTTCCTATTAAAAAAACTGGTTAAATCAATCAAGTAGATGATTGAATGAATTGAAAATTTAAATGAAAGAAAAAAAAATAATTTAATTTTGGTTTTACACTTTCTTTTATTTTATTTTATTTTATTTTTGCTTGAATATATTAATTGAATTATGATTCAATTAATTAAACAACTGTGTTGATTGAAAAAAATAAGGTTATAATTTTTTCTATGAAATTATTTTGTTAGTTTTTTTAATACCTCTTATGTCTTTTTAGTTTTTTATAAAAAATCGAAAATTATTATAATTTATAGTTAGAAAATTCATATCTTTTATAACAAAAAAACTTGAATTTCTTGGTTTTTAAGCATATTCAATCAACTTTTTGCATATTCCTGTGCAAAGTCTATTTAAGGAACGAAAAACTGAAATTTTATATTGCGTCTACATCGAAACTCGATTGGTAAGTACAGATTTATACTCAAAATAGGCCCATAGTTCTTCACTATATTATTCATAGAATATTCTTATTTTACCGTATTTATGAATTATACATGTAATAAATTGTGAATTATTCAATTATTTCTGTAAATAATATTGACCCAATATTACAGTTTTTGTCTTTGATTTTTGGGGAGTTTATTAAACTATCCATCGTTTATTTTATCGCGTATGAATCAGTTCCATATCGTTTAAGGTTCACGTTTTATGGATCTTTAAAATAGGACACCTTGGCCAGTTTTGTCAAAGATGAACAAAGTTTAAAGTTAAATTTGGTATCAATTGACCTCTTTAACACAAAATTGTAAAAGTTACACATATGCCTGGCGCATGGATCTCTAAAATGAGAATAAATCCTGAAAATAGGTCCTTTAATTTTCATTATTTTGACATGATGTTTACAATCAATTTTTCGTTATAGTGTAAAAATTTCAAAATGGGATCTCAATGAATCAAAAGTTATAACAGTTTGTCTATAGCAGTTAGTACAGTTTACAGTATTAGTATTAACAAATTAATATATTCTTAAGTGTTCAGATATCTTGGTTTTAAATGCAATATCAAAACAAATAGTAAAAGATAAAAACAAGCAATGTTGCTCAAGATCGACCATGTAATACCCTACATGCTTATGTATAGGCACTAAAATGATTATCGGGAGAGGGCCTTATATGGGACCTATGGTCAATTGTCGAGCAATCCTTATTAAATTGATTACAATAATTTATACGTATATGAAAATCATTTTTGTGTAAAATTTTATTTCGATATTGGCTTTTATGTCAGATTTATGCACATTTGAGTATTTTTCGGGAATGTGAATTATATGGGAGCCATGATCAATTATGGACCGATCATTATGAAATTTGGTGGAGCGATCTATACTTATACAAAACTTAGTTATGTTAAATATTATTTCGATATTGATATTTCTGTGAGATTTATGCAAGTTTATTTTATTTTCAGGAATGGGGATTATATGGAAACCATGTTCAATTATGGACATATTATTTTGAAATTATGTATGACGACTTATTCTTATGTACAACTCAAATATGTAAAGTTTTTAATTGACATTAACATTAATGTGTGATTTATAATTTTTAGGTAGCGGAACCTACATGAACAGTATGATGAAATATTGATCGAGCTTTATTTGGTACAACGATTTATAATTTTTGCAAAAAATATGTGTGCTAAAATTATATAAATACGACATATCTCACATATTTATATGCGTTAAATCACTATCCCAAGAAATAAAACCTTGTATGAGGTATAGCTGAAATAATAGACCGATAATAATTGATTCCTGTAGATTTTGTATCCTATTGTATCATATTTAATTAAAAATCTTTAAAATCCTAAAAAATAATTCGGCGGACTTTGTAAAGTGGTTTACAGTGTATTAAAGATCTGTTAATATGCTCCTGAAACTTCTAAAATAATATCAAATTATTTTCTTCAGGAATGTGCTAATATGCGACTTATTTCAATAAATAATGATCTGTTATATGAAAGTTTGAATAAGTATATCAATATGTCTAAAAGCCACTTAATATCTAATAGAAAAGAAAAATTGTTGTAATTTCTGATCCCATTGAGATCGATTCCAAAGGCAATGAAAATTAAAAGATTTTTTTCAGGATATCCACAGATAAAGATATTTTTTTATTTTAGAGGCAGATATTTAGTTATTCTGACGTTATAATCAAGAAAAATCTGAGTACTTTCCAATGATATCAAGTTTATTGAAATATGGTAATGCACATAAAAGTTGTTCAAGCTTAAATTTTGCACATTATTAACAAAAAAGCTGGAGGTATACCACTTTAGAAGTTTTTTTTTATTATTCAGTAATTAAAAACAAGGTACGTGCCAAAAATTAGACTACAGAGTAGTTTATTATGAAATTTGGAAAGATATATTTCTTCCATACATACAACTGTGTTACCACCATTTCCGGTACCGTTAAAATTGTATAATAACACGATATAATAGTTATTATGTGATTTATGCACTTTAAGTGAATTTCGGGAAGTGCACTGTGGTCAAATGTGAACCAATTCCTATGAAATTTGGTAGAGTAATTTATAGTTGCCAAGAAAGTAGTATTTTATCAAAATGTGACTATATATATGTCATTTATAACCGTTACACCTCTATTCCGGGAAGATCTTTGTATGGGATCGTAATAATGGCCCGATTTTAACTAATTTCAGTAGTAATTTTTCTTGTTTCAAAATAACTATAGAAACAAAATTTCATTAAATAATTTTCAAAGTTGTGAGTTGCAGGTCTAAAAAATTTAGATTCATCAAACATTTCAAAATGGTTTAAAATCGAAATTCGCAAAACGTTAAAACAGAATATACAACTGGACATTCTGATCATTAAGGTGTATGTAAATGTTATGAATAATTCTGAATATTTATATTACTTTTTTTGTTTTTAAAAATTTTAAAACTTAAGCAAAAATAATTATATTATAATTATACTTTATTGATAAAATATCAATTTGACCACGCGGCGACAGTATTTTTTTACAACAATTTTTACAGCAGTTCTTAACAAAACTTGGCGTCTTAAATAGTAAAAACTCTTTATTTTTATTACAATGTCAGATTATATTTTCTGACTCTAATGTAAACCATAAGAAAAGAAAAAAAAAAAATTATTCATTTAAAAGTATTTAATTTTTTTTTCACTTTGGACTTCAGTCACGGCCACACATAAGTGCTGACGACAAATGTTGTGAACAAACATTATGTAGATAAATGTACTGTTTAAAGTTATATAATAATTGTATCATAAAACGTAATTTTGATTTTTGATTTATTGCCAATGGTCTGTATATAGTTGCCTTTATGAGCATTGTAATAATAAAGGGTGTTCTTGGTCGATATTGACAGTTTCTATAGGCGTCCATCAAATCTGCGACGTGATAGGGTGAATAAAAAATCAGCCAACATCTGCATATAAAGGAAACACCATTTGGGAAAAGAACATTTACTTCATTCATTCATTCATTAAAGTGCGCAAGAGAATCCATGGCAGTTTTTTTTTCGACGTGCATAGAATATTGCATCGGAACATAGAAACCCGTTTAAAACTAATGATCATAGGCAACAGAATTTACTCACATATGGATTGCGTTGCGTATCGAAGAGAACACTAATATTGGTCTAAACATCATCTTTAGGATTTTTGGATGAATGGCTATATTAACAGGCGAATTTTCCATACATGGAGCAACGTCAACTGTCACGAAATTCACCAGATGACAGTGCATTCATTTATCGGCTACATAACGGGTTCTTAATTTTTCACAAATGGCGATTTGATGTAACTTATTTTGAGCCAAATTGAACGATATGGACCTGAATGATACGTGGTTCCAGAAAAGTAAATCTATGTGCCACAATGGCATAAAATGAATTTCTCATCAACATTTCTCATCAATAGCGGTTTAACCCAGCTGGACTTTTCCCATAATCCATGACACCACTCAAAACCAGCCGGATTTATGCGGCAGAGTCATTGAAATAAGACCACGCGAAATTAAGAGGGAAAGTTGAGCAATGTCATATCTAATGCGCCTTTAAAAAAAAAATAAAAAGTAAACAAATAAATAAAATAAAATTTTAATACAATATCGACCCGCCCTTAACGTGGATGTATTATTTTGCAAAATATTGAACATGATAATAAAGTGCAAGCAAAAATATGTTTAAAACTATAAAAAATAGTTGGATAAAATCCCCACAAACATTTAAAATTTTCAAAATCTACCTTTATTTGTAGAAGTTAAAAGCTCCAAAATTTTTGTTCAAGTTCAATAAGATCAACAGTGACACCCTGTATTATACCATAAAAATTATTTAATAATTTTTCTGAAAGAATAGTCCACCTCTATAAGTTTAATAAACATTTATTTTCGATCGGACTAGCATTTTAGGATATGAACATATAATTTTTATATTAATCAGGCCTGTCACACATTTCGATCGGAATGATTTTGTTTCCGTACTTGTAATTTTGATCGAATTTGCTTTTGCTTCTTCAGATTTCGATCGATTTTGTCAATTTGTTAATTTTTTCTAGATACATATGGCAACGTTGCATAAATCAAAACGAAAACCATATATTTTAATATAAACAAAATAAAAAACAGAATTGGAAAAACAAACAAATTTATTATTTATTTTGTTTTAAAATTGAAAAAAGTGAAAATATACCGGGAATATCTATATCTATAGTTAGTGTAATAGAGTCACAGAGACATCAGCACTCTATTGAAAAATTGCGTCGTCGAACTTTAAGAGATGCTTCCGATCCATTATCGTACAAGTATAAGTACATTCATACTGTATCAATATTTTATAAATTTATTTTTTTTTTTTTTTTCTAAATTTATAAGTTATTATCGACTAAACAAGGAAACCTTCATAATGATATTAGAAAAACTTAGCTTCATCAATCACACTCCGGTTTTTAGCAGCTAGCGCTTTTCAAAGACACAATAGGTACATATGTATGTATATGACTTTATATCATTTATTTAACATTTCTCTTTTACAAAATATATCTAAGGATGTTGGCATTATCTTAGGAAGAAGTACTGTTTCAACATTGAAGTGGATAGATCTACAGGCAGTGGAAAATATAATTTATCCACAATGGAAAAAACTTCATATGAAAAACGTATAAATTCTATAAATATTTTTTCTTGGGCTGGATTTTAATGATTTTCCCCTAAATAATAAAAAAGTTTAAAAAATGTTTCAATAAAATATTTAATACGAGTACTTACATTTTGTTTGAAAACTTTTTGTTTTTTATTTTTTTTCTTTGTTTTGATTTAGTTTAGCATTGCCAGATTGTAAACTTTTTCAAAATTTTTGTTCAAAGAAAAACGTGGTTTGCGTGAAAAAATAATGTGGCAACAATTTGTTCAAATGTGATTTCATTTATGTAAACAAATATGTGGTTTTCATTGCGATTATGAAAATATGTTATTTTTAGTCAAATAAAGGTTCATTACGTTAATTTTATGAATACTAAATTATTAAAACAACATATTTTATAAATACAAAGTAGTTATAAATACTATTTTTAAGTTTAAATCACTAAAATAAGCAATTCCACTTACGAAACTAAAAGTGATTTCATTCCAAAAAAAATTTTCGTTTTTGGTTTTATAAAGAAGCTAAATACGGAATCAATTCCACTTTCGATCGAAATGGTTTTCTGTGACAGGCCTGAGTATTTTATGCCCTCGATCTCATTATAATACACTAACATTGCACTTACATATGAATGCACCATTTAAAACTTAAATCATGTAAGGAATTAGAAGAAATAATGACTCTTTATCTTGGCATAAAATTTACATCCACTTACTTTTATTTAAGATCATCCCAAAACTATTATTATCAATTTTCTTTAGAGGAAACAATCCCCATAAAATAACCTCACATTTTTATATGCCATAAATCATTAATGTTTGGTTTGCTTTTCAACATCCTCTTTTGTTACTCATCTATTTCTGTACATACACATGTGTGTGCGAGCTTCTATTTTATATTTCTGTTTAATATCAGCAGCAAATATTTTATCTTCTGTTTTAAAGAATAAAACAAAATACAAAAAAACGAATTTAAAACTAACAGGATATGCTTCACTTAAACTATCCTTCGGGGAGCAATTATGTTTACTAGAAAAGCATGTTGGTATGTTTTTAGTTGCTAAGGATGCTGATGTTACCAACAAAATCTTAAAATTAATTATGGTTTGATCTCAGCAAAATTATGAAATAAATACAAAAGAATAAAACTCGATAAGAAGAAGGAGATAGCAGTTATATTTTAAATATTTTATTTTTTAATTTTTATAAAGTTAATTTAGACTTATGGGTTTAAACAAAATATTGCTGCATTTAAGGCATAATTGTGCTTAAAATATTTATGGAAATCATAACCATTATAACTAAAATGAAGATAACAAATAAAATCTTTAATTAAATTTTACTTGTTACAAAAAAATTATTATTATTTTTTATATTTTTTACTAGCCAAATGTTTGTTTCGAATTTGTTTCCCCGAACACACATAAAATTTTTACGAAATAATACGTGGTTTATTTTTTGGTCACATTTTCCCATTTTTTTTTTTTGTTTTGTTCAAACAGACATTAAATACAGTCCTAATAGGCAAATAGGGAAGCGTATTTTCTCATTATTTGTCTTCAAAAAATTTTTCATCAAACTGTCGAAAACAATAAATTTATTTTTACTAAAAATAAAGAAAACAAAATGGATAAACATTTTTTGATTTAGTGATATAGAGCAGCTTTCATAGCTTTTTTAGAAGAGGAAGAAAAAAATAAATAAAAAAATAAGAAGAAGATAAGAACTAGAATATATGGTCGAATGTGGGTTTAAAGACGAAATGAGGAAGGGTGTTGTACATAATTGTTAAAAAAACGGTTAAAAACTCTTTATATGGTTATCGCACATTTTATATTACATTAAATGTTGTTTAGTATCTGCAATATTTCGGGATGATATAGTTTAATTATAAGAATAGTTATACTAGCCATCTTCTAAAGATATGTACACGCAGAGAAAAAACATGGCTACAGCATTATCACTACAAAAATATAATGTTCTCATTGTTAATTTTCTTGAATTTTAATAACTCTGTATTTATGCTAACAATACTTTTGTTTATATTTTGCCATTTAAGGTTTACCCTAAATAAAAATTTTAATATGGTTGAATGCAAAAATTATATATTTTCAAATATTTTTACCAGAAACAAAATTTTAGTAATATGAAAATTATTACTTCTACAACCATTAAATATTTGCAGTCTAATTCCTTGTTCTTAAACCATATTCTTTGGTTTGAACCATATTAATATTATTATTCCCATAACAATAAAATGTTTGAAATAAATATAATATTTATCCCTTTCACATACTTAGTGAAAAAAAAATTCATAAGTTGTTTGTTTTTAAATATGTTTTCTTTTTAATGTTTTTTCTCCAACTTCATTGTAATTCTCATTTAATTTGTGTATGAATAAATATAAATAGAAATGGTTTGATTATAGTAGATGTGATTCAAGCAATATAAGATATTGATTAACTACCATTGAACGATTTAGTTAAAAAAACATATATTGCATTTGAACCACATTGGTTGGTATATATGAATATAATTAATGAACGAATTATATGTAAGTACTTTTTCTCTATTATTTTCAGTAAAAAAATTATAAAAATAATGTTTTATTAACACGTTTTATATTAATATATGATAAGATGGAATAATATGATCAAATTAAATAACAATATGATAAAGTGGAATCATCAGAATCAGTAAGATTGTTCAATTATATGTAAAACCAGAATTATAACATTAAAAATCACACCAAAAATGGAACCATAATGATTATAATCATTTCTATTTTTCGCTATGATGATATGTTCCAATGATAAATATATATTTTTTTTCTTAGCGTGTACTTAGCTTTTATTATACAAATTGTTGAGAAATCTCTTCCTGATCCATACTAGAGTATTGACAAATGTAAAATTTTCAATAAGGCTACAGGATAATATTTCAACAGCAACCTGAAAAGATTTCGGGTGCATACTTGAGCAAGTCCTTACAACTTTTTATTAAAATTTGACCATATTTAGACAAAAACTTTTAGAGACTGTTCTCTGATTTGCTCATTTATGTTTTCTGTTTATTATTGTATTTTTTTTTACCCCCCATTGAAAATTGTACATTTGGAGACAACATGGACCAGAAAAATATTTATCAACAATATGTGCAACAGAAGATAAGTGAATATCTTTAGAAATTGGTTGGCATAATTATCCTTACCATTTGATTTTATCGTCCTGTAATATAGCCGATAATAAAAATCATTAAATCTAACATAAAATGCGCTTTAATTCCAAAATTAATGATGCCGCATAAAAATGTACTTCAGTAAAATTGTTAGAAATTTTATATCCTATAAATGTTAAAGTAGCATCAAAACACGTATGATGCATAATAAGCGAGATATATGTAAAAAACTGATTTAGGCACCTTTAACCGCGAATAGATCGCACAGCAAACACGTGATTATCTGTGACTTTTCGTAGTATGTATAAGATATTCGGATGACGGTATATTCAACAATTCCGATGTTAAACCATTTTTTCGTATAATTCGCCTGGAGTACTAAATAAGGATATTTTATATCCTTACATTACATATCCTGCTTAATTATATTATTTACTTTTGCTTGAACGCATGATAACGAAATTATTAAAATTATCAGCAATATTGTATTAGCGGGATTTATTGCTTAAAATTTCTCATTTATTTATATATATTTTTTTACTTTTTAATGATTTATTGTTTGCACATAAAAATATTTTACGGTCATATTATGCCAAAGAAATATCTGTCAGTTTATGTCAAATATTTCCCTAGTCCGACCGTACCTTTACGCTTAAAATCTCATTTGAATGAGAAAGTTTTGTAGATTGATTCAAATTAAATACATTCACTTGCCATATTTAAATAAGCTGCATGCTTGAAGAATTTTTTTTCAATTTCATTTTAAATTTATTTATAATTTTTTTTAAATAAAATTTTGTTTATTTTTTAATTTTAAAAATATTTGTTTTTTTACAAGTCAATTTTATTTAGCACATTGTTGTATTTTCCCAGCAAAAAATTTGATTTCCTGGTAAGCTAGAAAGCATAATTGGAAACAAAAATAAACTTCTTATTCTTTGCCTCAATAACTAGTTATTTTTGTTCAAGTTGTCCACAAATTTATGTAGTTATTTTTAAACACTAGGGGTACTCAAAAATATGTACCTAAAAGAAAATAAAACAAAAGAAAAAGAGTTAGCCCTAAGTGAGATTTAAACTTGGGTACAAATTAACCATTCCCTTTTAATGTCTAAGTGACAAAAACTTTTTAGTATAAAATATCATTTTAGACATTTTGCTGAAAAAGACTAACAGAATCAGATTGGGGTTGAACCAACAATCCTCTGGTTGTTAATCCAACGCTCTAGCCAACTGATTACTGTGCTATTATACTATTGAGTAGTAATATATGTAATATAGAGTAACAATATAATAACAATGACGTCTCATTGCCAAGAAACTATTTTAATAAGTAGTTGCCATTACCGAGAACTAAAAAGTTGTTGCTGGGTTACGTACACAACACTTAAAGAAAAATAGTGTTGAAAAACAATATTTTTCAAAATCTATTTAAATTTAACTAGATTTTCATGGGTAAATTTCTGTGAATCGGTGGACTCTGTTAACGAGTTGTCTAGGTTTAGGCGAGTATTATCCAAGGACCCAGTGGCACCTGGATACATACAACGTGAGGATAACTCGTGGACAGAGTCTAGCTCAGAGTCCCTCAGTTTACTTATGGAGACTCATTTTCCAGGCTGTAGGGATATAGAATCTGTTGGAGGGACAGGTAGCGTCAGTGATAACCTACAACCCGAATCAGATGCTGGGGATACCGATGTGATAAGGGAGATGATCACTAGAGACAAAGTATTATGGGCGGTAAATTCATTCGAGCCATACAAATCTCCTGGCCCGGATGGAATATTTCCGGCCATGCTACAGAATGTCGATGAAAGAGCCATCTCTCTATTGACGGAGGTTTTTAGGGAATGTCTTAGAATGAAGTACATTCCCAGGGGGTGGAGAGAGGTAAGGGTCATTTTCATACCCAAAGCGGGTAAGACGACTCACTCGAAGCCCAGGGATTACAGACCGATCAGCCTATCGTCTTTTCTATTGAAGACAATAGAAAGACTGATCGATCTTTATCTTAGGACTGGTATAGGAACTCAGGCCATTAGCGAGTCTCAACATGCTTATCTCAAGGGTAAGTCCGTTGAGAGTGCTCTGCATGACGTTGTGAGTTACATTGAGCGAGGTCTGCTGCAGAGGGAATATACCATGGCGGCTTTTCTCGATATAGAGGGGGCCTTTAATAATATCACGATAGAGGCTATCGAGGAATCACTTGTTTCGCTGAATGTAAGTAAGCTCCTTGTTGAGTGGATAATTCTGATGCTTAGCAGCAGAGTTATCAACTCAAACATGGGAGGCACTTATATGAGGAAACTCGTGACTAGGGGCACACCGCAAGGGGGGGTCCTTTCTCCATTACTGTGGCTCTTGGCCGTGAACGTCATTTTAAGACAGTTTGATGCTATGGGACGGAAGATTGTGGCCTACGCCGATGACGTTGTTTTACTGGTCTCTGGTAAGTTTTTATCTACGATCAGTGAGGTCATGCAGACAGGTTTACGTGATCTGTCCCTTTGGGCCAACAGTAAGGGATTAGGGGTAAACCCCGGAAAAACGGAGCTAGTTTTGTTTACTAGGAAATACAAGGTTGAGCATTTTAGCTTGCCAGTATTGAACGGGATTGAGCTTGTATTGTCAAGTGAGGCCAAATACCTGGGTGTGTACTTGGACAGTAAATTTTCTTGGAGGAGAAACACTCAGGAGAGGGTCAAGAAGGGACTCAATGCCTATTACACCTGCAGGAACTCTATAGGCAAGAATTGGGGTCTTAAGCCGCAAGTTGTATACTGGATTTACACTTCGGTTGTTAGACCTATTCTTACTTATGGCTGTACAGTCTGGTGGAAGGTATTGAGTAGGGAAACGTACAGGAAACTTCTCTCTAAAGTTCAGAGGTGTGCTTCAATTGGCATCTCAGGTGCCAGGAAAAGTACACCTCAGGCGGCGCTGGACATAATCCTCCACCTTCTTCCAATTGAGGAATTCGTGAGGGGTATGGCTGTCCGTGGCCTATTTAGATTGAAGGAACTGGGTTTATTAGGTTCCTCTAGAGCGGGGCATGTCAGCATACTAGATGAAGTCAGATTCAACGGTCGGACACTATCCTTGGCTGAGCCTACGGATTATGTCGGGACTACGATTGACTTCGGGGCTACTCCCGCTTTGGTGTTACCTAGCAGGGATCTTTGGGATGGAGTAGAAAAGCTCTATAGGGGGTGCGCGGTCTTCACGGACGGTTCGAAAATGGAAAGTGGCACTGGTGCAGGTGTATACTTTATGGGAACTGATATCAGACGATCCTACAAATTGTCTGACAGTTGTAGTGTCTTTCAAGCAGAGATTCTTGGCATCTATAAGGCTCTAGGCTTGATTGAAGGGAATGTTGAACGGGGATCTGAGATTACTATCTATGTTGATAGTCAGGCGGCGTTATTGGCTCTGACTAGTCATTTTGTTAGGTCCAGATTGGTACTTGAGTGCAGAAGGGAATTGAGAAGGTTAATGGATTCCTATATGATGAGACTATGTTGGGTTCCTGGTCATTGTGACATTCTTGGCAACGAAATAGCCGATGAGCTAGCTCGCAGTGGCTCGGAGCTAAATAGGTCTTTCATAGAGTCATCTGTTAAGATTCCAATTGGGTCCTTCTTTAGGGCCATAGGGGAGTGGACTCTGGACAACACGAATCGAGCCTGGAATGACAGATCGGACTGCAGAGTTTCTAGGGCATTATGGCCTAGCTTGAAACTGGCGGATTCCAAGCATCTTCTAGGTATGAGTCGTGGTAGTCTTAGAGTCATAGTAGGTATGGTAACGGGTCATTTCTCAATAGGGAATATGATGAGTAAGTGGGACATTGGCGCATCAGACTTTTGTAGAACGTGCGACGATGTTGAGGAGCTAGAGACAGTGGAGCACATACTCTGTCACTGCGTAGGGCTTCAGCGTAATAGGTTGAAGTGGTTTGGAAGCCATACACTACATGAACTAGGTGAGGTTAATGGCAAAGGACTTGTCAACCTCATAGGGTTTGTAATGGGGATAAAATGGCTTAGGAACAATCATAACTGATTGATTGGGTATAGGTTCCACTTTTCTATTTTTTCTTCTTCTTCATAAAGGGATCACAATGGGCCGTTTGGCCTCTGGGTGTAGGCGTGAATGCGCCGCCCTTTTCAACCTAACCTAACCTAACCTAACTAGATTTTGGTAAAATCTAATTAGAAACTAAATTTTAATTTGCAAGGAAAACCTACTTAAAATCCAACAACATTTTGTAGATTTTAATTAAAGTCTCATTGAAAGTAGATTTTGTGTATATATAAATGTGGTAATTATATTAAAGTAATTTTAGTGCCTTAAACTATATGAATGTGGTAATTATATTAAATTAATTTTAGTTCCTTAAACTATAATTTTGTCATAAAACAAAATATACTCTTTAATGTTAAAAAAATGTTCATCTTGAAAAAAGTCTGTTTTTTTTTATATTTATATTTTTAATTCTGACATGAGACAATTTTCCATTAAAAATAATCTTAATTCATAAAACTTTTTCTATCAAAAAAGCATTAAATTTGATTTAAAGCTTTTTGATGCGTGAGCAGTATTTTGTGTCTAAAACACTAATATTTTTTTAATAGCAAATTTTAAACATACTTAACCTCATAAAATTTACATAATTTAAAATTTTTTAAATAAAACCATGTTGGACCGAATTCGACATTGAAAGTTTTTCAAAGTTATGAAATATTATATATATATATATATATATATATATATATATATATATATATATTTAAATTTTACGTATAACAATGTATGTGTATCTGTGTGTAGATTTGTTTGTCTATGTTAATTCCTTGCTGTCATTCAATGTCATATTAATTTGTGTCGTTTTTGTTTTTAAATTTTTTCATTTTACTTACACAAAATTAAAAGAAAAACCAAAAAAAAAATATTTTATATTTTCAACAACAATAACAACCTTAATATAAAAGAAGGAAACAAGAAAAAAATCTCAAATAATAAATAATTTACCTCAATATTTATACTAAGAAAATAAATCTTTGTTCCATCATTAAAGTAACACAGAAAAAAAAAACACCAGCACAAGAATTTCGCTTCACTGACCATTTTGTTAATAAATCATTTACACTTGACAATGTCAGATGGTAAGAAAAGTAAAATAAAAATTATGGCAAAATAAAATGTAAGATATCTTGAGTTTTGTTTCCATTTTGTTTGATAAGTTACAGCCATTCGTTTGTTGTTTTTCCACACGACAGACATTTCATTTTACTCTTTTTAAGTAAATGAAAAATGTGGGAAAACAAAAACACAATGAAGTGTTATTATTTATTTTTATTTTTTTATATTTTTTTTTTTTTTTTTTTTTGTAAAGGACAATGAAGGAAAAAAAGTTGGTAAAGAAAATTATGTAATATTTTTTCAAAATCATTGCTAGGGTATTATTTGCATGTCAATAAGGTGAAGAGGTTTAATGGAGTGAGTCATTAATTGAAATAGATCATGGTAGCTATAGATAAGTTTAAAAAATATTTTTTTTTATTCGATGTATATTAGAGTGTGCCGTAAAAAAATGTTATATTACATATAATGAGCTGAATATGTAAAAAATATAAAAAAAAAAAAACTAAATTGAACTTAAGTTCCCTACCAGCGATTGAAAGTCATAAACGTAGAACATTTTGTTAAAAAAATTTGAATTAATTTTGAGCCAGTTAAAAAAAAAATAAAAAATGTTTGCAAAATTATTGGTTCATAAACCGTCATTTTAGTACATGATGTACGAAAAAAACTTCGATCGATTTTTTTGCAAAATGGATAAAAATTTCATAATTTTGTTCCTTTTATTGATAAAATATTAAAAAGTTGCATTGTAGTAATTATGGTCCTTAATAAATTATTTTCAAATAATAAAATTACGAATTTTCATATTTCACAAAAAAAATAAAATAATTCGAGCATTTTATTTGGCCTAAATATACCAGAATTCAGATTTTCAACTGAAGATAAATTTAAAAAAATTATTTAATATTTTTCTCGTATTCTGGTCATAAATGCGCATAGTTTGAGGGGTCTTCCTACATTGAAATTTCAAAAAGCGTTTCTTCGGGATAATCTAATGTATATTAAGCTGACTCACTTACTATGGAAGAAAAAAAAAATTTTTTCTTACCCTCTGAAAATAAACTTTGATATGTTTCATGATGGTCTCAAAATATTTCTGGTCTACTGATGAACGTTCGTGAATTGACCGTTTTAAAAATTTAGTTCGTAAAATGGACCATTTATTTTTTTTAGTTTTGGTCCTGTAAATGATTTTAAGTTTTTTTGTACATAATTAAGAATTACGTAACCCAGTTATGAAAATTTATTCTGAAAAAATCAGAGTCCATAGTTTTTCTGACTTTTTGGTATTAAAGTAAAATTTTTTTAAAAATTTTGTTTTTGGAAATATTATTGTGTAATAAATATTGTGTCTGTAATAAAATCTTTGTTCGTAAAGATATCTTAACTAAATTTTCGGTGATTGTTCACTTTATCATTTAAAATTATGAGGTATAAAAACATTTAAAGAATCCCTTAATTTCAAAAAAAAACCAAATCCCAATAGAGGAATTTGTTCAACTTTGTCTATAACTGCAACTTTTGTTGCAGGTCTGGAAAAAGCCGTTGGCAAACTCTTTATTACATATTAGAGCTTCCAAGGCCGCATTCATCTGAAATCATCTAGTGAAGATACCTTTCAAAAGAGTTTAAATCGTAATAATAAATCGTAATTTTAGGAGGAAAAAAGTATAGAGACTTTTTCGGCCAAAGAAACAAAAAAAAATCTAATTATTGCAGTTTTTAAATTCGAAATCATTTATTTTTAAACACTGAAAAGATATTAATTTTACAGAATAATCTAGCTAAATCGGATGGAAATGTTGGGTTTTATATATATGATTCATTTCTTGTACCACAGCTACATACAGCTTGCCAAACAAGAAACTTTTTGGGAAATTTTGATTTTTGTACTCTTCTGGAATATTTCCCTTCTTTACTTTTTTTCGCTTTGTGTTCACTTCGTGGTCTTTTACTTATCCTGTTGCAAATTTCCGATCAATTTTAAGGTAATTATTTAATTGTCTGCATTTTGTAAGACCAATTGAGATGAGTTGTAATAGTTTCAAAAATTTTTTATTTGTTTCCTTTGACTCTACATTATTTAGTAAGCACACAATATTTTTTGAAATGCCATTATAAAATTTAGATTATTTTTCAAAGATATATTCATCGCAAAAAGAAAAATAAATTATGAGAAGACAAAGTTATAAACAAAAGTGTGAATCACATTTTCTTCGAATGCACACCTTTTTACAGTTTTTCCTTATTTATTTAAAGTTTTCATCGTTTTTTTTTTGTTTTTTGAAAGATTTCCTACATATTAAAAAAAATCCCTCCTTTTCTCCATTCACTTTAAATTTTCTTTAAAAAATTCCTCGAAAAGGGGGAATTCTCTTTATCTGACTTCACTGTTCTAAACGAAATTTGTGGATTTTTGATAGAGCATAAATTTTTCGAGTTATAGCAGCTGACCATATTAATTTTCCTTTTAGCCACTGACTAAGGTGTCTGCTCTTGTATAGGTCTGTGATAATGTTATTGTTAATTTTCTATAGCCTATAGTAGGATCAATTTAAATCTTAAAATTATATGCGTATTTCTTTCATTAATGGGTTCACGCATTTTTTTTTTTTTTTTTTTTTTTTTGTTTTCACTCGAAAATGATCTCATGTGGATTGCAAATTTTCTTTCATGTGACTATTTTCCAAGATATCGAAGCGCCCACTAAATTTTGAGACATTCCGAAAAAAAACTATATTAAAATATCTCCGGTGCGCTGGTGAAACCTCTATGTGTAATTTTCGATTTTTTTTTTTTATTGCATCACCGGAAAAATCTAATGTAATTTCAAATATCAGGATTACTTCTGAAATTATTGAAAGGATTACCACGTAACTCTGTGTGGCTTTAATAGAAAAAAAAATAATCTGTTTTTACGCTCTCATGAAAAGTTTTTCAAAAACATATAGGAATTTTCAATTTTTTTCTTCTGACACGAACTTTGAATTGCAATTTATGAATCGATATTTATGCATGCAAAGTAGCTTATTCTTCATTCAATTATATTCCTCTCCAAGGATATCACACCCCCGACCAATATTCTTTCCCACATACGTTTAATTTTAAATTACAATTTATTTCAGATATACACCCAAAATAAAATATGCGTATCTGGTTGTCTTTGAATTAAGAAAACATTTGATTGCTTATACGCTAACCCCATGTCCACAGTCGTTTCTTTTTTTTTTTTTTTTTTGTATTTTTCCGTGTTTACCGTTTTCCCGTCAAAATGAAATATGTTTATCTTGATGAGTGATAGGTTTCTTATTCAATGTACCAGTTCCGCTTTGAAAACGACGGCAACGGCAGTTCCATACACATTTGTCATTTCATTGCGGTTGAACGGTAAACCATTCGAATAAAATTTGTTTTATTTTCTTGATGATATTCTGTATTTTTTTAAGAAGATTGTTTATGAAAAAATATAGTATAAGAAAGAAAACAAAGGTAAAAAAGGGCGAAAATGGAAATTATGTAATAAATATATATATATATATATATATATATATATATATATATATGAATGACAATGAAATGACAAATGTGTATGGAACTGCCGTTGCCGTCGTTTTCAAAGCGGAACTGGTACAAATTTTATACACCATAAATATTTTAAAAACACCTTTTAGTATATCAATAATTTTCAGTTATCAAAATTACCCAATTATTTATTAAATTCTCTTTTTCTCCAAACCTAGTTACATAAAAAGATAAATAAATTTTTAATAAAAATTTTCAACCGAAAATTAACAGATTTTCCAAACAAATAGTTAACTTGACACCATTTAGGCATTCAATATGTTTTTCTTACGACACCATTTTACCATAATTTATTCATTTACACAAATGAACATCCTCTATACATTTACCATCCATTACCAATTACAAATGGAACAGGAACAGTAAAAAAATATGAGCACACAGAATATTCATGTTTTGCGCTTTTTGTGCGGTTTTTTTTTTAATTTCTTTCGGGAAACGAAATAAATGTTAATCTTTTAACAAATTTTTATTTATACCTTCTTATATGCCTGCGGCTTGTCTTAGATTCAAATAAAATACATGGGGGGAGAAAAACCTCAACATCTAATTAACATGTTTTTTTCCTGCAGGTTGTAAAAGAAATTTTTGAATACCATCAAACATACATTTTATTTCTTAGTATTTTGCCAGCTGAAACAAGCAGTTCTGAAAAACTGTTTTTTAACCAAAGGAAAATATTTTTTGTAAAAGAAATTGTTTTAAACTCCATTTAAGCATAAGAAAGAAACAAAATTATGTTAAATTTTTTTTTGTTTATATACATATTAACGCAAATTTTGTTTGTTGGTTTTTGTATTATTATTTAAATAACATTTCATGTTTTCCTACTTCTGTACAATTTTGAAATCGGTAGAATTAATATCTAAATTTATTAGCCTATACAAATGTCGAAGTTTACATCTTTTGATGTGATAAATATAAATTACAGTCAAACATACATATATTTATATACCTTAATATGGTTCTTATGTTTCCTTAGAAATATAGCTTTAAATAGCCTTGTTAGTACGCAAATTTTAAGATTCCACTGTAAGAAATAGTAGCTTTAAAAAACATCAACACCAACACCTACTTTAAAATTAACGGTAAGCACAGCAACGGCAATTTCAACAATATGTAAATGTGTTTGGTTGAGAGTAACTAAGGTCGTTTGTCGTTTTCTAATGGCAGTTTGTTGTTTTTAGTACTCCCCTTAATTTGAATATTTTAAGCGAATTATATTTATGTTAAAAGAACAAAAAGCAACAAAATGAAAACATATTTGTATTAACAAGTAAATATGTGGAATATTTATAAGTAGAGGAGTGGGTATGAATTAAAGCCCTGCAACCTATGTATGAGCGCAGAAATAAATACTGTTCTACAGGCACTTAAAACTATATAAATACTGCCTACGCTGTTCAACTTTATGAGCAAAAGCTGTATGTATCGTGATAGCGATCCAACAACACATTAAAGTGCGATCGCTGACATAATATAAGAGATTTCAACACTTGCTTGCTTCAATACTGACAAAAAGAATTTGTCAGTTTTCTTTGTATGTTTTTATATGAACAACATATGTATGTGTGTGTGAGTGCATAAATATGTAAATGGTAACATTTTCGTAAGCGAAACGGTCGTTTAAAAAAATTATTTATAATATTGTTGAGATTTATGATCAAAATAATTAATAAATATTAATAAAGTTAGTAATTATATACTGATTGAAGAAAACTGAGGAAATTAAATTTTATTACTAAATGGATTATATATATATAAATATATATATACATATATATATATATATTATAAATAAATCTTTCGCATACATTGTGAAGGTTTTTTTCCACAGCAGCTAAGTATTACAAAAAACCAGCATAGTATTAAAAATACTACCACATCTTAAATACTTTCTCAATGTCTTGTATGACTTGCCTTTTTTAATACACCACTTTCACCACTTGTTTGCGACAAATGCCTTGAACGCCTGTATTTGCAATCGCTCATACACACGATGCATTTGCTTTGATTCGGTCAATGATGAACAGTACAAAAACTATTTATTGTTCTTTTTGTACATGTTGGCTATGAACAATACACTTAAAAAGCAAATGGATTTTCTTTTCAAATCATCATATGCAGGGCTTTAGTATGAATATTACTGTACAGGTTTTTTTCTCCATTCCTTGATTTTTATGTATTATAAAGCCAGAGGCCAAATTTAATGTTGAGGCAAAAGCTTGTAGCTGTTTTTGTAACATTTTCCCATATAAATAGCACAGCTACTAACTGCTGTTCTACATTTCATGAGTTCACTCATACGTATTTTCAAATAACAGCAAACAAAAGTTTATATTACTCATACGCATGAGTGTTTTAATAAAAATATTATTAATTATACGCTTTGATGAAGTTTCTTTCAAATATTCGTTAAAATAATAAACAAGCAGTTATTTTACATGATGTGTAATTAAAATAAACACATAAATTTAATATGCAAAATAGCATAAAAAATAAGAAAATTATACCACCCTGAGAAGTTCATAAATTTAAGGTAAAAGCTTGATCATTAAACAAAATTTTATTAGAGGAGAGTAATAAGATTTAATTAACTAAAAAAATTTTTTATATTCTCAACAGTACTTTAAGAAAAATATTTAATCTTAAAAAAAACCATAAAATAATATTTTCAATGACATTTTCCAGTAATAAGCTAGAGATTTCTTTTAAAACAAAAAGTTGTATATATATATATATATCAATATTTGTATAATAAAAATAAATAAATTTCATTTATCTTTTTTGTGCAGCCTTTAAACAAATAGACGAAAACTATAAAAATTTAACGTGGATTAAACTAAAAAGCATATTATACATGTGCTATTTATGTTTAAAATTTATAGTGTGTAACAAAAGTTGTCATACAATTATTTAAAATTTTTTTGGTATTTGTAGAGATTTTTAATACATTGTATACAAATTTTTTATGTCAATTAAGCTAATATTTAAAAAAAAAAAAATTTATTGAGAGTGAATTTTATAATAACCAAAATGAAATAATTGTATATTGATAAAAATCAAAGGTTATCAAAGATATATTTGCATATTTTTTTTCTGCTTAAACAAATCTCATCTGTTAAAAATTTTATGAATCTACAGACATATTAAGACATTTATAAACGTTTGATGTATTTTCGAGAAATTTTTTATATGGAAGCTCAGTGATTTATAGTTCGATTATAATCTATTAAAATATGTTACATTATTAGCTCAAGAAAGATCACTTGCAGAATTTTATTAGGTTATCTTTAAAACGCGACCAAGAAGTTATTTCAAATGTTGGTAATTGATACACAGGCAGCCTGACGGAAGTATTTTTTTTTTCATTAGATATAATTATTACAACAAAATTATAAATATTGCGCTATATTCCCTCACTTAACTAACCCATTGTGCGTCATTGTGTAGCCAAAATCATAAACTTACCTTTAGAAGTGATTAGATGTGACCATAATATTATTTTCACTAAAATTTTTTTAAAAATACTTATCAACTTAAAAACTAAAAGTGCGTATCCTGAAAAAAAAGAAAACGGGCGATACTTTACTTAATTATGAATAAAATAGTAAAATATTGAAAACGTAAATTTCAACTTTTTTAAGTTTTAATTTTTCAAATTTTGCATGAAAAATTTAATTATTTTTTTTTTATAATAACTCTGTAATTATTGATCAGGTAAGAAAATAATGTTAAATTAACTTGAAGATAATATAAGTCTATTGAAGTTTTGCTTATGTAAATTTGATAATCCGTTCCAGAGTTACACTAATGTGACCACTTTAGTCATGCCCTTAAAAAAATTATTACGTGATAAAAGAAAAGTGAAAGCAGATTCTTGATTAGGACAATCAAATTCAAATTTGTTTAAAGAAGAAAAATATTTGCCAACCAGTTTAATAAATATGACTCATACGCCATGATATATTCGAAAAAATGTAAATGTAAAATTTTTTTGTTCTCAACCAGAATTTTTTTAACTATCTATATATATATATATATATATATATATATATATATATATATATATACATAAAACAAAGGTTTTTTAGCTAAATAAAATTCTTTTGATAACACTATGCAACAATTTGCCAAAAAAATTTACCCATGAAAAAATCGATATATGGATGAAACTAGATCCCTTTGTACTCAGTTTTTCTCTAAAGTTTTGAAAAAATACACAGCTTTAAAAAAAAATATAAAACGTTTACGAAAATTATACCAATCCACTATAGATGCCAAATGAAAGCTAAGAATCCGTGCAATATAAAAAAAGTTTTAATTTTAATGTTGCAGCACAATATGTTAAGAAAATATCTTTTATATAAAGTATATAACTAAGTGATAAATATAATACTAGTGTAAAATTTTCGAAAGAATATTTTCTTAAGATTTTGTACATCAATATCTAAATAAAAAAATATTATTATATCGCAGGGTTTTATTGCTTTCATTTTACATAAGGTCGGTATAGTCTTTGTAAATATTTTATAATTTGTTTGAAAATTGTGCATCTTTCGAAACTTTAAATTCCTTTTGAGAGGAATTTTGACATCATGGAGAAAAACTGAATACATAATTTTACCGTGGATGGTGTCTTGTTTTATGCATATAACGATTTTTTCACGTGTAAAAATAATTGTTGCAGGCTAATATATTTTTAAAAATAAATAATGAAAGGTAAATTTTTGAAAAGGATAGAATATCATTTTTATGCTGCATCATTTAAACAAATGACATTATTATATTGCGGGGACTTTTAGATTTTTAATTTGACATCCATACTGGTTTGATATAATATTCGTAAATATTTTATGCATTTCTTTCAACGTGTATTTTTGGAATTCTCCAAGTTGTTTTGAAAGGAAATTTGATGTTCTGTAGAAAAATTGTGTACGTGGTTTTCTAGGTACATATCCCGATTTTTTCAGGTATGAAAATTACTGTCACATAGTATTATAATAAATAAACCTACCTTTCTATTTGTTTTAAGTTTTCTAAGAAATTTGTTTTATTAGTAAACAATTTATCCCCCAGTCCCACAATGTACTGCCTACTGTTTTTGTAGATCCGTTAAGATTTCAAATTAAAAAACTAAAACCATAACAAATATCGATTAAAATATCAGAAGGAATTTTAATGTTATAAAAATATATTTCGTCCTTAGTCATATTTATTTCACACACTGTACAATTTTAAATATGTTAATTTGCACACATTAAGTTTAAATTGCTTCGAAATAAATATAATGTACACATGAATATTTACAGCAATAATAAGAACAACATCAACGACTTATATACATTTTCAACTACAACAAAATTATAATATTGTGTAAAGATCCATTAAATATTTTCTTTTACTCCAAGGTACCATGTAAGATAGACCATAGTATTCAAACATTTAATGGTATTTTCTATGAAACAAAAATTTTTGTTTCAGTTGCTGTTGCCATCAATATTACATACAATATGGTCAATTTATATTTTACACACTCAAAAGAGATACAAAAATGAAAAAAGTCATACGCATAAACATTTTCTTAAGAAAAGACTAAGCAAACATGCAACAGAGTTTTAAACATGATATGAAACAGTGATGTATGGTGAAAAAAGAGCAAAACAATTGGTAATTAATTTAAAAATTAAAATTTGTTAATTATATTGATAAGTGGTAAAACCAAAATTTTCATTTTTTTCCAGTTTTTCGCTCAGAAAATTTACGCCATTTCAGGTATTGTAAAATGAAAAATATTGCTCTTGTAATTATGAATCGTTTAAGATACATCTCGTTAATGTACCCTCAATAGCAGAGCTGAGTGCCCAAACTTGGAAAGAATGGGTCTGAAAAGTGTCTTTTTTTAAGGCACGTTCACAGCGAAATTTCAATATAGCTAAAGTGTTCAAAAAAGGTTTCTAAATTACATTTTAAAATTGCTATAGTGCTATAAAATATTAAATTGCAAAAACGTTATAACTCTTTAAGAATGATCTAAAATTTTGCGTACTTTATATTAGTATTTATAATAAGTATATCTATTCTGTTTTAGTTAAGTGAACAATAGATTTCAACATAAAGGTTGTGTGAAACATATGCATGATCTGAAATCACAGTGTCGTTAGTATTTCATAAATCGGCGCTAATTGAAAACGGTAAAAAAGTATTTCAATCTGTAGCTGTTGTTATAGCTTAAATCAGAATCAAGTGGCACTCAATAATAATTACGCATTTAAATTTAATTCAACTTTTAACATTTTTGGCTGTGATTTTTATCATTGAAAAATTTATGTTATTGTTATATAATTGATATATGCAACTTTTTATATATTAATATTATTTAAAGATTTTTTATTTTTGGTTATATGTGATTAATATATCAGCAAATTAGATGCAATTAAAAAAATATCAAAAATCAAAATGTTATAAAGGGAGGATTAAACAGATTTATTTTTGAAATTATGTTTAACAAAATAAAACTTCCCGAACCTCATTTAATTTGTATCTAATATATCTGTGTGTAAAGTGCATATTGCTCATTTGCTGCAACAATGCCATAACCCAAAAAAGCCAAATTTCGAGTTAACATCAATAATGCATAGTAGGTAATGTATTTTTTGTTAACTGACAAATTCTTGTGTTGAAGTTTTCTATATTTTTTACAGGATTGCGATAAAAGCTTTTTGTCCAAAATCCATAATCCATTGTCTATTCCTTGCAATAAAATATTATTTTATTTGTACATCGGCTATTGTGTAGGCAACATCGTTAAGTTATCTAGAAAAGTGATTAAATTTGGCAATAACATTAATCCTAAAAATACGTCTCTTGAAAATATAGATTTTTTGAGTTGTTACGTTGTTGCAGCAATTGAGCGACATGTGCATTTATCACTAATATCGGACTTAAAGTAGAATTATCACAATATTTTTGAACTACTAAATTTTAACTACCATAACATAAACGATAATTTCTTGACCATTGATATTTCATTTTTTTTATTGTCAAATATTAAAAATATATCAAAAATAAATATAAAATTGTAAAACGAGAAAATCTATGCATACTTTTTTGATTGAAATTTGTTTAATGAAATTTTAAAAAATCACTATGATCGCGATTATCTTCGATGTCATCGACAATATCTTATCACTTTTAATTTGTATTTTAGACATATTGATGTGGGCTATGTGCGTACGTTGATTTTATAAATGTTGTTGAAAACTGAAGTTTGGTAATTTTTTATAACTTTCTAACGTTAGTGTTATGGAGACTAACGACTTTCGCTAAAAGTCATTCACGGGAACAGATTTGTACTTCATTAAAGCTAATATTAGTACTTGAAGGAGTTGATGAGCCATTAAAAAAAATTTAAATTTTTATGAACCCCAAAAGTAAACTAGTTTAAAGTAATTCCCATATATATTGATTAGTGGGATAATAATAATTATTATGTACTAGCTAGGGTAATCAGTTATTCGATATTTAAATTAATCGAATAAAATTTCATGTTTTTTTTAATTATTCGCGTGATCGAATAAAATTTTAATTTTCTTCAATTAATCGAATGAATAAAAAATTTAATGTATTTTGTTCGAATAATTAATTACAAGTTATAAAAGTGTAAAAACTAGTATTTCTAAGTCAATTCTTTGTTTTATTAATATAAAACAAACCTGAAAATTACAATTCATTAACATAGAACTAAAAACGTCTAAATTAAGAACATATACAAATTACAGACAAATTATATAACGAAATTAAATTTCTTTTAAAATTATCATTCATAAAGAACATAATCAAGTATTTTGACTACATAATGAGTTTTTTTTTTTTTAATAAAAACAGATATGGAAAATATCCTTTTAATTACTGTTGATAGTGGCAATACATAGCATTAAAAGCAAGTCCACCTTTTCTGTTTTTTTTTTTAGAATTTTCTAAATAAATTCAGAGATCATCAATATTTTTTTAATTTTTGATATTATTTATTGATTGATTAAGTTCACTGAAATCGTAACACATTTCACAATCTTCGGTTATTTCCACATCACTAGAATCATTCAAGTAATTTAAATTTAAATTAAACATAAATAAATTTAAATTAAAATAAATAATAAATGAAAAGTTCTTAAAAATAAAGCATTTGCATATACTTTTGAATCACTTTTTATCAAATATTTCCAGAATTTCATAATAATAACTTATACCTCTCCCGTTCATTCTAACTTTAAGACGTTTGATTAAATCTTTTGAAGAGCTATTCTATTTTTTCCCAAATAATACTGGGATTTCATTGTCCGCGAAAGCCTTTAATCCGAAATCTATTAAAATGTGGTTTACACATTTATCCTAAAGAAATTTTCAATTATTTTCAACAGGATTTACCAACTAAATAATACCTTTTACACTTATAATTTCAAAAAGGCATAATTTAACAAAAATTCCTTTTGAATAATTATTTGATTATAATCACTTAAAATGTATCGAATAATTTTTTGAATAAAAACTTGGTTCCTCGAATAACAACCCCAGTACTAGCTAACGTATAAGCATTCCAATGCCAGGAAAATTTGCAATGTAACAATAAAATGCACAAAAAAAATTTCAAAATCTTTTGAAAGATTTATGAACAACTATTTTACGCTTTACAACCACCCCCCCCCCCCCCCCCACCTTATTATAATTAACACAACTGAATCCGTTAGAATTTGATGGTGAATAATACTTAAAGTATTAAAAGCTAGAATTTTTAAAACATTTAAGAAAGGATATTTAATAAAATATTTGGCATAAATTCGTTCCCTAATAGAAATATAAAATCAGTTTTCGGTAAAATTTGGAGAGCAAGCAATGAGTATAATAAATTAAATTTTTTTTTTAAACAAAACCGACTTTTAAAAATATTACAAAAAATAAATTTCAAAATCTGTTAGAATTTATAAAACGAATATTTAAATAAGAATTTTAATTTTCTACATTGTTGGCTCCAAAAAGAGAAAAAGTGCTTAGGAAATTATATAAATCCGATCCATTATATAAATCCACTCCCTGATATAAATATTAAAATCTGGCTTCGTTAGGATTTGCATTACGAATAGTTTTATAAGTCAGCCGAATTTTAACTTTCTATGTCATCTGACAGCATGAGAAAGCTCTTTTATATATTATATATGCAAAAGATTTTACATTTATAGTTTCAAAGCATTCCCACTCTGGATCTTAATACAATGTGACAAAAGATGAAGGGAAAGTAGGACAAAAAGATATTTTTAATACACTCTTTTTATTATTTTTTTTTCTACAATTATTGAAAAAGTTTTCTTCCTCTTATGGCGTCAGTGATTCGATACGATATCTGTGTGTATGTTTATATTTATTCTTATTCATTTTTGTTGTAGTTATTTTCGTATACTTTTTCTTTTTATTATATTTTGCGTTTCATTGAAATGTGTTTACATTTTTAGCAAAAATGAAGTTAAAGTAATTCAAGTTTTTACCTCATTGAATTGTTAATTTTATGATGATGGTTCATTGTAAATAACACAAACGAACACACACATATATACACATACGTAAACATATATTCGAATTTTCCCTTACAAGTACACAGGAATATGACTTTTGTAAGGATGTAGAGCCAAAATCAGAGAGGGCACATAGTAAATGAAATGGCAGTTTGTTGAAAAGTCATAAAAAAGAAATATACAATAATTTTTATTATAGTTTGGTAATTTTATTTTTGTACAAATGTGTGCATGTTACATGTGCATGAAAGTGTGTAATACTGGATATGTGTATTTGTATTTTTTATATATTGAAATAAAATTAATAATATACAACTTTTTTTTCTCTTGTCTTTTGATATCTCTTGTTTATTTGTTATTTCTCTTACAGAAAAGCACTCAAATGAAAATAAAACATGATAATTTGTCAATAAAATATTGCATATAACAAAAGTTATATTAAGGATATTAAATGCAACAACACAAATATTATACATTTTTTGTTTTAAATAAAAATTGCTTGATAGATTCGAAATAGCAAAACTTAAGTTACATGAGTTTAGCTCAACGGTTCAATGGGGATCAAATGGGATGCATAAGTTGGCCCCAAAGGACATTCGTGGGGATCGCGAAGAGATCCTGAATAATATTCTTAAGTTTATATATAAAATATTCTTAAGTATTAACATTCTCAACTTTTTAATGCAAATATTATTTAGAAGTTTGAACAAAACTTCTGATGAAGGCGTAAAACTATTTAAAAATAAAAAGATTCTTTATATAAAACATCCCGAAGTTAAAGACAAAAGTAAATACATATATTTGTTTTTTCTAAAATGAATTAATTTAAGAAGCAATTAGTACTAGCTGCAAGAAAAATTAATGAAGGAACACATGCTTTGCTTCAATTGAAAATAATATGCTTTAAAAAACCAAAATGATCAAATAAAGAAGGTAATTCTGTCTGATGACACAATATATAAAAAATTGTGCGATGAGACAGGGAAAACTATTAATTAAAAAGATAAAAATTACAGTTTAGTTTGATGAAACTATTGAATTTTCACATGGGACCCTACTACCAAAAATTTTTTTTACAAAATTTGAATTTTAATCATAGAATAACATTCTGTAGAATAAGATTTTATTTCGTAGAGAACTTTGCGGTCTATAAAAAGAAAATTTTCTTAAACGACTTAGTAATTTAAAGACGGAAAAATCTCGCTATATAAATATCGATAAAATACCGGATTTATTTTAAAAAGAATCCAAATGTAACTTATGTGGTAAATTTAATTTTGAATCAAATGATTTCATTTGATATTTTAGTTAAAATATAGCAAAGTTTATTTGATTGTTGCATCCGAAGCCCCATCACTATTAGAACAATTTTCATCAACACATTTTTATGTGAAACTTTCTTTTTCACTCTTCCGTTGGAGTCTTTGCTACATTTACTCCTATCGGACGCGTCCCCAGGTGGCGGATCGGGGGGATTGGTTGTAAGGCACATGATATACACACTCTACTGAATGGTGCATTCTGGCTCATCGCATGGGGGTATATATCATGTGTATTATCTCCGATCTTAGAGCTTTTACAGCTTCTCGCGGACCAAATAAATGTAGTGCACTTTAAGGTCAAGGTGGTAGGCAGCAGTGCTGAGGACCTGAATGGTTAGTTGGTGCCTAAACAAACTAATAGCTAACAGCTCCCCTCCAACGCCCATGGCACGGGTTGGTTGTAATTCTAGCCTAGTCCGCGCACGCCGTCACTGCGCGAGATGGTCCTTTTCCTTTACTGGCATACTCATGGGACAAAATAGAAAATTCAAATATTCCTAAAAATCGGACACAAGATGACGGACAGTCGCAGGGCGACAGGACTGAAATGGACGTGAGTACGGACGACGATAATGAGATGATAGGGGTCCAACGTGACATTCTTCTTCAGGAAAGTCAACTGTTGGGCCAGCTATCAGAGACGGATGAGATTCTGGGTATCTCGAGGGATTCCTTCACTGGGACCAGCGCCACTGAGAAACTTGAGAATCTTACTCTCGGCTCTGAAGATGAACATGAGATCACTGTAATCTCAGTTCGCGCTCAGAGTCTGGAGAAGAACTCGAGTGTTGAGGCGGGGTCTGAGCGGGGGGATGGCTCGACGAACTCAGAGGGTCATTCGTCTGGCAGTGGTTTAGTTCGGCAAGACGCGGTAATGCTTGATGCGACAACCGGCGATATAAACCGAACTAAAGAGGAGCATGCTCGTAGTGGCGCAAGAGCCTCTCTTGGTTATCTGCACAAGATAGCCAAGAGAGGCCCTTTGCCACTTACAGGTAAGGATAAGTACCTTATCAGGAAGCACAGGAGGAACGTCAAAAGATTCGAACGAATCTACGGCCCTGTCTGTGTCTCTTTGGGAATGTCTTATCCTGAAGGATTGTATGTGGATGCTGTCAACACTCCAGAAGTGTCTCGTGAGAGCACAGGAGAAAAGCCAACCTCTTCATCAATCCCTACCGGAGTGAACTATTCTGGTAGTGGCAACCCGGGCAAACCTGCAGTCCTAGTGAAACAGCAGGCAACGTCTGGTAAGCCAACAACTGCCATTGAAATGGTTGGTCATACACCATCCAGCAAACCTGGCAACCAACAAAAAGTTGTCCCCAGGTGGCGGATCCGGGGGATTGGTTGTAAGGCACATGATATACACACTCTACTGAATGGTGCATTCTGGCTCATCGCATGGGGGTATATATCATGTGTATTATCTCCGATCTTAGAGCTTTTACAGCTTCTCGCGGACCAAATAAATGTAGTGCACTTTAAGGTCAAGGTGGTAGGCAGCAGTGCTGAGGACCTGAATGGTTAGTTGGTGCCTAAACAAACTAATAGCTAACAGCTCCCCTCCAACGCCCATGGCACGGGTTGGTTGTAATTCTAGCCTAGTCCGCGCACGCCGTCACTGCGCGAGATGGTCCTTTTCCTTTACTGGCATACTCATGGGACAAAATAGAAAATTCAAATATTCCTAAAAATCGGACACAAGATGACGGACAGTCGCAGGGCGACAGGACTGAAATGGACGTGAGTACGGACGACGATAATGAGATGATAGGGGTCCAACGTGACATTCTTCTTCAGGAAAGTCAACTGTTGGGCCAGCTATCAGAGACGGATGAGATTCTGGGTATCTCGAGGGATTCCTTCACTGGGACCAGCGCCACTGAGAAACTTGAGAATCTTACTCTCGGCTCTGAAGATGAACATGAGATCACTGTAATCTCAGTTCGCTCTCAGAGTCTGGAGAAGAACTCGAGTGTTGAGGCGGGGTCTGAGCGGGGAGATGGCTCGACGAACTCAGAGGGTCATTCGTCTGGCAGTGGTTTAGTTCGGCAAGACGCGGTAATGCTTGATGCGACAACCGGCGATATAAACCGAACTAAAGAGGAGCATGCTCGTAGTGGCGCAAGAGCCTCTCTTGGTTATCTGCACAAGATAGCCAAGAGAGGCCCTTTGCCACTTACAGGTAAGGATAAGTACCTTATCAGGAAGCACAGGAGGAACGTCAAAAGATTCGAACGAATCTACGGCCCTGTCTGTGTCTCTTTGGGAATGTCTTATCCTGAAGGATTGTATGTGGATGCTGTCAACACTCCAGAAGTGTCTCGTGAGAGCACAGGAGAAAAGCCAACCTCTTCATCAATCCCTACCGGAGTGAACTATTCTGGTAGTGGCAACCCGGGCAAACCTGCAGTCCTAGTGAAACAGCAGGCAACGTCTGGTAAGCCAACAACTGCCATTGAAATGGTTGGTCATACACCATCCAGCAAACCTGGCAACCAACAAAAAGTTGTCAGAGATGCTAGGCCTGGAGATGATCAGCCATCAACTAGTAAGAGGACTTTACTTTCGAAGCCTGCCAGCTCCAGTAGTGGGGCTGTACGAGCTTCGATTGGGAAGCCCTCTACATCGAAGAACGCTGGTCAAAACCCATCCGGCTCTCTTAAAGGCCCTCATAGGGGGGTTGTTAAGAGGGCCAGGTCTGGGGATGACCAGCAATCTTCGATGGCCAAGAAGGTTATTCACACGCCAAACAGCTCTAGTAAGGGCCTCCATAAGGAGGTTATTAAGAGAGCTGTATCAGGAAGTGAACAACCCTCAACATCGAAAAGAGCGAAGGAATCAGTGTTGCAGAATTGTATTCAAGCTGCTGTCATTGACAGGGTTGATCCAGATGGGAGGATCAGCGTTGAGCAATGGCGACAAATTGAACACAAACTCATTGAGGAAATCGCTCTTGTTAAAGGAAGGCCGGATGAGGTATCCTTCAAAGGCGCAGACTGGATGAAGGGTGTCAAGACTATTAACTGCGGGAACGAGAAATCATTTGAATTTCTCAGGAACGCAGTTGCTAGGTGCGACACTCTCTATCCAGGAGCGAAGCTTGAGGTGATACTCGCATCTGAGCTGCCCCTGCGTCCAATAGTGACAGCATGGTTCCCTCCACCCATTTTAGAGGTTGGAACCATTCTGACAGTATTGGAAAATCAGAATAAGGGTCTTCTTACAGGTCAATGGAAGTTGGTTAACACCATGACTTGTAAGGAGAACCAAGGCAGAGACTTCAGATTCGCAGTGGATCAGGAGTCTCTGAAGAAGCTGGAGTCACTGGGGGCAGTTGTCAATTTCGGATTTGGGGTGATCAGGTTTAGGTTCAACAAATCTGATAAACCCAAAGAGGCTGTCAGTGGTGCAAATTAACTTGCATCACTGTGAGGCAGCCTCAACCGAACTGACAAGACTCCTCATTGACTCCAACGTGGACGTGGCCCTCATACAGGAACCCTGGATTAAGAACACCAGGGTATGTGGTCTGAGGGTCACGGGGTACAACCTGTTCATACCATCCACAACGGAAAAGGTACGGACATGTATACTGGCTAGGAATAATCTAAATATTAATTTTCTTCATTCCTTTAGCAGTGGGGACCTTACAGTCGTCCAACAGGAAGCCGCAGGATGCAGCGGGCTTATAATGGCGGCTGTGTACATGCCGTATGAGGCAGCCGATCCACCAGATATCGCTCTGCAGCAGTTGGCGGAGCACGCTAGGAGGAAAGGCGCGTACATGGTCTTGGGATGTGATGCGAATGCTCACCACTATCAATGGGGAAGCAGGGACATCAACAAAAGAGGTGAGTTGGTATACGATTTTATAACTTGTTATGATCTGCATATCTGTAATAGGGGTACTACTCCTACGTTCAGAGCGAAAGATAGGGAAACAGTTATAGATGTAACGCTGGCTAACCGTGGGGGAAATTATGTTAGGGATTGGAGAGTAGTTCTGGATTACTCTTTTTCTGACCATAGCATGATATCTTTTGGTCTCGACTTTGAGAAGGCGAGGGAACAGCCCTATAGGAACTCGAGAAGGACAGATTGGAAGTCCTTCAGGAGGTCAGTCTGTAGGGACCTTAGGGATACTGAGGACTGGAGAGATTCAGTTGAGGGTATCGAGTTGGCGGTGAATAATTTCACGAATGTTATTAGGAATAGTTTTGCGCTCAATTGTCCAGTGATTTATCCTGGGAAAAGGAAACAGCCGAAATGGTGGACTAGGGAACTTAGGGACCAGCGGTCTACAGTCAGGAAGCTGTTTAATAGAGCCAAACTAACGAGGAGTGATGAGGATTGGAATAGCTATAGGGATAGTTTCTCTAAGTATAAGAAGGACATTAGACGAGCGAAACGGACTTCATGGGTAAATTTCTGTGAATCGGTGGACTCTGTTAACGAGTTGTCTAGGTTTAGGCGAGTATTATCCAAGGACCCAGTGGCACCTGGATACATACAACGTGAGGATAACTCGTGGACAGAGTCTAGCTCAGAGTCCCTCAGTTTACTTATGGAGACTCATTTTCCAGGCTGTAGGGATATAGAATCTGTTGGAGAGACAGGTAGCGTCAGTGATAACCTACAACCCGAATCAGATGCTGGGGATACCGATGTGATAAGGGAGATGATCACTAGAGACAAAGTATTATGGGCGGTAAATTCATTCGAGCCATACAAATCTCCTGGCCCGGATGGAATATTTCCGGCCATGCTACAGAATGTCGATGAAAGAGCCATCTCTCTATTGACGGAGGTTTTTAGGGAATGTCTTAGAATGAAATACATTCCCAGGGGGTGGAGAGAGGTAAGGGTCATTTTCATACCCAAAGCGGGTAAGACGACTCACTCGAAGCCCAGGGATTACAGACCGATCAGCCTATCGTCTTTTCTATTGAAGACAATAGAAAGACTGATCGATCTTTATCTTAGGACTAGTATAGGAACTCAGGTCATTAGCGAGTCTCAACATGCTTATCTAAAGGGTAAGTCCGCTGAGAGTGCTCTGCATGACGTTGTGAGTTACATTGAGCGAGGTCTGCTGCAGAGGGAATATACCATGGCGGCTTTTCTCGATATAGAGGGGGCCTTTAATAATATCACGATAGAGGCTATCGAGGAATCACTTGTTTCGCTGAATATAAGTAAGCTCCTTGTTGAGTGGATAATTCTGATGCTTAGCAGCAGAGTTATCAACTCAAACATGGGAGGCACTTATATGAGGAAACTCGTGACTAGGGGCACACCGCAAGGGGGGGTCCTTTCTCCATTACTGTGGCTCTTGGCCGTGAACGTCATTTTAAGACAGTTTGATGCTAAGGGACGGAAGATTGTGGCCTACGCCGATGACGTTGTTTTACTGGTCTCTGGTAAGTTTTTATCTACGATCAGTGAGGTCATGCAGACAGGTTTACGTGATCTGTCCCTTTGGGCCAACAGTAAGGGATTAGGGGTAAACCCCGAGAAAACGGAGCTAGTTTTGTTTACTAGGAAATACAAGGTTGAGCATTTTAGCTTGCCAGTATTGAACGGGATTGAGCTTGTATTGTCAAGTGAGGCCAAATACCTGGGTGTGTACTTGGACAGTAAATTGTCTTGGAGGAGAAACACTCAGGAGAGGGTCAAGAGGGGACTCAATGCCTATTACACCTGCAGGAACTCTATAGGCAAGAATTGGGGTCTTAAGCCGCAAGTTGTATACTGGGTTTACACTTCGGTTGTTAGACCTATTCTTAGTTATGGCTGTACAGTCTGGTGGAAGGTATTGAGTAGGGAAACGTACAGGAAACTTCTCTCTAAAGTTCAGAGGTGTGCTTCAATTGGCATCTCAGGTGCCAGGAGAAGTACACCTCAGGCGGCGCTGGGTTCCTATATGATGAGACTATGTTGGGTTCCTGGTCATTGTGACATTCTTGGCAACGAAATAGCCGATGAGCTAGCCTGCAGTGGCTCGGAGCTAGATAGGTCTTTCATAGAGTCATCTGTTAAGATTCCAATTGGGTCCTTCTTTAGGGCCATAGGGGAGTGGACTCTGGACAACACGAATCGAGCCTGGAATGACAGATCGGACTGCAGTGTTTCTAGGGCATTATGGCCTAGCTTAAAACTGGCAGATTCCAAGCATCTTCTAGGTATGAGTCGTGGTAGTCTTAGAGTCATAGTAGGTATGGTTACGGGTCATTTCTCAATAGGGAATATGATGAGTAAGTGGGACATTGGCACATCAGACTTCTGTAGAACGTGCGATGATGTTGAGGAGCTAGAGACAGTGGAGCACATACTCTGTCACTGCGTAGGGATTCAGCGTAATAGGTTGAAGTGGTTTGGAAGCCATACACTACATGAACTAGGTGAGGTTAATGGCAAAGGACTTGTCAACCTCATAGGGTTTGCTATGGGGATAAAATGGCTTAGGAACAATCATAACTGATTGATTGGGTATAGGTTCCACTTTTCTCTTTTTCTTTTTCTTCTTTTCATAAAGGGATCACAATGGGCCGTTTGGCCTCTGGGTGTAGGCATGAATGCGCCGCCCTTTCCAACCTAACCTAACCTAACCTAACCTTCTTTTTCACTCTTTTGTCAATCAAAACAAAGAGCTGATGAACTTTTGTGGACGCAGAGAATGATATTAGATATGCATGTTCTGAAAAAGTCTCTTCATATTAAAGATCTCATGAAACAAAACAATGTTGCAATTAATAATATTATTTTTAAATTATTTTGTCTTTATATTTTATCTGATTTTTAAACTAATCAAGACTGTAGTGGGTTACGCTTCCTTTGCATTATCAAAAGGGTGCCGCGAAGCAAAATCTTGTGAGAACAGCTGATTTAGCTTATTTAAGAAATATAAATTTGTAATAGTAATTGTCCATAAAAGAATATTCAATCCATCAAAGTTTTTAAAATTAAATAATTTTTGTCATATATGTCAACACATATGTACATTAAAGTGCATCGAGGATTGATATATTATAAACTAATTCCCAAAATATTTCGGTTCAATTACTTCGTTCACGTGAGCTGAAATATTTTTAAAATACTTCCAAAAATATAGTTTTCGATAAACTGCCCAGCAAAAACTTCCTAGTAAGCAAGCAGATATAATTGGAAACAAAAATAAACTATACATTTTGCCTGCGTAACTAGTCATGTGGATATTTTTAGACTCTAGGGGTGCTCAAAAATATGCACCTAAACGAAAATAAAAAATAAAAAAAAACAAAACACTATGCCATCAGTGGGATTTGAACTTGAACACAAATTAACTCCATCCTCCATCTCGCAATTCATTTTCTAAATGACAAATACTGTTTTTAGTATAAATATCTTTTTAGACATTATATTTTAAAAAAACTAACACCATCAGAATGGGAATTGAAGCAAGAACCTTCTGGTTGTTAATCCAACGCTCTAGCCAACTGATCCATGTGATTGCAATATTACTGCTGGGTGTGTACACAATTTTTAACATTTTGTCAAAAAGAAACGATAGAAAAGTTCTGTGGAAAAAAATATTTTTACTATGGTGAGCAACATTTTTATTTATGCTGTGTGAAATGAAAGCTTTGTAAAATATTGAAAAATTTAATTTTTATTATTAAGAAATCAAAAATAAAAATATGTAAACAAAAAAAAAAAAAAATAAATAAATAAATAAAAAATAAAAATAAAAACTACAATGGAAAAAATACAAATTGATTCGTTTGCTTTTAAAATCCTTTCACAAAGCAAAACTCCTCATGGGTAATATTTTATATTCAAATGGACATTCAATAATGAATACATGTGTTTGTAATTTAAACAAAAAATGTAAATTTTTGAAAAATTATCTATAATCTTAAAACGTTGATGGCACAGATTATTAAGTAGATATTTATGTGAGAGAAAAAACCTGATTCATGCAAGAACAAAATACATGTAGTCAAATATATTTTTTGTTTTTTTTTTTTGGTTTTAAAAAATGAGTAACTTTTTGAAAATTTAGTTCGAAGTGCCTCTCACATAAACTTCTAGTTGTATTCTATGGTCGAAAATGTCTATACATTTGTCAAAAGATCTACTAGCCTTATGAGCTAGAGAAATCTTATTCAACTAATTACAGTAAAAAATTTACTAACAAGCATAATTTTATATCATTTCACGTACGCTCTATATAATAGAAACATGTCAACTTATACGTAATCATCAAAATTACTCATCTTCATTTCTAGAGGGCTACATTTGCAACTTTACATAGGAACATAGGAAAAATGGAGTACTGTAGTATAAGTTGTAATGAAAAAAAAATATTTTTTTCACGTATTGTTATTATTATTATTTTGTTTTTATTTTTTGCAAAAAGAAAACTGTATATATGTTTACCATTATTGCATTACATTTCTAAATTGTATTTCATACATGAATACAGATTTTATAGCTTTTGTATTGAAAAATGTTCTTTTATGTGCTGATGTTTCTGAGAAAGAGATCCAAATTAATAGCATTTTTAAATCGATGGATACAAAAGCGAATACGTTATTTTACACATATTTCAATTTCAGATAAGTTATTCCCAAAAACATAATACTTTTTTGGAGCTCTACTTAAGGCAAAAATTATGGAATTGGGATAATGTGGTGAACATTTGTGATTAACCATATTCCCTAGCAACACATAATTTTTATATGAAGAACTCAAAAAATTGAAAGTCTTTAATATTTCGATAAATATGCCTCCGATTGATAAAAGCTCTTCGATTTATGATCACTCATATTTCCTACCAAAATTGAATTTTTATATGATAAACTCCAAAACTTTTGAGTCGTCAATATTTCGGTAAATAAGCTTCCAATTAAAAAAAGGCCTTTGATTTGTGATCACTCATATTTTCTCCTAAAAGTCAATTTTTATATGAAAACCTAAATAAGCCTCGAATAAAAAGGGCCACGATCTGTGATCAGTCATGTTTACTACCAATATTTATATGACGAACATATAAAAAAATTAATTTTTAATATCTCGGTAATTAAGCATCCAACTGAAAAATAATCCTGGATTTGTGTTCACTAATTTTTCCTACCAAATATCAATTTTTATCTTTTATATCTCGGTTAATAAGCCTCCAGTTGAAAATAGGGTCTCAATTTGTGATCACTAATATATCCTATCAAAACTCGATATTTTTATGAGTTAAAAAATTTTAAATATTTAACAAGTATCTCAGTAAATATGCATCCATTTGAAAAAACGGCCTCAATTTATGATCATTTATATTTCCTAACAGAGATGTAAAATTTTTAATATCACGGTAAATAATTTTAGAAACTGAAAAAATAATATCCTTCTTATATAAAAACAGTGAATAGTTGCTTTGTAATATATCTATATATAGATTTGAAAGGGAGTTAAAAACAGATTGCACAGTGGGGCAGTATCGAAATTTTTTGGAAATAAATCTGTAACTTCTGATCGGCTGGTTGGATTTTCATGAAATTTGGTATAGGCATAGCGGATAAGTGTACAATGTTAAGTTTGGAAGGGGTGCAGAATAAACCCCTCACGGGCGGAGCTAATGGGCTCAAAGTTAGGTACCTCTGATATAAAAAATTTTTAATCGCTTGCCAAATATTTTTATATATTGTTGGAGGCCCTGATAAGACCTATAAAAAATATGCTTACATGTTCTATTTATCTCCTATAATTTTCGAGTTATTTGCGTTTGAATTTTTAAGCACCATAATTTTGTATGTTCTTGGTCCAGTATTTTGCATATATATCCTAGTATTTCCGAACGATTTTATTAATTTTTTCCTATCTAGTTAAAGAGCAAAATTATCTATTGAATAGAAAAAAATTGAAGGTCGATATCTTTATCAATTCCAAGAATAAACGATTTTGAATTTGAAAATTGCAAAAAAGACGACTTTTTGTATTTTTTTAGCCTAAAAAGTATCTAAACTCTTTTTTATCTAAAATAAAATTTTCTTTAGCAACATATAATAATTTTACACTTTTCTGAAAGGCAACTTCACAGAGATGACTTTAAGATAAAACACAAGCCTAATAACTCAATTGGTCATGTTACACACCCTCCCGATTTCGACCCATCGTATTAGAAATCTTTAACTAGATAGAAAAAAAAGTAATATAATCGGTCGGAAATATTAGGATATATATGAAAAAAACTGGACCAAGAACATACAAAATTATGGTGCTTAAAAATTCAAACGCAAATAACTTGAAAACTATAAGAGATAAATAGGACATGTAAGGTCTTATCAGGACCTCCAACAATATATAAAAATATTTGAAATCGGACGAGAAACAAAAATTTGGCAAGCGATAACAATATTTTATGTCAGAGGTACCTAACGGGCGGAGCTAAGGGGCCTCAAACCCTTAGCTCCGCCCGTGAGGGGTTTGTTGTGCCCCCCCTTCCAAACTTAACATTGTACACTCATCCAATATGCCTATACCAAATTTCATGAAAATCCAACCGGCCGATCAGAAGTTATAGATTTATTTCCAAAAAATTTCGATTCTGCCCCATTGCTGATTGTTTGTATGTTACGATCCTTAGCCGCCATTGTGTCTGTTGGTAATAAAGATAAACACATAAAATTTACTTTTATATTAAAAATTATTTAATAACATAACTATACTGTTCAAAATTATCATCATCATATTTAAATACATATCGAAGAATCTTTTCTGCATCAATATCAATCTTAAGTAAAAATATACACACAAACTCGGGCGCAGTTCAAAAAAAAAAAAAAAAAACAAACAAGAACTTTAAAGAAAACAAAAACAATGGTATAAATATTAAAAATGTCTTTCATAATATGGCTTTAGGAAATAATAACTCATTATGTTGATGTGATCCGAATACAAATGCGAAGGAAGCAGCATAAAAATTTAATAAGAAACTGATGAAATGAAAATCAAAATATAGATTTAAACACTAACCGGAAAAAGAAAAAAACTCTAAAAGAAAATATAAAAGAGGTGAAATAAGCAAATATTTTATGGAGAAAAAAATCTATATTCCATTTAAGAGAAATTATTTTTAAAAGAGTATTCATTGATGTTTGCAATCGAATGTATTTTTTTGTGGTTGAAGATTAATGTCATAACCTTGTGCGGAATTTATGCTTTTAAAATGTATATATTTGACTTAGCAGTAATGAGGAATAAATATTTTCAGCATATGCAAACAGATTTCCTGATACTTCGTTGACATTAACGCTTCAAATATAAACTATATAATTTATATTTTCTATGCTTTTGTTCCAATCACAAGTTTTCACTACTTCCCAGCTATTTTAACTAAAATCTAAAATTTATTTTGGTCCCCGTCGTACAGTGGTTGGAAATATGAAAATATATTGTCACAGTCATCAGGACCACAATTTATACAGCAAAAAAGCCAAAATTAAGAATATAAATAAAGAATAAAAAAAGAAACAACAAAAATTATATATTAAATTTTTAATTTTTCTTTCAACTTTTCTCTACAACGAATGCGAGAAGTGCATTAACAAACAAACAATAAAAAAGTACAAACGAAAATATACACCCATGCTACAAACAATAAAACTTAAATTTGAAAACATAACGGGCGTCATATTGTTGGTGTTTGTATCATTTCTCAACAGCGAACTTCATACTTCTGCTGCTTTGCCTCTTTCAAGCCATCTGTACTATGTATGTATGAACCTCTAAAGGACCACAACTATACCACTACAGCTACTTCAGCTATATTCTTCTATGGCAAAGCAGGCAAAAAAGGAACTATAAAAAAGTCACATTTAAATTCAAATTTATTCTCAAGGAAAAAACAAATCAAAAAAAAAAAAAAGCGACCACTATGGCGTCACCAAAAACTAGAAAAAAAAAGTACGAATAAATTTGAGACACCAAAAACAACAGTTGTCGTCGAGGTTTCTATTTCAGATATTTTTGTTATTGTTGGTAGTAAAGTAAATGAAAAACTTTTAAATGAAGTTGAATGAATGAATACTCAAGTTGAGAGGTGATTTCCCACAAAATTTTATTATTTTAAAAATTGGGAAGGAAAACCAATTACAGAAATTTTATATTCACAAAAAATCACATATTTTCAAAGCTTAAATGAAAAGGTTTCTTCCTTTTTCGTATTAAAGTTTTAATAAAATTTTAATAAATAGATTCGTTAAGCTAAATATTCTAAATATTTTTGTAATATATAAGCATAAAAAAAATAGATTGAGGCAACTTTATCAAACAATAAGTCTCAAACTATCAATTTTAACTTAAGAAATTTGAAACTAACGAATACACAGAAAAAAAAATTTTACGAATTTTGCAAAAATATTGCTAAAACTTTTAATTTAGTTTTGTTAGGTCTGATTCAAATGCTAAATAGAAATAGTTATACATGAACATAAATTGCAATTTTCCAAAAAAAAAAAAACTGTTAGAAAGCAATGTTTAGAAATTTATACAAATTTGCTGTCATTCTATATAGCACATGCATCATTTTAATAAAAAGCGTAATGTGTGGCTAAAAATCATAAAAGATTCTACAAAGAAAATTTCAAACAAACATTTACAAATTGAAAAGGTAAATGAAAATTTAAACAATTTGCTTAAATCTTCTTGACTTTTGACTCATTTCAAAAAAAGTAAAAATAAGCATTGACTTTGAGAAAATAGTCTTAAATATTACGAAATAAAATCAATGAAAGTAAATTTTTATATTTATGCACAATCTTTTTTCTGTGTAACATTAATTGTCTTAGTCTGTTCCCTGTACACAGAAAAAAATATTCGTAAAATATTTTTAATTAATCTGTTTTGTATTGATATTTAGTTGTATTAATAATTAATTAAATATACTTTTTAATTTTAATATAATCTTACATGACTCTTATTTTTCTTCTTAGTATGCATATTTCAACATTGTGCCACAACAGCCGAAACTTTCTCAACCAAACAAACCCAGTCCTTTTTGACACAGATTCAAAGGACTGAATGCTGAAGAGTTTTACAAAAAACTAAGTACAAATGTTAATGTATTTTTTATATATTTTTTGCAATAAAGATTTTAAATAAATTTTTGACAAACTTAAAAATTTATTGCATTTTGTTTTTATGCAATGTCACATATTTAGTTAACTTTTGATTCGATTCAATTAATACATTGATTAGGTTTTAGTAAAATTCCAATCATACCTGTTATTTATTAAATTAGAAAAATTAATTGAAATAATTGAAATATAAAAAATCAACTATTTTCCCTTACAAGTATTACCGCTTTAATTATTGGAGCAAAATCAAACAAATTTTAATTTATATAAGCAATTTTGTAACTGAAATCGATTTTTTTTTTTTTTTTTGTAAATTACTTTTATATAAACCAGACATTTTGTTTTATAAATTCTAGTAGTATGCCAAATATTTTTAATTGGTATATTTAAAATAGTTTTCAAAACTATATTTAAGAAGATAATTTGTAGTGCAAAACTTTTGCTATAAAGTCTTTTATTTTAGCTAGGTATTAATATTGGGAGAAAACAACATTTTTCGAAAAAAAATGCAATTTCTGACCTCACCAATTCCGATATTGATAAAATTTCGTGAACGTATTCATCATTTCAATACAAAATTTTAAGTTCTCTAAAATTTTAAAATTCGTTATAGTTTCGTTTTTATCGCGGTTCAAAATTCACTTTTTTCAGACATTCTTTTAAAACACACAAAATTTAAATATATATATCTTCGGACTTATTCGTTCAATTTAAACAAGCTTTGTAATAGCTTAATAATTTCTATATTTTTTTAATGAAATAATTTATATAAATATAAGAAAACGGCAAAAATATTGGCTTATTATTATTAGCGACTCTATTTTACTAAGTTGAAGAATTGTAGAATATAATTTTATCTTGGGCGATTAACACAAATAATTTAAAAATGGAACCAGGATTCTCAGTGCGGCCAAATGGAAATATTTTGACATTAAATCGGCGATTTTTAACTGACTGTTTCGATTGGTGACAAATATTTGAGCTGTTCCAAAGAATCTATTTATGATTTTCTACTTTAATTTTGCGAAATTGTAAAATTTCGTAATTTTTCTTTATCTATTGATATTTGGATAAACTTAAAAAATCATAAAAGCATATAAATTTAAACAACAAAATCTGGTAGACCACTTAACATGTTAAGACAATTTAAACAGTGTTTTAATTGTATTGTTGTCACCTACAACTAAAATATTTTGATAATTGTTCAAATTTTGAAAGAAAAAAACAACATTTTAATGCAATTGCACTTTTTAGATTTAAACTTCATTGTAAAGAAAAAATTCAATATTTTCTAAAAATGCTAAAAAAAATATATCTAAGGTGGCATAGATATATGTTTTTTAGCATATTTGGAAAAAATAGAATTCTTTCCTTACAATGGAAATCCAAACATTTTGGGATAAACTAATTTATTATGTACAAATTTGATTTTAGAAAAATCTATTCACACATTGTCATACACAAAACAAAAATACATTAAAATATATCAAATTATTACTAAAATAAAAAAAGTTTTTTTAGTAAAAGTTAATATCCTCAGAATCCATTCGTGGTCCCATTAAAAATTTTTTGTATATTATTCCCAGCACTTTAAGGAACATTTTCTAGAAAAATTGTAAAAATGGAAGATATGATTTTCTAAATGTTCTTGATACGAATATTGAAGAGAAGATAATCTCTTTTCAAAAAGACAATTTTAAAAAAATATTTATAAACTAGATTTATTAGTTATAAATGTGAGCCAAAGTTTGTTTAGATATAAGTCCGAAGATACATAAATTTAAATTTCACGTATTAAAAAAAAAAGTGAAAAAGTGAATTCTGAACCGTGATAAAAACTAAAGTACAACTTGAAAATTTTAAATAACCTCAAATTTTGTATTGGCGTAGTGAGTATTTTTATCCAAATTTCATCGAATTCGGAGATGGTGAGGTTCGTTGGATGTTCGAAAATTTTTGTTTTCTCCCTATTAATAATTTATTTTTAGTTTTTCCTATCCCCATATATATTTGAATTCTTTAATAATACGAATACAAAATGAGTAAAAAATGTTGGTAGGTTATACACTGATGCCCATCATATTTTAATAAAAATAAATGTTTATTTCAGCCAAATGTACAATATATTTTATTCAAGGTATTGTCAATCGGAAGCTATGAATTTTCCCATCTTTCCAGCAATTTAAGTATTTCATTCCAAAACCGCTAACTTTGAACTCATTATTATGATTATCCTGGTCGGAACAATCCGATGCAGAAACTATTTCATTTTGTGGCACCCAAATAGTACTTTAGACATCCAAAATCGAGTTTTGACTTCTCTTGTATTCTATTCATGTGGCACCCATTTTTCTTGCTTTTGGATAAATCAAATTACTTTAAAAACCTCGAAATTGTTGGTTGATATACTTTCGATAATGATGTAAGTATTTATTGCATTTAGCACAAGTCGTGATCAATCAAAGCCTCCAATTCTTCATGTCGAAGGAAAGGCATCAAAATATGATGGATTTTCGCATCTTCAAAAGATAGTAAAATAAGTCTTTCCAATCAGACTACACACAAGACTTAGTGACTCTATTAGATATTTTAATACCACAATTAGATCTTCGATTGGCTTCAATCTCTTATTCCTACAAAATAAAAACAAATTAATTCTATATTATTTTAAACCATTTCGCGGACCCCGTAAAATTTTATTACCTTTACTGTATAATGGGCATAAAAATCAAACTTCGATTTATTTGTTATTCCATAAGATATCAAATCTAACCAGAATAATAGATATTCTATCTACACAATGTATAGGAAACAGTAACTTACTTTAAGTAAGTTACTTACAGGGACTTAATGTAAGTGTCTTATTTTAATAAGACATTTTTAATAATAAAAATGAGCAAGGTACAGCATTTTGCCTACTTTTAATATTTTTTTTTTTTTTTTTTGAAGCTAAGATTCGATACTTTAGGCTTACACTATGCGGGATGGAATGAAACCAACGGGAAATGTTATATCGAAAAAAAAAGAAGTTATACCTGTCCCGGCGTTTCGCTGGGTCTAGGAATCGAGATATATCGATTTGAAGTTAGTAACTATCATATAGGGGAAATTGTGACCTTTGGTGGTTTTTTTTTTTCTTTTTTTGACATAACTCGAGAACCACCAGTCCGATTTTGCTGAAACAAATTAAAAAAAAATTATGAATTACAATTCCTTTTATCTGTTCATACAACGTTTTGCTACATAAGCAACAGTTTCGCAGTTATAATTAAATTTATGAAGAAAAAAACTATTTTTTGCCTAAAAAATTTAATTTTTTATTTTTAATTCATAAAAAATCCAAAACGGTAAAAAAAGTGTCAAGTCCTATTACTTTCATGTAAAGTCACATAACCTTTAAACAAAATGAGACCTATATCATGAAAATCGATGGACGCGTTTCGCTTTTATTCACAATTAAGTGAAGGTATCTCATTTTGACAAGAATATTAATTTTATGTTTCAATGAATTTGGAAATTATTTATTATATATTATTTATTATAATTATTAAACGTAAAATTAAAAATTATTACAGGTAATTATTAGGTTATTACATAGATACATAGGTTATAAAAATCGATGAACGCAAAACTTATTTTCGTTTGTTTGCGCCCTTTACTTTCTTGCGTGGTGGTTCGCCCACTTGTTCAGAGTCTGTATCGGATGAGGATCTGTCTTCATCTGAAAAAAATCAGTTGTTTTTAATCAGTCAGTTAACTTCATTTTTGTGACTTACCCTCGGAGGAAAAAAAAATAATATCTTATTTCATTTCCACATCAACTGGCCCTTACTGAAAAATCCTTTGCAAGTTGTACTTATACACCTAATTTCATAAGACATATTTAACATACATTATATCAAAAACAACTAAACTAAGGTCAAGACTTTTGCATTATATCTGAAAAAATAACTCGGAAGCAATTCAATGATATAAATATAAGGAGATAGTTCAACTTCATTCTCACTAGAAAATGTTTGACTTTTAAGCCAATTATTTGATATTTGTTCTTTTGTAAATATACAGAGAAGCGTTGCCACATAAATAAAAAGGAAAAACAATTTTATGCATATTTTTTATTATGTATAATTTATATATTGCAAATAACCATTTTTATCGCATACATGGTATTGTTGGGACTTTATATCTGTGTTTTTGCTGAAGTACCGAGAGTTACAATGGTTTAAAAATATGCTACTTGCATTAAATGAGTGCATGGAACTTTCTTTCTATAAAATATGATAACCTTAATATTACCGTTATATCGATATATTTCTAGGATAAAAATACTTATTAGATATTGCCAGTTAAGGGATTAATAAATTGGTTTTAATTTAATAGATATTTAAAAACACTCTCAAGTGATATACATCTAATTCCGAACGGTTTACAAATAACAAATATATAAAAGTGTATGTAACGAAACTTTGAATCTTTATATCTCTTAAACTAAAAGTTACTTAGCTAAAATATATATATCACTAATCTTAAAAAAAAATAGCGCTACTACTACATATAATTTTGATAATCTTTAATAATTTTCTCAATATTCCTGAACATAAAAAAAGGAAATAAAGAACACGAATTCTTTAAAACTTGTACGATAGCACGCTTTGTAAGAATAAAATTAGTGTTTACTTAAACGTTAGACAGTTATCATGGCAACAAAATGAGAGAGCGGCGCTATCTTGTTATTTTTATCTCATGATTGATGCTAACTGCATTATTATGCATTAAATAACATAAGAGATATTTATTACGCTCATAATTTAACAATAAATAAAAAGACTTCACTAAGAAATACTTGGAATTCGAGGAGAAACAGTGTTACATTTTTTATTTTCCTTTAAATTAACCGGGTTCTTTTTAATTGCACAAAATAATAACACACGCGCATAACTTTGTTATACAAACTGAACTTATTGACTGACTTACTCAACTAACTTAAACTGGGATACCTATATCTGCTAACATACCAGTTGCTAAACTTATAATAAATTTCTGTAGTAAGTGATAATATTATAGACAATTTACTTCAAAAATAAGTTTTAGTTTCTCACTAACACGAAGTGTAGTTAGCTCATAATACTTGCAACGAAAACTCTCTTTACCATTGAAGTGAGCAAAAATTTTAGGTATTTGATATAAGAATCTGTCAATTAGAGATTTCTCTAAATTCTGTTGAGTTTCAATTGTTAATAGACGTTACTAACTAGAGCATTTTAAAACAATAAAATTTAAATAAAAAACAAAATTCTAAAATCGTTAATATGAATATATAAAACTACATTCCGAAACGATAGTATTATGTCTAATCTATAGCAATGCCATGCAAAGTGGCTTATAAGTGTGAATATTCTCTTAGTTTTTTCACACCTACATGCTTTTACAGATTAACAAAAGCACTCAATCTCGCTTGAGCTTTCAAACTGTTAGGTTGTACTATCGCATGGTTTTCGAAAGCACTGAAAGAAATGTTTAATGGGATAATGGAGAGTTATTATTTAATAAATTTGATATATTAAAAAAAAAATTATTTTAATATTATTTATATATAGTTTCCATCATAGAAAAGAAATTATTTACGAACAACAGATTTTTTTTAATTCAAAATAACAAGTTCGAAAATTTTTTCGTGCATATTATAAGAGCGGGAGAACTATACAGAACATACACAAATACAAGATGTGAATTTTGGCACGCCGATAAAAGTTATACCGATAAAATTATCTATAGCAACTCAGCATTAGGTTCCATACAAACTGCAGGGTATCTATATACTCTTACATACAACTATTACGAGAAATGTAATATTTTTATAAATACCATATATTTTTGTAAGGAATTTAAATAATGCTAAATGTTATCAGCTAATACCAACAACAAAATTTTTCATATTTAATAGAAAAATCTTTTTAATTAAATATTTTCCTAAAACCAAATTTGACATTAATTATTAAAACGAAAGGAGATTGTAACATTTGTTTAGCAACGACATAAGTATTAATTTTCAAGATTGTTGAAAATGTTTGTCTCATACTATTAAATAACTGATACCCAAAGTGTGAAATACGAGGTTTTTGCTAGCTATGAGTAAAATAGTTTGGTTTTATTTGAGTACACGCAGAGAAAAAACATGGTTACGGCATTGCCAATACAACAATATTATGTACTAATTGCTCATTTTCATTAATTTTATTACCATAATAAAATTTTACTAATAAATATGCTTTTTTATAGATATGGTTGAAAAATTTATAACTTTTTTTAATATCTTTCATTTTTACATTTATTTTCCACCTTCACTATAATTCCCATTTCGTTTATACATGAAGTAATAAGTAGACAAGGTTTTGTTATTTGGTGTGATATTGATTAACTACTATTAAAAAGTTTATTAAGTAAAAAATATCTTGTATTATATTGCACAACATATGAAGGTACATATAAATAAAATTAATTAATGAACAAATTTATAAAAATTATAAATTTGATAATTTTGATTAATGTGTTTTATTCTGATATATAATAAGAAGGAAGAATAATGTAATATAATATAATATAATATAATATAATATAATATAATATAATATAATATAATATAATATAATATAGTATAATATAATATAATATAATATAATATAATATAATATAATATAATATAATATAATATAATATAATATAATATAATATAATATAATATAATATAATAAAATATAATATAATATAATATAATATAATATAATATAATATAATATAATATAATATAATATAATATAACATA